>CM053791.1:124741629-125189129 GCA_028749045.1 Cupressus sempervirens
CTTATGTTACTTGCTATGATTAATATTGTTTAAAAAAGATTGACTTATCATTCGTAACCATCTAAATATTAGGTGCAAATGTGTATGTGATACTTTGTATAGAAGAATTCTACTTATTTAATTAATGTGCAAAGTTAGACTCAACTTATGATCAACTGTGGATTTTGTTCATACAATTGACAATAATTATAAATAGAAATGGTCGGACCTCTTTACATATGATACGATAGTTTAGATAGTTTATGAGACTGGTAGCATTAGAACTAATTCACACTATGATGAATTGTGTAATTTATGTTAACATCTTGATTAGCTAATGTGAGTTACCTTATGGATAAATAATTTATATTATTCATCTTATCTCATCATGATAATTAGATAGTTTCAGTAATTGAAATTATGGCCAATTGAATTGAATAGATATTGTGTTGTGGTAAATACATTCTACATAAGGTGACTATGAAAATGGAAATCAAGTTTGTGTTATGTGATTATTGTTTTGAAGTAAATTATGTATCATTTTAATTCAAAATAAAGAAGTACAGAAATGAATAGAATATAGATAACACAATGAATACTAGTGATACTTGTTATGTTATTCTAAGAGATATTATGATTTGAATCCTATAATTAGTGAGAGTAAGTACTTATGCTTGATAAATTTGATTAATGTATGTGTAAGGTTTAAGGTGTTTTGATACATATGCTATGAATTATTAATGTGGTTATTATTCTTGAAAAGTTTGTAATTAGAGAAATTAAAGTAAAAAGAATGATACTTATTTGTAAATGAATTTCATATGCAAATGATTTTGAAGAAATGATGTTGGAATATGATATTGATCTATGGTTAATTCAAGGATATGTATTAATGTTTACAGTCTTATATTTATATGTTTGAGTTACTGATGTTAAATTTGAATTTGTACAGCGGATGATTATGAAGGCCTAATCGAATGATTATGAAGACCTTTGAGAAAACTATGCCAACTCTTGTACAACAATCAAAGTCGACCTCAATGCAAACTTTTTGTAAAATCGGATATGAACTAAAGTTGGACTTTAGAGGGGTTGAAATGGATCCTAGAGTGCATTCTGGGTTAAAATAACCTAACCCACTTATACTACCTAAGGTTGGGGGTTAGTTGAGGGTCAAATCATGGTTAAAATTTACATTATGACACCTCAAAAGGGCCCCACTTCAAATGTGACGAAAATGAATAGTGGGAAACAATGGGTTATGACACATTGATAAGAGAGCCATGTGCCTTCATTAAAGAGGGAGGAAGACTTTGGAGGAGGGACTTTTTCACCATTGTTGGAGATGAAAAGGGGAAGATATATGCAGAAGAGGAGGGGAGAATGACAGAAATATGGAGAGGAAGAAGAAGATGGAGGAAGAGGAGGAATGATTCTTGGTTGAAGATGAAGATCCATCTAAAGGGAGAGCTCTTGAAAAGATAAGTAACTTATATACATTTAGAGTAGTTCTTACTTATTGAGATGAAATATTGTTAGAAAATTTATGACATAGTGTTTAGAGAGAACTCTTAGGATTGCATCCATGATCTCTTGGTTGAAATGAGTTCTCTTGCCCGAGGGTATGGCTAGGGCACAAGCAGCCTCATGATGTCATTATGGTAGGGTGGAAAAGGGCACTTGTGTGAATGGTTTTGATAATTATTGTTGTATCTTGCAAAGAAATGAAAATGAAACTTATAAAAGCTAAGCCTTGCTACTTGATTTAAGATTGTGTATATGATTCAATGCAAAAGAGAAGTTTGTGATCTTACATTTGTGATGTATGAAAGGTTTCCTATTTGAATACAAGAAAATCAAGAAAATAAAAGAAATAGTTCTATGTCTTATTAAGATGCATATTTGAAAGACTGTTAAATGGAAATCTAATGCTCTTTTGAGTTCAAATCAATTAGTTAATCAAAGTTTCAATTTCCTTATAGTGTGGATCTGAAATTTGTAGTTGAAAATAGTTATCTTAATCATGTCTTCCTTTAAAGAAATTTATTTCTTATTTTTGGGTAGGAAAATATGGGCATGACATTTGGTATCAAAGCCAGATTTCAACATTGGGACATTGTTTGGGACCATTATAGGCATGGGAAAATATAATGAAATTTCTTCATGACTTAGTACCATAAGAAAAAGTCTATTAAAATACCATTATGATAGAAAAACCTAGTTTATTAGGTTCATGTTTGATCATGTTTTAATTCCATTTTATAGATTAAGAGATTTTTAATGGATTCATTGATTTAGATATTGCTTTGAAACATTAAAATACCCTCTTATTAATATCATTCACAATATCATTATTGAAGGAGAAAATAAATCAAACAAATACTATAGACAAAATAATCTAAAAAGAAACACAAGGGCAAGATGAAAACTAAAAGCTGGGAGAGAGTATTAACTCTCTGGAATTTGTATGGAAAGTGGAAAATATCCTACTCCCAATTACAGAGTAATATTTTATTGAATAAGAACCTACCTAAGACTCTAAAAGAATTGACAACTCCTAGCTAGAAACAAAATTCAAAACAAACAATAGACTATAAGACATAAATGTCTCATCACTATCAATAAAGAAACAAATTTAAAAAGATATATATAATAGTGCTAAATAAATGCCATTCATGACTTTTGTGACAGCCCTTTGAAAACCCAAGGCACCATCTTTACATAGCACTAAACAAAGCCTAAAAATATAATAGAGTAAGTACCTTCCATGCTAAGTTGTAATCAATCCTAGGTGCCATCATTTAGGGATATATAAAGGAGTACTTAGAGAACATTAATGATGCTGACTATGTCTTGAACCCCCTTTGTCCTTTTTGACAGCGACATACTCCATGAGTTTTAGGAAGGGAGAGTTGGCGCTGGAGAAAAGGGAAAATAATTTAATGCAAGAAATGACTTTGTCAGTCCATCTCAACCACCCAATTTTGCAATAAGGCATATCACATTTTGGAGAAAGGACATTGTTTGGAGCGCATGCCAAGGCAAGGAAAGAGATAACAACAAACATACTCCATAGGTTCATTTTGTCAAAAAGATTACATCACCTCATGCCTTGGAGGAAGCAACCACGCCTAGTGTATGGGCCTTATAAAAAAAAAAGAGATTAATTCTTCATGTAATCATATGTCTAGATTAGAGAAAATAGAGAATGATTAATACAAATAAAGTTTAGTAATAAACGTATATAGTAGAGGGCATACAAACAAAATTTACAAACTTGCAAAATGAAAGTATGGGTATTATTATGCCACAAAAAGGATAAGCATGGCTCTCTGCTCAATTCTGCAACCCTAATGGATGAATATGCTTTATGCATATTTACACAACCAACATGAGTAAATATGCATCAAGTATATACACACACCATGAATCTTTCATCAAAGCTTCATTTTCAACCTGCAACAAAATCTATAATAACAAAATTTTGACAAATAGAGATGAAAAGAATGTTAAATCTCTTTCATTGAGCTCTTGAATCCAAACCTGCAACACAAATAAACAAGAGCAAGAAACAATAATGAATAAGAACAACATGCATTAGGGTTAGAATATGAAAGGAGAAGAAGAGAAAATAAAAGAAACAAGATTGAAATGAAAATAATGAAAGAGTAGATTTAGGTTTCTTTCTATAAATTTTTTTGGAGAACCCTAACTAGGTTGTGATTATTTTATTTATTTCCTTGTTGACTTTTAATTTTCTATTGGAAAGTGAATTTAAACTTCAGATTTAAAATAAAAAAGAAAGTGTTTTCATTTTAAATGTTGAAGTGGGCTTTTAATAAAGATTTCTTTCTAATTTCAATATTAGCAAGTTAGTAAAATAGTGAGCTTTTAATCTAAAAAGATTTCCTTCTAAGTTCAATATTTAATTGGTGTAAAGTGATTTTTTTGATTTATTATGAGGGAAACATGATTTTTCTCTTTTAGTAAATAGTAGAATTTATAAAGTGCTTTAAATTTAATAAATGCAAGTTTTGTTTCTAAACAACATTTTAGAAATTGGATTTTAAATTTAGTATTATTATAATAGTAATTAATAAATTAAAGAGAGTAATTAATTAGAATATTTCATTACTATCTTTAGTATTTCTTAAATTTAAGAGTGAGCTTAACAAGGAGGATTGTTAGATTAAATATTTGTGTCCATTTAATTAATAGAATTAATAATGTTGTTTTAAAATATTCATTATGATGTTAAGGAAATAATTAATAGTTTATATACAATAATGTAATGGAATTAATTAATCCATTTAGATATTAAGTCATTAAAATGAAAATAACATTGGGGATTACAAAAAAATTATATATATATATATATATATATGATTTCACTTTAATAAAGTTAGTCTAAAATCAATAAATGAAAATTTATTGCTATGTTGTAAAACAAAGTGAAGGGGAGCTACCAATAAGGAAATAATATAAAGTGACCTTGCAAAGAAGTAGCATAAATGGCAACCTAGTTGTAAGTTATATTTTTTATACATACATATGTATTGGTAATTTAATTGTCTTGAGCATTCATTTTATTACCTGGTTAAATAATAATAGTTATCATTTTGTCACTTGATTCTTATGGGTTTAAATGACTTTGTAGTGATAATGCATAGAACATTTGAATTAATGGTTGAAGGGATTGTACTATTAGTAATCAACCTATGCCATCCTTATATTAAAGAGGGAACAATGAAAGATTTAGAATTTTAGGGTTTTTTTAAAAAAAAAGGGGGCAATAAGTTTATAACTAATGGCATCTCATATTGGTTTTAAAGAAATAAAGTTCATATTATGTCAAATGCAAATATTTTTCTTAGGACATTTTATCTTTTGGTTTATCATTTACTTTCGAAAGTGAAATCAAACTCAATAAATAAATAAATAAATAAAATTGGTAATTAGATAAAAATAAATAAAATCCTATATTAAGTAATAGTTGGAAGTGAAGAGACTAGATGTTCAATTTGCTTGAATTTTAAGATATTGAAGGTCATATAATTAGTCAAGCATGAATTTTATCTAATTGTTTTCTTTGAAATAAAATCTTGGGATTAATGTTAATCTTATACCACAAAAGGGTAGTTTAAAAATAACATTGTTATATTCAAGCAACTACTGAATATAAGATTTCACGTTTAACCTACGAGATTATCAAAATTAGTAGATATCATGAGAACTCTAGTTCAAATGCTAAAAGTCTAAACTATGAGAGAAGATTCAACTTTTCATGTTTTTACAAAGAAACATAATCTCAAGGAGTATAATTAAATTAGTATTGGCACATTTAGAAGATAAATAAAGTTTTGTGATGTTTACTTGTGATAGATATAAGAGGGTACTAGACCAAAGGGTCAAGACTATAGAAAACCGACATCATTTTTAATAGTCATTCATTGTTTTTAAATTTTGAAGGATGTAATAAGAAACTTCTTATAGGAATTAGATTGCTAAATGTACTTAAAACCTTTAGTAAGGCCTTAGTATGAGGATAATAAATACCTATAGAGGAATTGGAATATAAGTTATATATCATTTTCACTCTCAAATCTAAAATTAGTGATATACCATGTCATTTGGTTAATTTTCTCTATTTTTTTCCTTGCTTAGGTGTGTATTCAAAAATTGAATGTTTATGTGTACCATCTTATATTAGTGATTGAAAATGTTGATTATGCAAGTTCCCAATAGATGCTCCTTGCTTAATTTAAGGTATGTATTGTAAGAGAAGAAAATTTATATGTATGTGGATAGCTTGTATGTTATGGTAATGACAATGTGAGCTATTTTGTTCAATAATAAACTAGTGGATGGAATAATGAGTAGAGTAGAGATCCAATGAAAAATGAAATCGTGCAATGATGTACATGGGCTAATATGTTCTTGTGTTGATAAGATTTTTTTTTATGTTGTGGGAATATCTTATGTGGCTATAAATATTGTTTGATGTCCTCATCTAGGGAAGATTAGATGAGCATTGTGGTTAATGCTAATATTACATGTGGTTATGTAGATGCAAGCATATGGGTTCATGAAGCAATATAATATATCATACCTTCCTTTATATATGTTAGTAACCTATGTGAAGCCATGACTCATGACATCTTGTGTTTCCTCATCCATGTGATTAAACTAGTGTTGCCATTTGTGTTGAAGTGTTGTATAAAACCAACAATTGTCATGTGTGTCCATGTAAATTAAAAACAAATGTTCTTGGAAATTATGTTTGTACATAAGTATGTGGAAGTCATACCTTGTATGAGTTATTGCTTGGTTGTAACCCTACTAAATACCACCTTTAAGGATGTTTACAAAGGATAATGTTGTTACCTATTCCCATAGTTGAAAACAAAATACCAGTACTCAGAATAAGACTCCTTAGACATATTTGTGTATATTCTCCTATGAGATCCAACATGTGGAAGGAGGATTTTCCCATGTTGTGATAGATACCATTTCCGCACATGTTTCGACATGATGCAATGGGTAATGATGCCGTGTTGTTGATGGTAGCGAGCCGAGCTTGAGAACACGATGCCACGTATATAGTTACGTGAAGGCGCTATTGTTTTTGTATGTTTCAGTTCCCACTTGATGCAGAGCATATAGGAGATGCTTGCATTCTTGTGGAAGGGTACCCATGGATGCTCGGTCATGTGTACGCAGAAGCGCATATGGGTGGACCCTAGCCATGTATACCTCTGGCTACGGCAATGCTTACATGAGATTGCTATGTGGAGTGTGTCCTACACGTGCTTTCTCCGTGAGGAACACTGCCATGCGACATACGACTAGAGTGGGTGTTCTCCACCTGGTGTATGGTCATGCCGAGTGAGTCAACGTGCTTAGTTTGTACCACTCGATGCGAGGTGTTGCCGAGGTGAACACCCCATGCCATGTGGTTAGTGCACCTAGAGTGCCCACATGAAGGGCTACTACGCTAGCCAAACGTTGTTCCCTCCTTCCTCATGAGGTGGCTAGATATAGTCACATAGTGATGTAATGTGCACTTTATGATTTATTTTATTGTGTAGACCAACAAGTTTATTTACTTTCTCTTTGATAGTCTAGCCACAACCTTAATCTTCATTTTTTTTTTACTTAGCTTATTGTTGCAATACATTGAAATTTTCTTGTTTTATTGTTGTTGAAATATATGATTTAACTTCTTTCATTGGAAATTTTTTTTTTTTTGTGGCTAGACTAATTTCCTTGGTGTTTGTGGATGTTGGTCTTGTGTTGTAATGTGATTCCTCATCAAGGACGATGGAGATGAACTTGATGAGTGTATACGAGGAAGCAGACACAAGGAACCCTCAAGGATGGGGGTATGTGAGGCTGTTATGCAGCTATTATCCACTACCTTCCTATGTGTGTGGTGTGTATTCCTTGGGGGCTAACCACCTTACATAAACAAGGGATATGACACGTGGTTTCGTATGGATGACCTCTTGTGTGATGGGTCTGTTTACCATCAAGCTTCCAAGTGAGGCTTGGATCACAGATTATTGATTTTGGACTATGGATGTGGGTTCAGACAGTTATATGGTACAGTGCACTTCAGACCCAGATGAGATTAACATTTTACCTCTTGACCATTCATGAACCTTGTAATGTGTTTATCCCAGTGATGTGGCTTGTGTATGAGTGTATAGGATGTCAATGGGTGTGAAGGCTTCACTCACCCTTGGGAGGGAAGAGATGCCTTGGGTGAAGGGCTTAGTTGGGCTCAACATTGAAGTTGAGAGATTCTCCTCCTTGGAGAGCCCACCTTCACCCATTGTTTCATGATTCCAATGGTGAATCATTGTGTTAAGCCTTGGAAGGGAGTTTATGTGTTGTTATGATATGTTGTATGCCTTGTTGGTGCTTGAGTGTAACTCGTTTGAGCCTTGTTTCCCTAGTTGAGTGTTTCAATTTTGTTTAATATATCATGTTTTATGTATGCTCATACAATTATAAATTGCTAAATGTTGCAAAGATCACTTACATGAGTAGGAATTGATAGATAGAACAAAAAAAAAAAAAAACAAACAAACAAACAAACAAACACTGGTGACTTCCAGGAGGAAGTCAAAGACTAGTGGAGGGGAATGTAAGGTCCCATCCAAGTAAGGACTAGTATGATTGTTAATTTGTCTACAATATAATTTGATTAGTAGTAAATATTAATTTTCTCATTAGAAGAACATTATAAGACATATGCAATAATATGATTAGGGAGAATCCTTATGTTACTTGCTATGATTAGTATTGTTTAAAAAAGATTGACTTATCATTCGTAACCATCTAAATATTAGGTGCAAATGTGTATGTGATACTTTGTATAGAAGAATTCTACTTATTTAATTAATGTGCAAAGTTAGACTCAACTTATGATCAACTGTGGATTTTGTTCATACAATTGACAATAATTATAAATAGAAATGGTCGGACCTCTTTACATATGATACGATAGTTTAGATAGTTTATGAGACTGGTAGCATTAGAACTAATTCACACTATGATGAATTGTGTAATTTATGTTAACATCTTGATTAGCTAATGTGAGTTACCTTATGGATAAATAATTTATATTATTCATCTTATCTCATCATGATAATTAGATAGTTTTAGTAATTGAAATTATGGCCAATTGAATTGAATAGATATTGTGTTGTGGTAAATACATTCTACATAAGGTGACTATGAAAATGGAAATCAAGTTTGTGTTATGTGATTATTGTTTTGAAGTAAATTATGTATCATTTTAATTCAAAATAAAGAAGTATAGAAATGAATAGAATATAGATAACACAATGAATACTAGTGATACTTGTTATGTTATTCTAAGAGATATTATGATTTGAATCCTATAATTAGTGAGAGTAAGTACTTATGCTTGATAAATTTGATTAATGTATGTGTAAGGTTTAAGGTGTTTTGATACATATGCTATGAATTATTAATGTGGTTATTATTCTTGAAAAGTTTGTAATTAGAGAAATTAAAGTAAAAAGAATGATACTTATTTGTAAATGAATTTCATATGCAAATGATTTTGAAGAAATGATGTTGGAATATGATATTGATCTATGGTTAATTCAAGGATATGTATTAATGTTTACAGTCTTATATTTATATGTTTGAGTTACTGATGTTAAATTTGAATTTGTACAACGGATGATTATGAAGGCCTAATCGAATGATTATGAAGACCTTTGAGAAAACTATGCCAACTCTTGTACAACAATCAAAGTCGACCTCAATGCAAACTTTTTGTAAAATCGGATATGAACTAAAGTTGGACTTTAGAGGGGTTGAAATGGATCCTAGAGTGCATTCTGGGTTAAAATAACCTAACCCACTTATACTACCTAAGGTTGGGGGTTAGTTGAGGGTCAAATCATGGTTAAAATTTACATTATGACACCTCAAAAGGGCCCCACTTCAAATGTGACGAAAATGAATAGTGGGAAACAATGGGTTATGACACATTGATAAGAGAGCCATGTGCCTTCATTAAAGAGGGAGGAAGACTTTGGAGGAGGGACTTTTTCACCATTGTTGGAGATGAAAAGGGGAAGATATATGCAGAAGAGGAGGGGAGAATGACAGAAATATGGAGAGGAAGAAGAAGATGGAGGAAGAGGAGGAATGATTCTTGGTTGAAGATGAAGATCCATCTAAAGGGAGAGCTCTTGAAAAGATAAGTAACTTATATACATTTAGAGTAGTTCTTACTTATTGAGATGAAATATTGTTAGAAAATTTATGACATAGTGTTTAGAGAGAACTCTTAGGATTGCATCCATGATCTCTTGGTTGAAATGAGTTCTCTTGCTCGGGGGTATGGCTAGGGCACAAGCAGCCTCATGATGCCATTATGGTAGGGTGGAAAAGGGCACTTGTGTGAATGGTTTTGATAATTATTGTTGTATCTTGCAAAGAAATGAAAATGAAACTTATAAAAGCTAAGCCTTGCTACTTGATTTAAGATTGTGTATATGATTCAATGCAAAAGAGAAGTTTGTGATCTTACATTTGTGATGTATGAAAGGTTTCCTATTTGAATACAAGAAAACCAAGAAAATAAAAGAAATAGTTCTATGTCTTATTAAGATGCATATTTGAAAGACTGTTAAATGGAAATCTAATGCTCTTTTGAGTTCAAATCAATTAGTTAATCAAAGTTTCAATTTCCTTATAATGTGGATCTGAAATTTGTAGTTGAAAATAGTTATCTTAATCATGTCTTCCTTTAAAGAAATTTATTTCTTATTTTTGGGTAGGAAAATATGGGCATGACAATTTTAATTAAAATTCAATATTATTAAGAAGGTGTTTGTAGTAGAAAAAATATATAGATTAATTTAATTATTAAATTGTAACTAATATTTATTGAGTATAAAAAAATTATTTTCAAAAAATAAATTCATTCAAGATTTTTACAATTTATAAAAAGATAATTTTTATTTTTTTTACAATGTGGGATAAAATATTAAATCTAGAATCCACATATATTGAAATAATACTCTTTAAACTTTTCCTTTAACATTAATATTTTTTTAATTCTCCACAATATTACTTGTGTAATTAAAAGTTTTTCTTTCAAGTAGTTTAAATTTATCATTTTAAAATTCAATACATTGTGCATAGTTAGATACAAGATTTTTAACGTAATAATTCCTATAAACATTTAATTGGATGAATCATTTAAACCCTTATATGGGCGAAATTTTGTTCATTGTAAAGCATGATAATTTTTAAGAGTTGTATTTTAATAATTAATTTGTATAATTTTAACTCAAATTATAAAACATGATACTTTGATACTTTTTAAGAATTTAAATATTATATTTTAAATATTATTTGCACAAATTAATTTTTTCATTTATTTAAAAATATAATATATATACTTATATTATACAATCTTATAAGAAATACTATTATATATATTATTATTATAAAAATACTATATAATATTTTTATTAATTTAAATATTCTATATATTATAATAAATTTATTAAATGAACTAAGAATCTATAACATAATGTTTGTGAACCTCTTAATTACGAGATCTTGAATTTGGAAATTAATAAAAATTAATAATTAATCTCAAAATAATAATGAACCACAAATACAAGACCATTAAAAACTCATGACTAAATGACCTTATCAGTTACCAAGTAGCTGACAAATTTATTTTCCAAGTTTGGCAGGTGGCAATACGTCACCATTTCCATTTTTTTCTGAAACTTGTCCGATTTCCAATTTTGTCGTTTCTTTGCGTATTCCACACAATTTTCATGCTGTTGCCCAATTTGCGCTGAGGACAATGAATGGAAAGGTTAAAGCTGCAACATGGGAACAGACTGAGGACAATACAGAGACAGTAAACGGACAAGTCACATGCAAGAAAAGTGAAATTAGTCAGAGAAGGTATGCGCAAATTATATGATTGATTCATTATACTCTCACTCAACTTTATCTAAATCAATAATTAGTGACACTTGATTTCCTCTGTCCATTAACAATAATCAGAGATTTTCTGGATTTGATTGTGTCTATATTTTTTAGCATCAACATTTCGGATCACACACAGTGATCTACATTTTTTTTAGCATCAATGTGATCTGAAATGTTGATGCTAAAAAAAAATAAATCACTGTGTGTGATCCGAAACGTTGATGCTAAAAAAATATAGACACAATCAAATTCAGAAAATCTTTGATTATTACTAACTTATAAATAAACGAAAGTAATTGCAAGTGAAAAGACCATTGATGAAGGCGAAAGACTGACAAATTCTGACAGGCACAGCTTTCGATGTGACGGGCATGGCATAGGAGTGGGAGGCATGGATGTGCCCGTGGCTATACAGCCACGAAAATGCACTCCCTTTACATTGTTTTTTCTAACTTTTCAAAAAAAATTCTAAGGAAGTGCATTTTTGTGGCTGTATAGACGTTGCCCATGGATGTTGAAATAACTCCCTCGTTGCCCATGAAGATATCCTGAAAATATAGAGAAAACAAATGCAAAAAAATTTCATTTGTATTTTATTTTTGAAAAATTTAGTCACATCTTTTCCATACAAGCACCTGATCTGTCAAGCTTTTGGATGTCATCCCGTACGCAAGTTCTGCTCAGATATGTTATCTCTAAAAGATTCGAACTTGTGATCTGTGGTGAAACAATGATGCAGAGGACTCTGGTCAGGGTTAGGGTTAAAAACTAGGATACAATGGCTTCTGGTCAGAGTGAGGGCATTGCAGGTAACTCGATTTGCTCCATCTATAAATAACCCTCAAATTCATGGATTTTCTTGAGCTTTTCCCCCATTGCAGCCATGGCAAATGTGGAAATGGACGGGAAATGTATCATTTTTCCTGCCCGCCCTTCTCTGCCGCAGAAATGCAAACTCACCTATTCAGATCTCCGGATGTTGTCCGTCCATTACACGCAGAAATGCCTCCTCTTCTCCGCTCCCACGGGATGGAGCATCCAAGAATTTGAGTCCATGGTGGAGCGCCTGAAGAAGAGCCTGTCTGAAACCCTAGTTTACTTCTATCCGATGGCGGGAAGACTGGAAACATGTGACGGCGAGGTGTTCATTAAGTGTAATGACAGCGGAGTGGAGTTTACAGAGGCATCTGCGCCACATCTTTGCCTCGCACAAGTCATGGCGGACAGCATCCCTCATCAGCTCTTTCCTTTCAATGGTGCTTTTAGCACACATGGTCACTTTCTGCCCTTGTTAGCAGTTCAGGTAATTTAGCCCCTGTCCTGTAATATTGTGCATCTTGTGAAGAAAAATCTGTCTTCTGCTGCCTTTTCTCTTATCTTCTATTTTTAGAAACGAAATGTAAGACTGCTGCCTAGAAACGTAAAACTAAATTCAAAGATATGTCTGTGTCACTGTTGTTTTTTTTGGAGCGAAGTCGCTGTTTATATCACTTTTATTTATATTAATATTTTGGGTCATATTTAATGATTCATCATTAGAATGAAAGAGAGCTACATGATCCTTCACAAATGAAGGAGAGATGCATGATCCACCATCGCACTCAATAATCATATTCAATTTTATTTTCATGCAGCTCTCTTTCATCTTAATGATGGATCATTAAGTGTGATCCAAAATATTGATACAAATAAAATTGACACTAGAAAATTCAAAAACATATAATATAATTGCTATGGACTGTGAAAGGTTAATGTCTTAACATCATTGTATGATAAGACATTGAGACTAGAGGTATCGTTATCATGTGTGTTAACAATAAGATTATATAAAAGCTTTGTGAATGGGTAGAATATTTAAGCATAGGTTGATTGTTGCATGCTGGACAATTTGGGATTGGTTGATTTTGTTCTTCTTCACATGATAAATTAGAGACTAAATTAACTAAAAGCTAGGACGAATGAGCTCGATATTTTTAGGTAGGGTATTATTTGTGTCTCACTCATTACATTCTCTTGGTACACTCTTAGGTTGATAAACTTGTCAAACTTATCTTTACACCAAATAACCCTACCCAATTAAATAATTATTTCTCTCAAGAAAGGCCTAAACTCTAAATTTAAATTAATTTGTTCCACCAACACAACACCCATGCCTGTAAGTATTGTACTGTATAGTTTTGTTTCTTTTAAGGAAATGTACACCAAAAACTTTTTGTGTTTTGTCCTTCCTTTCAACAGGGTGGTGATCAAGTTTTCTTTACTTCTTGTGCCTACTTGCTTAGGTTTCCTTTTCCTTTGTAATTAATTCTTCTTATTTCAATTATAGTGTGACTATTCATTGTTGTTTAGAGAGTTTATAAATAATTTTATTGAAAAGAACTCTAATATATTTATTTATTTTTTAGGTGACGAAGTTGGTAGATGGGATTGTGTTGTCGTTTGCAATCAACCATTCGCTTGCTGATGGATCTTCAAATTGGCATTTCATTAATTCTTGGGCTCAACTATGTCGGGAACCTTCTAGTGTTCCTCTTGTTCCATTGCACACACGTTGTTTCACTACACCTTTTCCCATAAAGTTCAACCTACATAATGACAATATAAGTAAACAAAAGATTGATAATTTTACCCCACCAACATTAAGTGAAAAAAAATTTCATTTCACTGAGCAAACCATATCTAAACTAAAGGAAGAAGCCAATGAGGCATTTAAAGATAAATCCATCTGCATCTCCTCCTTTCAAGCATTGTGTGCACATATATGGCAAAGACTTACAAAGGCTCGAGGTCTTTCCTCTAATGAAGAAACTAGTTTATGTTTTTCATTGAATTGTCGATCAAAAATGGTCCCTCCATTGCCATACTCGTACTTTGGCAATGCTCTCCAAGGGGTTAGGGCAACCATCACAACAAAAGAGCTTTTGGGTGGTAGTAGAGCTTCAATAGCTCTATTGTTGCACCACACCATAACATCACATCAAGATGCTCAAATTCAAGCTGGATTAGAGAAGCCGCCACAAATTGTGGATTTTAATGATTTTATTGTCACTAATTCATTTTTGGTGGGGAGTTCTCATAGATTCCTTGTATATGATAATGATTTTGGATGGGGAAGTCCAATAAGTGTTAGGAGTGGATGGGCAAATAAATTTGATGGAAAATTAACCATTTATCCTGGACGTGACAATCCAAGAAGTATAGATGTCGAGGTTTGTCTTCTTCATCAAACCATGAATGCTTTGGAATCTGATACACATTTTATTTGCCCACCCTTGTCATGATTGAGAACAAAGCTAATTTTGTATGATCACTTATATATTGGTAAAATTCATTAGATTTTCTTTCAAAATGTGAAGGGGCATGCTTCTCTATGAGATACCCTCTCTCTTATATGCCCTTTATAATCAACCTTTTAATAGTTAATTATCTCTTCCATGTACAAACATTATGATGGTTGAACTTTTGTACATCTCAATTTTACAAGTGGAGCCCTTGCTTGAAAAGGGGTTAATGAGAATACATGGATGTGTGCTCAGTTTTCTTATTAGCTAAAATTATTTGCTTATCATATAGACATCGCAAACTTTTCTTAAAATCAACAAGTAATATCAAAATGTTGTTTCTTAATGACATTATGCAAGCTTTCTAGAAATTCACTAACAAATAGATAGATTTGTCATACAACAAAAATAAAAATTACCGTGTGGAAAAAATCAAGTGAATAAATGGATTTATCTTTGTAGTCAAGAGAGACATTGTAGAAAGGAAGAATATGTTATCATTTTAATATGGCACAATCCAATTAAGCAACAACCTATTAAAAAAGCGTGTCCAATCATTCTTATATTCATGCAAATGACCACCTCTTGTCTCAAATCAATTTAGAAAATCAAATTTTCGGAATAGATAAGGGCCCATTTGGTTGTAGGCATAGGAATTGGGAATTAGAAGAGAAAATTTGAATGGGAATGAAAATGAGGAATGAGAATAGAAAATTACAATCCAATCTCATTTATCTCTTGTTTGGTTGCACAAACTTGAATTGAAGATTGAAGGTAAGAAAAAACATAATTTGTAGAGGGTTTCTGTATCTGCAGTTTTTCAGCTTATCTATTCGATTTTTTGGTTTGTAGACGAAAATCGGGAGAGCATCTACAACTTCCTAGCGGAGCCCATCATTCACCGAAGAAAAAAAGAGTTGAACACTTGCTTCTTCTCTCAAAGAAAATCGACGAGTTCTGGAAATCTGGGGCCTCTAGTGCTTGTATGCGTGAATATGTGGCCTCTGCTAACACACACACTTCAACACAGTCATTGTATGCGGATTCATCCTGGAATGAACATTGGATTGTTCATCCGAAAATCAACCTGCAAAGCGACTTGTTGCCTTCTATCTAAAGGGAATTGCTTGTCAAATATCCTCATATTCGAGGTGTTTAAGCAACCAGACCCTGTAAGAACAAAGGATTTGAAAGAAAATGCGACTAATCTATATGAGAATGCAGATTAATCTAGAATGGAGTATGCACGTTTAATCTAAGAACATGTAAAAGAAATTATACTAAATGTATGCATATTAAATCTATATGAGAATTAAACTAGAAAATGAATATGAAAGTAGGGAGCTCAAATGAATGCACAATCCAGTAGCAATTCGATGCAAATTCTCATTCAACCCCCTTTCAAAATGAAGAGATGAGAGTCTCTTAAATAAACTTTCCTGGAATCCATTAACGGTTGAGATCGATTTCAATCAACGGTTGAGATCGATTTCAATCAACGGTTAGGATTAAAGGTGAAGTTCAATCATAAAGGGAGATTCCCAAATTAAAGGGAGTTAACAGATTTAATTTGAGTAAAATAAGGAGTTAACTGATTCAATTTGAGTAGAAAAATGAGTTAACTGATTTAACTCATTTTTTATCAATAGTGAACTGGAAATTTCCCTTTTTGAACTGAAGAGAGATTTTGGTGAAATATTTAATTTAATAAAATGAGATATGCTCTCATAATTACCTTTTCTATTTAATTAAATAATCTTTTAATTAATTTAGAGGCACTTTTCTTATTTAATTAAATAACTTTATTTAATTAATTAGGAATGGTTTCTCATTTAATTAAATAATTTTGTTTAATTAATTAGAAGTAAGTTCTCCATTTAATTAAATAATTTCTTTTAATTAATTAAAATAGGCACATTTATTAAATTAAATAAATTTAATTCCGTAGTAAATTAGCCTTTAGGATATAATTTAATTTAATTAAAGTATAAATACTTAGTAATTAAATTAAATATTAATCAATAGGTTTAATGCGACTAACATGAGTACGTACTATAGGAATTAAATAAGAAATATGACGAATGCAGATTAGGGTCTTCTGCATCTGACAATTAAGTCAAGTAGCAAATAGCAGAATGAGAATTGCCTATTAGAATAGGTCTTTAGGATTGGTTAAAAATAGACCAGAATTGGTATCATGGCAATGAGCCAATTTTGGGGTATTACATTTTGCCCCTCTTTGAATGAATGTGCGAGCAACACGTTCAATTCAAAGATAATCAGAAAGCATGATGCGAACATGAGATTGGTTCCGAAGTTGATTACACGGAGACCAATTGATAAGCTTTTAAGGACTATCTCTAGAACAGAGCTTAATCCTAAGGGATCCAAGCAGAGCACTTAGATACGTAAGATTGATAGCATTTAGAAGATTATCTCTAGAATGGAGCTTAACCTTCAAGGATCCAGATAGAACACCTAGATACCTGAGATTGATAGCATTTAGAAGATTATCTCCAGAATGAAGCTTAACCTTCAAGGATCCAGATAGAACACCTAGATACCTGAGATTGATAGCATTTAGAAGATTATCTCCACAATGGAGCTTAACCTTCAAGGATCCAGATAGAACACCTAGATACCTGAGATCGATAGCATTTAGAAGACTATTTCCAGAACGGAGCTTAACCTTCAAGGATCCAGATAGAACACCTAGATACCTAAGATTGATAAAAGATAACAAGGTCCAATCATGAGTCGTAGAATCATCCCCAGAACGGAGCTTGATCCTCAGGAGTCGAGGTTTAGACTGTCCCAATACCTGTCCATCGAACGTTGAGAAGAGTTGTTATAAGGTTGATCAATCAATGAAAAGATAAGATAGGTAGCAAAGATGCCAAATAGAAGGGAACAAGATGCTTCGAGCGATGAGATGCCCCAAATGATAAGGACATAAGATGGGAACTAGATGCCCCGAGCAATAAGTATTTAATGATGTAATCATCTTGCCCCCTTGGGAGAGAAATCGAAAGATGACACACCAGAAATAGATGTGAAGCAATATAGCAATAGATACAAAAGAAATCTAAGATTCAACATAATGTAGAAGAGATCAGAACGATCTGAACAATAAAGAAGAGATCAGAACGATCAGAAGAAATATGAAGAGATCAGAATGATCTGATGAAATATGAAGAGATCAGAATGATCTGAAGAAATATGAAGAGATCAGAACGATCTGAAGAAATATGAAGAGATCAGAATGATCTGAAGAAATATGAAGAGATCAGAACGATCTGAAGAAATATGAGAAGATCAGAAGTGATTTCGAGATCCAAAAGACCAAGTTTGAGTTGAAAGGATTCCAAGAATTGCAAAGTATCAGAAAGATTTGGATTGCACAAAAAAACTTTAAAATGCATTTTGAGCCACTTAAGTGTGTCAAATTTTGAATTCGATCCCGAAAAATGGGTTCAGAGAAACCAAAGTAGCCAAGAGGGTGATTAATGAATCATTGTGCAGTTCTTGAAAGAACATGATACTTTGAAGAGATCAACAATCCCTCATCAGAGAAGGTGAAAGCAGATTTGCAATTGAATCGCATGCTTATGCAAGTGAAGTATGTAATGCAAGACTATGTTAAATGTAATCCTAGGTCTGGTTACCAAACTTCGATGATTTATCATCACTGGATATAGAACAAAGCTCGTAGGTCATACAATTCCCACTAACATTGCAATCATGGAAATATGAATATAACATATGTTATTGGTTTGTCAGGATTAAATGTAAGCATTTGAGGCACAAGAAGCCAGAATGACCAGAACATTTGTCCCTTTTAATGTAGCAAGTTAACATAAGCATCAGAGCATAAACGCTAGGATGACCTGAATGTTGCTTGCATGACAGGCACACCAAAAACATGGGAGATCCCTCTTATGCTAAGTATTCAGTATTCATTCTGTTTGCAACGACCCTTATGTTTGTAACCTGAGACAGAAGTGTGCTAGATATACTCGCAGTGACCTGTACGTTCACTTAATAGGACGAGTATCAGTATGTACTATAGCATGAAGAGTTCACTCCAACAAACAAGGAGAAGAACCAATGTCATTGATGTATCTGTATAAAAGGAGTCGAGATACACATGGCCATCCAATACAAGATAGAGGCTCTTATAGTGGACACCCCTCTTATAGGAACAGATCAACTTATTGGAACTAAACTGCAAACAAAAAGAAAAGAAAAGATCATGCCCCCAGTCATTACTTCTCTAGTCGAAGATGACATCATCGAGTTGCTCGAGGAGACATGATAAAGCAAAAAAAAAGAAAACAAAGAAAAAGCTCAGCATATCCAAACAAGTATATCATTTTCGAGTTCAATGTTTTGGGATTGATGTCAAGTTTCAATGTCCAGAATACATTCTAAAGAAATCTCTTTAGTAGGGTGACAACAGTAGGTAGACGCAGCCAGAACAACTGGTGACTGAGGTCAAAGAGGAATCTTCACGATGAAGAACCTAAGAAGGACTAAGCGACAGTAGACAGACATAGCCAGGACGACTGGTGACTGATGCAAAAGAGATCTTCCATAAAGGAATCTTGAGACATGACCCGAGCAACGGTAGGCAGACACAGCTGAAACAACTTGTGACCGTTGTGAAAGAGATTCTATGAGGAGAATCTTGAAAAGAGTGACACTAGCGACAGTAGGCAGACGCAGTCAGAATGATTGGTGACTATCGCAAAGGAGATTCTATGAGGAGAATCTCGAAAATAGTGACACTAGCGATAGTAGGCAAACACAGTGAGGACCATTGGTGACTGTCGCGAAGGAGATTCTATGAGAATTTTGAAAATAGTGACACTAGCGACAGTAGGCAGACACAGTGAGGACCACTGGTGATTGTCGCAAAGGAGATTCTATGAGGAGAATCTAGAAAAGAGTGACACTAGCGACAATAGGTAGACACAGTGAGGACTACTGGTGACTGTCGCGAAGGAGATTCTATGAGGAGAATCTCAAAAAGAGAGTGACATTGGTGACAGTAGGCAGATGTAATGAGGACCACTGGTGACTGTCACAAAGGAGATTCTGTGAGGAGAATCTCAAAAAGAGAGTGACACTAGCGACAGTAGGCAGACGCAGTGAGGACCACTAGTGACTATCACGAAGGAGATTCTATGAGGAGAATCTCAAAAAGAGAGTGATACTGGCGACAGTAAGCAAACACAATGAGGACCACTGGTGACTGTCGCGAAGGAGATTCTATCAGGAGAATCTCAAAAAGAGAGTGATACTGGTGACAGTAGGCAGATGTAGTGAGGACCACTAGTGACTATCGCGAAGGAGATCCTACGAGGAGAATCTCGAAAAGAGTGACACTAAGGGGGGATGCCCTCGAGTAGAAAGCAAGAAAGTGAAAGTGATTGTACAAAGTAGCCAGAAGATGCACTGCAAGATGGAGCATTGGGAACAAGAGGTGCCTGTTTACTAGGTTTTTACCTTCTTGGCAAGATTCTCTTTTTTTGCTACCATGATGCCTGTTTCCAAGTTTTCATCAATGACACTATTTTTGTTTTTCAATTTTTTTTGTATTTTTTTTTTTTTGTATTTTTTTGTATTTTTGATTTTTTACTTTTTTTGGTGTTACCAAGGCACCTATTGCTAGGTTTTCACCAGGGTAACAATTTTTTTTCAAGACTTTTTCTCATTTTTAGATTTTTTCAGAGATTACTAGCTCTCAAGAAGGATTACCTTGATTTTGTTCCAATGTCTAGCAAGGTGTAGGATAAGATGTAGTAGCAAGCAAGTGAATAAGTAGAGATGGAAAGAAAAGGAGTATGAAGCAGTGAATGTTACCCTCAAGGAAAGTCTTCATAAGATTAGCCAAGCTAGGGAAAAAGATATAACAATATAAGCTCATGGTGTAATGAAGGGTATCATGTAAGTAATCCAAGAAAATGACCATGTCAAGAGATTGCTAAGAACCGACTTTTCTTCTTTCTTTCATTGATCAAGACCAAAGGGTTAACTGAATAGGACAACACAGTTTGTTATGGAGGTTATGAGTGAATGACTTCAGGAATGAGGACATTTGAAGGATAAGCAAGATCATGATAGGATGTCATGGATGGAAGAATTACACATAACGCCTGTTTACCAAGTTTTCATCATGGTACTTATCTAAGGCGCCACAAGAAGTGGTTTTCACCATAGGACGGATTTATTTATCTTTACTTTTGCTACCAAGGTGCCTGTTTCCAGGTTTTCACCAAGGCACCTTTTTTTTTCTTTTAAAAAAAAAAAGATTTTTAGAGTTTTTGGAAAGAATTCAAGCCTTCTTCAATTTGAATAGTGCTCCTATAAGAAAGATAAGTTATGATAAGCCAAGGCCATAGCAAGGTACACTCAAAGATGCTGATAAGGTAACAGAAGGGAAATGATAGAAAAATGAGAGGTAGATGGAGGATAAGGTTGTTGGTTTTGGAAGATTGAAACAAGCAAGGATGGCAAGCATGCATAAGATTTAGAGGATCTCATGAGGGTGGATGAGATATTAGGCAAGATCAACATTGACACACACCTTGAAGGGTAGTGGAATGATGGAGGAAATATGGATGAAATAGATTGAGGCTTAGATATATGAGGTAGAAAAGCCATTTTGGAGAGGGGTGGAGTAGAAGGTTTTGAAACCTTTTTAGGAAGATGTTGGGAAGGAGATGGAGTGGAAGCCTTTGGAAGCTTGAATGTCAACTTTGATTTGTTTTCGATATTCAAGTCCTTCAAAAGAGACTTGGGAATCCATATAGCTTTTGATTTTTCATTAGATGCTTTGGAATGCATTTCTTCAATAACAGATTTAAGAACCCATACTTTCTTTGGTTGAGCTCTTTGAATAGTGGACCTTTGCGGTCTCTTTTGTATATTTTCCTTCTTGACATTCACATGTCGATTAGAGGAGACAGTGAACTTTTGAGGATGGATTCATGCACTTGTGTTTGAGTTGATCATCCAAATTGCTTCCAAAGGACTTGGGATTTATGGATGAATGAGGCCAATATGACTGGTTTAGATGGAAAGGTGAATGTGAAGAGTTCAAGTATGTGTATCTTTGTTGATCTTGGGGTAGGGTAGGAGGAATGTGTAATGAGCTAGTAGTGGCAATAGGAGATAGAGGAACATAAGGTCCCAATATGGATGGAAGACTTGAAGGTTTTAGCTTAGATGGGTAGGGACCAAGAATAGATTTAGAAGATGTGAACGGACCATGAGTATGGATATCAGCATCTTTGGAGTGAGCAAAATGACCAAATCCATCAATAGATTTATGAGGAATTGTTATAGGAGCAATACCTTTGACAGGAGTATTTAAAGATTGAGCATAGTTTGGAAGTGAATGTAGCAAGGTAGAATAAGAGAGTGAGGGAACACTTTTATCTTCAAAAGGAATTTTGGGTAACATAGGAAAAGTATCCTTTTCTTGGTCTTTTATAATCTCCTTAAGGATGGTGGAAGGAATATCTTGATCTTGCTTAGTAGAGGTGCATGACATGGGAGATGGAGGACTATGTGGCTCTTGAGATGGAGGCACGAGATCTTGGAAGATTTGAAAGGGGATGAATGAATCTTGGTCTTGATCAACACTTGTTTCTTCATCATTTAAGTGGTCCTCTTGACATGAAACCAAATCCAAGGATGAGGAAGTATCTGAATCTATATTCAAATATATTTCTAGAGTCTCCATAACAGGCTCTTCAAGGGACAATGGAGGAATAGTTGGATTAGGGATAATAGGAGGAGCAACACATGGAGGTTTTGGATCTTTGCTTTGTGTAGTATGGGAGAGGTTTGCAGCTAAGTCAATATTAGGTTGAGTTTCTTTTAAAGGTAGTCCTTGAGGGTACACATAGTCAATTGGGGGAGTAGTGAGTTCTTTTGGTGAATATGTGTTGGAAAGATTGGACAATTTAGAAGGTGGATGTATGTTGGAGGAAGTAGAAGTTGGGTTTGAACCGTTACTAGACATGGTTTCATGATGTTGATCCTTCTTAAGAGTAGAATCTTTAGTAGCTGAGAGCTTAGATTTTTGAATTATGCCTTTGTCAAAGAGATCTTGGATCTTGTTTTTTAGCTCCTTACAATGTGAAGTTTTATGTAAATTATGTCTATGATAGGCACAATAGTTACTCATAAAGGAAACTCCCGCCAAAGTGACCTTAGGTAAAATAATGAGTTTCTTTTGAAGAAGTTCTTCCAAGGTTAATTCATAAGATTTTCCCAAAGGTGTGAAATCACGCTTTGGTTTAGATTCCCAAGGTTTTTCTTCAAAGATATTTCTAGATTTTTTGGGTGTTTCTGAAGTGTTCTCAGATATCTTGGATTCAAGATCACAAAAATTTGATTTTTGGTTATCATAGGAGGAAGGGAAAATTTCTCTCAAGGAGAATTTGTTTGATGATGTGTTTTCCTCTTCTTTTAGTCTTTGAAGTTGAGCATTCATTGATTGGATTTGTTGCTTCATGTTTGCAATAAGAATCCCTTCTTCCTCACTAGGAATATTGGATTTAGCACATTTGTTGTTAGCCATTTTGATGTACTATGTTTCAAGTAGTGACAGCCAAGTTTTAGAACATAAGTCAAGTTGCCATAGTCATAGACAATGATAAAAAGCAAAAGCTTAGACAAGGACCACACTAGAACGTAGTCTCAGAAAAGCAAGATAAGAGTGCAGTATACTAAGGTATGAATAGTCTGATTTGAAGGCTAGAATAGCCAAAGATTATGACTATCATAACACGGAGTACAACAAGCACTAAAGGACAAGAGCAAGATATTGAGAGACAAGACTAGTTAAAGTATGGATCACAAGTCATTAGCTAAGCGGGATGTCATTGTTTCAAGACTGTTTGCAAACAGAGAGCGATAAAAGGATGCAGAAAAAGACAGCGTGCAGATCACAGATAGCTAGATTAGACCAAAAGTGGAAATGCTAACACAAGATCTCACACGAGAAACCTTTACGGGTCGCGCGAAGAAGTTTTACAAGCCGCGCGAAGAAGTTTCTGTCTCGCGCGAAGTTTAGTGACATTTTTTAATTTCGTGTGAGAAAGCTCACAAGGTCGTGCAAAGACTCATGATAGAATTTTAATTTCACATGAGCACAAAATGATTTCACGTGAGGACCAAATGATTTTGCGCAAAACTGAAAAAGTTTTCGAGAAGGCAAACTAGTTTTAGAACATCAACTAATTTTGGCAAGATTTTTGGACTTTTTAGACAGATTGGGAAGATTTTCGAGACAAGTTCAATTTAACAGACAACAAATTTGATTGTTTTAGTAAGAAAGTAGATAAATAGGCATGTAGAACAGCAAGTAGGTGATATCAAGCATGTCTGAAAACAATGAGCAAGGGAAAAAGCAACCTTGTGCATCAACAATCAAGTGACTTAGTATGCACTGATTCCTAAGAGAGCTAATTGTGTATGTTTTCAAAGAGTTTTGCAATCATTGCACACATTCCTAGAAAGTAAAAAGTTGGCCTCTCTAAGGTTTTTAGTAATGGTTTGACTCTGCAACTTTTATGACTCACAGGGGTGACCTCCAATCCCGGCGCACCGAGGTTTTGACATAGTCCGAGAACTTAATCTTCAAGAGCTGCTAGGGAGATCTGACAACCCACAATGAACCACACCCATGGAGATTTCTTCCACAAGGACATTTATATAGCGGTTGTCACTACCATGGCGAAAATGGCTATTACCGCTTGAGGTTCTATCAACGTAGTTTTCCCTGTAGAGGGATTGTCTACTACAGTTAACCCTCTCTAAAGGTGACCGACTCACAATAGTATACCACAATGGGACTTAGCTTCCAGATTCAAGGTTTTGACACCTTTTCACCTTTAGCCCAATCAAAGCAGACAGATTAATCTGACACGCTAAACTAAGAGTATCTCTTAAAGATCTATGATATCAACTCCCAGTGATCTATCAACCTCTCCGGAGAAAGGATGCCTTAATCAACAAGTTGAAGATTCATCTATCTGCAAGATTCTCAAAGTATCCTCCCCACCTACAAGGAATCTTTCTTAGAGAGGAGTTTCACTAGGAACCCACTCCCTCAAGATCCATGAATAGTGTTCATGGGGGCCTAATTACTAGGTGTGTACAAATGTTAATTCCCAAAAGAAAATCTAGCCAAAATCAATCAAAGAGCACAAGGTGGTACACTTAATGCTTTAACTATTGTGAGGTGAGTCCAAAAATGTGGAACATTTAACCCCTCACACATGCCAAAATGAGTCCACAACTTAGAAACTAGTGAGTTCTAGAAAGCACAAAAGGGTTGCCTTGTGGAGCATTTAACCCTTATGTCCTGTAGACCCCTCCCCTTTAATGTGGTGCTGATCTTGCAACCACAGGGTGGAACGAGGGGCTGGCGGATTAGCGAGTCCAATAACCCAAGATAGCTAATTAGATCTATCACTAATAACTAAGCCTGCTAGATGAAACTAATAGAGATCACAACCTAGTATCAAATTATGCATGTGTTGTAAAATGAGAACATGGAAGGAAATACACACAAGCTTGACACAAGAGATGTTCGTTTTAGCTCCAAATGAAGGATTATCAGTCAAAGAGAATTACCTAGTAATCCTCGCAACGCGCTTAGTAGATGTTTTACCTATTTTTAGCAACTTTATCACGCTTTTCCAATTGTCCTACAAGCCGCTATTATGCTGCAAAAAAAAAAGCAGAAAAATGAAAATAAAGATGCTTAAGAGAAAACATGTTAGTGAAAACTGAAGCTTAACTATGGAAAAATAAAATTTAACTTTTTTTGTTCATTTTTATACCCATAAAATGCTAAAACCTATGAAAACATCAAAAGTCAAAATACATTTTATACTCTTTTTTTTTCTTTTTTTTTTGTACATTATTTTATCTAGAAAATTGGAAAAAAACTGTCTTCTGTATTGTTGTTGCAAAATTTTAGAAAACACAAAAAAAACCAGAAATAGTGAGCAGTTAGCAAAAAACACGAAAATCAATGCAAAAAATAGCATCTGTTAGTAGAGTCTCGCGCGAAGTTATTTCTATCTCGCGCAAAACTGTTCGGAGCCTACGCAAAATTGTTTCAAGATCGCGCAAAATTCTATTAATGCTTGCACAAAATCTTGCGCAGTGTCGCGCGAAGGAACAGGTTTCGCGCAAAATTATTTTAGGCCTGCACGAAATTATTTTATGACTTGCGCGAAGAAAATAGTGGCGGCGCGAAGTTTTGCGTGCTCAAGCAATTTCTCATGCGATACAGAAAGAATCTTCGCACGAAGATTCTAGATCCTCACGCCAAAATGAACAATCTCACGGGAAGATTCCCGAATATGTACGGACAAGAAACACAAAAATGATTTAAAAATGCAGAAAGAGCCCAAAAAAGTTGATTTTCTCGACCCCACGGTGGGTGCCAGAAATGTATGCGTGAATATGTGGCCTCTGCTAACACACACACTTCAACACGGTCATTGTATGCGGATTCATCCCGAAATGAACATTGGATTGTTCATTCGAAAATCAACCTGCAAAGCGACCTGTTGCCTTCTATCTAAAGGGAATTGCTTGTCAAATATCCTCAGATTCGAGGTGTTTAAGCAACCAAACCCTGTAAGAACAAAGGATTTGAAAGAAAATGTGACTAATCTATATGAGAATGCAGATTAATCTAGAATGAAGTATGCACGTTTAATCTAAGAACATGTAAAAGAAATTATATTAAATGTATGCATATTAAATCTATATGAGAATTAAACTAGAAAATGAATATGAAAATAGGGAGCTCAAATGAATGCACAATCCAGTAGCAATTCAATGCAAATTCTCATTCAACCCCCTTTCAAAATGAAGAGATGAGGGTCTCTTAAATAGACTTTCCTGGAATCCATCAACGGTTGAGATCAATTTCAATCAATGGTCAGGATTAAAGGTGAAGTTCAGTCATAAAGGGAGATTCCCAAATTAAAGGGAGTTAACAGATTTAATTTGAGTAAAATAAGGAGTTAACTGATTCAATTTGAGTAGAAAAATGAGTTAACTCATTTAACTCATTTTTTATCAATAGTGAACTGGAAATTTCCTTTTTGAACTAAAGATAGATTTTGGTGAAATATTTAATTTAATAAAATGAGATATGCTCTCATAATTACCTTTTCTATTTAATTAAATAATCTTTTAATTAATTTAGAGGCACTTTTCTTATTTAATTAAATAACTTTATTTAATTAATTAGGAATGGTTTCCCATTTAATTAAATAATTTCATTTAATTAATTAAAATAGGCACATTTATTAAATTAAATAAATTTAATTTCGTAGTACATTAGCCTTTAGGATATAATTTAATTTAATTAAAGTATAAATACTTAGTAATTAAATTAAATATTAATCAATAGGTTTAATGCGACTAACATGAGTACGTACTATAGGAATTAAATAAGAAATATGATGAATGCAAATTATGGTCTTCTGCATCTGACAATTAAGTCAAGTAGCAAATAGCAGAATGAGAATTGCCTATTAGAATAGGTCTTTAGGATTGGTTTAAAATAGACCAGAATTGGTATCATGGCAATGAGCCAATTTTGGGGTATTACAGTGTCGGCGGGGCTGTGCATGTGAATCCATTCGAAAGCAGACGTAATAGAAGAAAAAAAAGATGGAAAGAAGAATGCACAGGAACAACGCTCCCCCCATTAGAAGATATTCGTTCCATTCATTGTCCTCTTCAGTTGGAGGGCTAACAAAATATATGTTTTCTTGGTATTCGTCATCAATCATAATTTTCATTTCCTCCATTTCATAGAGCTGTGCAGAAATCGAAATTGTTGTTATTTTTTATAGAGGATATATATATATTCAGTATCATCAATTTGAAAATGGCCATGATATTCATTTTGGGGAGCTCCAATAGGAAGTTATAATGAAGCGAATTTGAAAACATTTTCGAATAAGAAAAATTCAAAATGTGAATGGGAATAGCAATTCCAATTACAATTATTTTGGATAATGGACAAATGCTCATTTTGGGGCAAAATGGGAATACATATTCTGATTCCCAATTCTGATTTGGTGCACCAAATAGAGAATTAAAAATGAATTCTAATTTTCTATTCCTATTCTGATTGTATTCCAGCAACCAAACGGGCCCTAAAAGAATACATGGTAACCCAAGATTAGTTTCATTCTTGTATTCATGCAAACAACCACCTCTTTCTTCTCAATCAACTTAGCAAATCAAATCTCCCAAGTAGATGCAAGAATACATGAAACCCAAAATCAGTTGTGTGTGTGTGTGTGTTATAATTTTTATACAATGTAATCAAATTAAACAAGCTATTGAAAAATATTCATGCAAACAACCACTTCTTGCTTCTCAATCAATTCATAAAACAAAATTTTCTAAATGGTTACAAGAATATATAAATGGTAATCTAAAAATTAGTTTCATTCTTGTATTCATCCAAACAACGACCTCTTTCTTCTCAATCATGTTAGGAAACCAAATTTCCTGCATAGATAAAATAATACATGATAACCCAAAATCAGTTTTGTGTCATTTTCCTTTCACCTTCTACTCTTTACACCTTCCATTTGTTCTTGTATTGCAATTTCCCAGCTCTTGGACTCATCCTTTCTCTAGAAGTTGAATGGTTAACATTATTCGATTATATATGAAAGGTTTTAAAGCCTTTCCAACAAGTATATTTTACATTTATCATTTTCTCATCATAAGTTTGAAGGCTTTCACATTGGTGCAAGTTGAAGGATGTTGGCAGACATGGCTATGTTCCAATCAACTGCATTAGCCTGATAGTGAGTAAAGCCTTTTTTACACATATTTTGCACATATCCTGCAATCTTTGCAATTTATGATTTCAAATGTCAAATAGTTCACGTGCCTTAGTCTTCCATCTCAGAATAAATGGAATTCAATAATGGGAAGGGTGTATACATATATACTATGTACACATGCGGTTCTTTTCACTCTTGCACGAAGAAGAGATGTGACTCATCATCAATGATGGGAGAGAAAACTCCATTGAGGAAGACACCAAGTAGTTGAGTTTAAATTGGCCAAGAGTTTGCAATAATAGGTGAGTCACAGATTAAGAACAATGATATTAAGGGAAATCATTGTTATTTTCCAAGTATTATTGTATTTATCTCAAAACAAGTTTATTAGGAAGATTATAAGTCTTACTTATATGATTAAATTGCTAATCCATCAAGAAGTATAAGGATGAGTAATTATTTAACTAATTTCCATTAACAAATATGTATGCTCTTAGTTTAATTTTTGCTCTCTTCTATTTTATTACTATTTGTTGTGTTTATAGGTGGATAGATAGGTGGATTCTGAAATCTATTCTTAGCATTGTGTTTTTGTTATTAGATATGGGTGGCTAGTGTGTGGTTTTTACTGGTCTCTAAGCTGTTACTGACTCTATGACTAGTTTGTTTGTTTGGGCCAGTCATCCATTTTGCGTACTCTATAACATAAAAAATAAATATTTTAAAAATTAATGTGAAATATTTTGCAAAAAAGAAGATGCAATAACATTGGCCTTCCATCATCAAGTATGATGCCCCAAGATGGATGGAAGTCCTACCATACTTTTGGGTCAAGGGGCCAAATGGATTGGAGGTTCATTCTATTTCTTCAGCTTGGTTCAGGAAATCCATCTTTAGATATATTAAGAGTTTTCATCCCATTGTTGGTATGATTGACTATGAAAGTATGTTGTAAAATACATATGAATGATTGTAGGATTACTTTATTTTAATAAATATTATTTGTATGCAAATGTTTTGACACTAACTAATATTGTTTGTAGGACCTAAATTAGGTTTTTCTCTAAATTCAAATATTAGTATGTAATTTAACTATAGAATTTACATTTGTTGTGATTTTTGTTTTTGGTAAAAAATTGGGTATATCTTGAAAGGGAGCATTATATTTCATGTACCTCATAGTTTATGGAAAGCGCACAGATATTTTTTCACCATTTAATTATGTAGTGCATTAATAATCATTTAGCCCTAGGTAATTACTTTTATCATACCTTAGAGATGCAATAATGGAACTACAAGATGTCAAATCCTTTGTACAAGTAGTGTTCTAAAATATTGAGTCATGTTAAGTAGTTATGACTGAGATAAGTACACTAGAGAGCCCACAAACTCAAACACCTATAAGCTTAGTATTTCTCAACATAAGGAAGTTATTAATTTGAGATCAAGTCCATGTCTCTTTAGGATTTTTAAAAAAAATGTATAAATTGCATTTTATTAAAGTACAAAGAGATTTCATTAAAAATATATGTTTAAATAATAGGATTATATAAACAAAGTAAAAGAGAAATTTTTTGGTGGGCATAAAATTTAGTACTTAAGGTAAGTATAAAAGCAAAAAAAGAAATTGGCACAAGTACCATTTTCATTTTACTATAGAAGTTATTATTTGTTTCATGTATCTCCATTTTTTTGGGAAAAATCTCTTACAAAAAATCTACTTTTTGGTAGTGAGTAAATGCAAGGAAATGGGACACTAAAAGGGGTCCTAAGTGGCCACTTTTTGCTGAAACTTAAAAAATGACTAGTCTTGGGTGAAAAAATGAAGATAGTTACAATCAAAATTTTAAAATACGGTAAGAGCAAGAGTCATAGTGCTCTAAATCTACTTTCTAAATTGCCACTTATTTATATGATGGAGATTACTCAAATAGGAGCACATAGAATGCTCCCATTTTTATCAAAAACTATAATACGGTTCCTAGTGGTCTCCCCTTAAAATGTCAACATTTTTTAGTATTTTAGAAATCATTTAAGTAAAGATTACTTAGCACAATGTATTTTGTGTTGTATATTTCAGCTAATATTTTAATGAATATAAATTTCAACCAATTTATGAGCTAGACACATTTAAAAAAAAAATTTGAGTGTGTGGTCCCTTATGTTCTTGAAAACCACTCAAAAAATAAAATTGATAATGTGCATAAAATAAAATTCAGTTTGTTTCAAATGTTTTTGATTAAGGAAAACAAGTTTTGAAGGGAGCCTGAAACCTTTTACAAATCATAAAATTTTCAATGAAACCCAAACCAAACAAAACTACAGCTCAAAGGTGAAACAAATCACCCAAGAAGACACAATGACCAGGATGGCATCGTAGATAACACATTACTCATCCATCAGCCACACAGATAGGTTTTGAATGAGCACCTAAAAACCCATGGTAAAAAAGAGGAATAGACAATGAGTCCCTTACCATGTTAGACAACAAAGAACAATAAGCCAAAAGAGCCAGGAAAACCAAAGAAAGGGGCAATTGCAACTCAAGCTTTCCCTTTTGATCCCAACTTTTGAGAATGTAATGCCATTTCAAATGTTGATAAGTGGACTGTGTGTATATATATATATATATTAGATGTAATATTGTGAAAAAAAAGTAGAGGCACAAACAAAAGAAAAAGAAATTAAAGATCAGAACCTTAACATAGTTCAAATGTAGAAAAAATTTAAAATGAACAAAATTCCACAATCAGTCATAGTAGAGAGATGTATATTCTGGATTTGATTGTTTCATATTTTTGCATCAACGTTTCGAATCACACTCAGTGATCCATCATCAAGATGTAAAGAGCTAGAGGAGGTCAACATTATCATTGGTAGAAAAATTTACATGGTTGGAAAGTCATGAGAGAGTTCAACATTATCATGTAATTTTTTAAATTGATAGAGATACATACAATCTTGATAGAGATTGTAATCCATTCTATAAAAGTGGGATCTTAAGCCTTTTGAGAATTGCAACTTTCTATAAAAAAGAGATTTCTTCATTGTAATTTATATCTTACAAATTGTAAACATTTTGCTTTTGAGAAATATAGAAACTATTTTATTGGTACCCTTGACTGTTGAAGGTGTTCTAGTTTGTTGTTTGATCCTAGGTGCTTGTGTTGCAAACCTCAACAAAAACAACAAATAAATTATGGATCAATGACCTTGGCTTACAAACTATGTAGATGAATATTGATATAAATATCATAACTTGAGACACTAGTAACACCCTTCTACTTATCAATAGATGAGATAAAAGTCTCTCTATAATGCATGGTTTAAAAAACATAATACTTATTGAATGTTTTTAGATAGGGTAGCAAGTCAAGTTTCATTTATCTTAGGAGAACTTAATGGCAATTATACTTGAGTCAAAGTAGTATCTAGATGGATGACCTCTTGGGATGTCCTATTGTAGTGCCTGCCCTCGTTCACATCTTTCTGGACATATTGTTGTTATCATTATCAGACTATGTTAGACTAGTTTTATGTTGATGGATCAGTAGTATTGTTTAGAGACTATTAGACATTATGTTATGGATCTAGTTGATATATGATGAGATCATTTAGACTTTACATTTCATGTATGCATGATGATCATTATATTGCTTCTAGTTATTGATGATGATTAGTTAGATGGTTTATTATCTCATGTGTTTTATTATGGATACTTACCCCATACTTGCATGTGTATGGTGTGTGTGTTTGTTCATATTGTATGGTGTTTCTGATGTGGTTAAGGAAGGGAGTCGTAGTCACCTGCTAGTCGAGATCTACACGATGCACCACTTCCTGACATTGCCTGTTTAGCTTAGCATTATGTATATATATATATAAATATATTGTATGTACATGCATGGTTTTTATGTAGATTGCAGGTACCGGGTATCAACTTCCCTGAATTGCCAAGATGAGCGTACCCTATTACACTATCTCAATGATAAGAGAAGGGAGATAAATTCTCAAGTCCAAATCTCAAACCCTTAAACCATTTGTCCTAGTGAGGTAGGACAAGTATCTAGATATTTACCCACCGAATGTGTCAGATGACATATTTTGTGATTTTTAACCCTTTAGACTGATTTTGTGTGCATTGTTCTATGATGGTTTTTTATATTTTATTTTGGAGGTCTATGGTGAATTTTCTATTAATTAAGTCTTAATAAATAGATTTAATTAATAAATTAATTATTTGGAGAAAATAAATATAATATCATGATCTTTGATATTCTGATTATAATTAATTAAATGAGAATTAATTGAGAAAAAAAAGAATTAAATAAAAGAAAATTAAAAATTAAATTAATAATTATTATTAAATAATAAGAAAGTAATAAATAAATAATAATAATAAAAATTATAAAAATTAAAATGAAAGTTATATAAAAATTAAATAAAGAGTTATAAGCTTGCCTAGGAGTTAACACACCTTTCTATTTCTCATATGTCAACAACATGGGGGTTAGTGCACCAATTAAGCACATGGTGTCTACAACCTTATGACTCATCTAGAAGGTTGGAAAAGACACATGCTTAGTTGGAGACACCTTCTAGCTGTTTCTAGAGATATTCTAGTTGTTTCCTAAGAGTTCTTTAATTCAGGCATTCCTAGAAGCTTAGACATAGCGTGTGGAGAGCGTTTTGGAGCATTGGAGGACTGAATAATTTTGGAGAAGGGAGGAGCTTGCTCTGCGAGTTTTCTGAAGAAGAGCGAATTAGCATCAGAATTCGAGTAGATTCTTGTGATTTTACTTATGCTATTTCTGCATCTTGCACTTCTTGTCTTCTTCGTGTCTTCCATATGTCTTCTGAGGATTTACCTATTTTTGTTGTATGCATTCTCAATATGGGTAGTTAAAATTGATTATAAGCATAGATCTAAAAAAAAACACGGGGCTAGGGTTTAAATTGTAGCCAAATCCATTAGATGAATTATTGGGTAAATTTAGAGAGTAAATATTTTATAGGAAACTCATAAAATCTTTGTGAAATATATATGTGTGTGTGTAAATATATGCAAAATTTATAATACACACACACACACACACACATATATATATATATACATATATATATATATATATATATATATATATATATACACAAATACATATGTATATATATATATATATATACATATATATATATATATATACACAAATACATATGTATATATATATATATATAAATAGAAAATCGAATGAATTACCGCAATGTAAACTCATTAAATTGCATTGCGATTTGTATTTGTGTTTTGAGAAAATGTTATTAAAAAATGTTATATGTAATAGTTCATGGGTTGGGGCGGACATACCAACCCCGACTGTCTTTTCGTGCATAGTCCCATGCGCACAGCACCTGCGCCTTACAGTGTGCCAGCGCTACGGGACGCACGGCCTATGAAGGCGACAGTGATTTAATCACTAAGAATCTGTCCCCTCTGTTTGTATATATGAAACACATGTTTTATATAATGCTTCTTTCCATATTATATGACATCAATCGAAATTGTGTAATTCGATTTTATATTTTATTTTTATAAAATACAATATTTTATATATTTATATATGTATGTATATATATATATATATACATATATGTATATATATATGTATGTATATATGTATGTATATATGTATATATATATATATATATAAATATATATACATATATACATATATATATGTATATATATTTATATATATATATATACATATATACATACATATATATATACATATATATATATATATGTATATATGTATGTAAATATGTTATTAATAAATTTAAATTATTATTATTTGATAAATGAATTATATTAAACGTTCATCTTTTATAATGGTGAATTATTTTATAATATTATAATTTAACTATTAAGATTTAATCAATTGATTTAAATTATAAATAAAATGAAAATGAATGAAATTGGTAGTTTGATGGGGGACATTTTCAAATAAAGTTTATATAAACAAAATATTATTAGATCAATTAGAAAATTGAGTCTAATGGTTTTGGGGAGAAACTTTTATCTATCAAACAAATACATGGGTTAGGTAAAACATGCAATTTCTCCACTTGATATCTAGATTAGAAAATGAAAACTAAGACCCCCACACCTAATTCAATTATATAATTTTAGCAAAGCCAAAACATGTGCTTGCATTGTGTTTTCTTTATGCTATTTGTTTTGGGTTTTGGGTTGACTAGTGTTGACCAGTTATAGGAAGTCTACCAGAGGCTTGGGAGTTATGATTGTGATGTCGTGATGATGTCTTATTTTCAATCTTTATAAACCCAACCATGGTTATGTGATGGAATTCTCTATGTAATGTTTGTAATTACTGATTGCTATAGTTGAGATTCTTATGTATGAGACACTTGACTTAACCATTTTTGGTTCATCGATCAGTTATCCTTGGTTTATTTTCTAGTCACCATGATGGGACTAAAATGTTATTTTATGATGTCATGTTGTGACATGCTTTGACTCAACCATTTTGGAGTCTTTGATCAGTATGATTTGAGATATATTTTGGTTATTGAGAACCAATGGATACTTTTGATTATCAGTGATGCTTCAGTTGCCAATAAAGAGCTGTTATGGTCATGATTTTCTATGGATGCTTACTCATGGAGATTTTATGCTTTTATTGTGCATATTTGATGTTCTTATTATGGACTATCTTTTGTAATTTTGAGATTTATGATTCCATGAGCTTAGGGTAGGATATCTACTTGTAGTGTCAAGAAGTGGCTTGCAATGGGGGCCGGGGCCCTAAGAGGCTGCCAAGGTAACTCATTGTAAGTTGTTTAAAAAGTGAAAACATTCACACCTAATACTAACTAAATGAACCTAAAAAGATAATTGTTTGGTTCTCGCCCATGCCTTGAGTGCTTGTACAGACTAGGATGGGAGTAGAGAGAACGCATGGTTGCAACCTTGCATTCCATAGTATGCCTTGTTAGTATGAGAGGATACTAGTGGTTGCATGAGGATCAGTATGGACCCGTGGAGTTTAGCTAATTGCCAGGGTAACTTGTACATGATATATGCGATGACACTTTCTTGCTTGCATAGTAGGTTCCTACATGTCTTTTTGTGCCTCTGGGAATTAGATGTCGATTTTGTGTTTGGAACCTTTGAGTTAGTATACTTTTAGGATTCCTGGACTTATAGAAATTTATGCTATGTGTTTTGGATAGCCTATTTGGGACTTGAGATTATCTCCTCAGCACGGTGGGAGTGGACCACTTAGGTACCACGCGGTCGGGTGGTAGTGTTTTTCCACTCTTATCATTTGAGATCCATTGAGACATTGTGGATGGTGCGTCCTTCGTGATGGTGTATATGCATCCTTTCTTTGATGATTAGCATATGTTAGATGATGTTATCTTATGCTTATATTTTCATGTTAGATTACTTTCTACATATGATGTAGCATATGTTAGGAGTGACATTTCTTCTATGCTAACACCGATGATCTCTTCGGTGATTTGGAATGTTATGCACAGAGGGATGGCTAGGGACCATGACGGTCTAATGATGCTATTAACGGTTGGGAGGAACCGTGCACTTAGTTTATTATGTTTGATCTTTATGATGGATGTATGTCTTCTATGATGATGTATCATGTGATTATCTTTACTTTGATGTATCATGGATTAGAATAGGATGATGTACCTTATTTCACATGTGCATATTCTTTTAAGCTTTTCATACCCTGTGACATGTACAGTGGATGATTGAGCATTTAGAGATGTAATGTATAAACATTGGACTTATCATTATTATTTCATGTGATTGTTGTATTAGATGGACTCAATAATGTTAGTTGATTTAGATGTAATTCAATGTTAAGGGATCCTTAAAGAATGTAATCTGTTGTGTATGTTATGTTTATCTTAGATGGACATTGTCATTGCTTCCGTTATTGTGCATAAGTTTTATGTGGTATTTACTTTCATGTTTTTATTTTTATAAAAAAAAATGCTACCAAACTTAGTGAAATTCTAGGTTAATTCTTTGGATCCCTTTGCGGGGCATTACACCTATTCTTTAATGTCTCTATGAACATCAACTAGATGCAATGAGTACTAAATGAACATTCTTAATAATGGGAGATGATTTTGTGAACCACTTTTAATGAAATAAAGGGCTAAATAAATTGACTAAAATATTTATACCAAGGAAGATTTGTTCAATAGTATACCGAGGAGTTCTACCAAGTTCTCATAAGAACATGCCCTACAAAAGCTGATAAGGAGAAGGTTTCTCATTATCTTAATGGGTTAAGGACAAGTAGAGGAGTTAAGCGTAGTTCAAATGACTAGTATTGAGGAGGCGTACTAGTTTTTGGTAAGAGTTGAGGAGAAGATAAGAATTTTTTTTGATAATAAGAATAGTGGAAGAGGTCCTTGAGGAAGATCTAGCGAATAGTCTTACAGAGGCCAAAATGATGATCATAAGAATGAGGATGAGGCTGGTAGTAGCACTCAGTCCTAAAGAGGTTTAATTCCAATCATTTCCATTATAAAAACAATAGAGATCAGAGAGGAAGAGTCAGAGTACAAGGATCTTGAAGAGGAGGTTTCCATGGAAAATTATGGAGAAATACATAGAGCATTTGAATGTTCCTAGTGCCAAGGAAGGACAAATCAAAGAACCAAAGCCCAGGCTAGAGTTGTGCATATTGATGAAGATGCCAAATCATCTCATTATGAAGATGCTAAAATAGGAAGTGTCCTAGTTAATAGGAGATTCTTGCTGAGTGGAGAGAATGAACCTAATCAAAGGAGGAGTTTGTTTTGCACTAGCTGCAAATGTGAAGATAAGTGTTGTGATGTGATCAATGACAGTGGAAGTACTAACAATCAAGTGTCAGAAAAGATGGTCTCAAAGTTAAATCTCAAGAGGCAGAAACACTTGCATCCATACTGTATTGCTTGGGTGCAAGATGACCACAAGGTTGTGATCATTGAGTAGTGCCTAGTGAACTTCAAGATTGGAAGCTACCAAGATGAGGTGCTTTGCAATATTATACCTATGGACATATGTCATATGTTGTTGGGTAGGTTGTGGCAATTTCACAGGCATGTTGTATATGATGGGAGAGAAAATACCTCACTCTAACAAAGGATGGAGTGAAACATAAGTTGAAGCAATTGAAGGAGAAAGAAGAAAAGGTATCTAGTGCTACCAAAATACGATGGAAAGGAGTTTCTCCCAGGTATGACACATGAACACATGTGTTCTACTGTAATCCTAACAGGTGGTAAAGAAGAAATAGAGGAGGTAACTACAAAAGTTGCAAATTTGTTGGAGAGTTTCTTGATATTGTGTCAGATACTATATCTGATGGATTACCCACAGTGAGGAAGATCAATCACTAGATGGATTTGATTCCAGGAGCTAGTTTTCCAAACAAGGCAATGCACAAAATGATACCAACAGAAAGTGAAGAGTTGAACAAACAAGTTCACGAGTTGTTGTTGAAGGGGTTGATTCAAGAGAGTCTAAGCTTATGTGTTGCACCATTAGTATTACTACCAAAGAAGAGTGGATAATGGAGGATGTGCATAGATTTGTAGGCTATCATTAAGATTAGAATCTAGTATATATTTCCATTGCCAAGGATGGATAATATTATAGATTGTTTGAGTGGAGTTGTGTATTTTACAAAGATAGATTTGAAGAGTGGGTACCATTAGATTCACATCAGAGAAGGAAACAAGTGGAAGACTTCCTTCAAGGCAAGGGAATGATTGTACAAGTGGTTAGTCATGCCTTTCGGACTAACCAATGAACTGAGTAGTTTCATGAGGGTCATGAATGAGATACTGAAGGAGTTTATGGGTAAGTTTGTCATTATTTACCTAGATGATATATTGATCTTTAGCAAGACATTGTAGGACCATTTGATGCATATTTGAAAAGTGTTTGATAAGTTGAGGGAGGAAAAGTTGTTGATAAACCCAAAGAAGTGTAGTTTTGTGAGGAAGGAGTTGATGTACCTGGGATTTGTAGTCTCAACAAAAGGTTTGAAAATGAACCCAGAGAAAGTGAAGGTTATTCTTGAATGGCCTACTCCAAAAAGTGTTAGAGGTAAGATCTTTTCATGGACTGGCTAGTTTTTACAAAAAGTTCATAAGAGGTTTTAGCAGTATTTATGGACCCTTGAATGAAACAATGGAAGGGATAGGAAAGAATTTAAGTGGATCGTATGAGCATTTAAGAGTTTTAATCTGTTGAAACATAAAGTTACAGAGCAGCTTATTTTAGCACTTTTAAATTTTAACAAGGTGGTTCAAGTAGATTATGATGCCAATGGTACTGCAATAGGAGTTGTTTTGATCCAAGAAGGTAACTTGTTGCTTATTTTAGTAAGAAGTTGAATGATTCCAAAAGGAAATATTTTGTTTATGATCAAGATTTTTATGCTATAGTTAGGGCATGGAAGAAGTGGAGACACTATCTTCTTCCTAGGGAGTTTGTTTTGTATACTAATCATCAAGCTTTGCACTATTTGAATAGTAAAGAAAAATTAAACTAGGGGCATTTGAAGTGGGTTGAGTTTTTGTAGAGTTATACATTTGTTTTGAAACATAGGAGTGGTAAGTCTAACAGAGTTGTAGATACTCTTAGTAGAAGACAACTTTTAGTGATAGAGATGTAGATTGAGGTGGTTGGGTTCAAAGTATTCAGTAATTTTTATCTAGAGGATCTTGATTTTGTCAAAGCTCGGAAGGCTTGTACATAACCTTTTACACTTGACAAGACAAAGTGGTTGGATTTCATAATACAAGATGGTATGATGTTCAAAGGAAGTCAGTTGTGCACTCCTAGAAGTTGTATGAGAGAGAATCTCATCAAGGAGAAGCATAATAGAGGATTAGCTGGAAATTTTGGGAGAGATAAGATCATTTCTTTGGTTGTTGAGAATTACTATTGTCCACAATTGTAGAAAGATGTGAAGAAGTTTATACAAAGTTGTAGATTATGCTAGATGAAAAAAGGAGTGAAGCACAATACCGGGTTGTATCAATCATTACCTATATTAAAGAAGTCATGGGAGGATGTTAGCATGGACTTCATTCTTGGATTACCAAGGACTCAACAAGGGTATGATTCTATTTTTTGGGTGGTTGACAGGTTTTCAAAGATGACAAATTTCAAGGAGACTAGTGATGCTGTTCATGTGATAGAATTATATTTTAGAGATGTGGTGAGACTACATGGTCTACCAAAGAGTATAGTTTCTAATTGCAATACCAATTTTTTTTGGTATTTTTGGCATACCTTATGAAAGAAATTAAAGATAGGCTTGAATTTTAGTTCATCACATCATCTATAGACAAGTGGACAAACAAAGGTGGTGAATAGGAGTTTGGAGAATTTCCTGAGATGCTTGGTTGTAGATAAACCAAAGGGATGAGATTTGATTTTACCATAAGAAAAATTTGCATATAATAATTTTGTTAATAGGAGTACTAGTAAATCACCATTCCAGATTGTATATGGGAGTAGTCCTAGAAATGTTTCTGAATTGAGACAATTGGATAAAGGAGAAATAAGTAGTGCTGAAGCAGAAGAATTTGTTGTACATTTGAAGAATATCTATGCAGAGGTGAGGAAGCACATTATTAAGATGAATACATAGTACAAAGCTAAGATAGATGTCAGAAGGAGGTATAAGGAATTCTAGATTGAAGATGAAGTCATGGTTCATTTGAGAAATACGTGTTTTCTAGTGGGTACATATAATCAGATGAAAATGAAGATGTTTGGGTTGTGCAAGATAGTGAAAAGGTATGATTCTGGAAATGCCAATGAAGTGGAGTTGCCTGCTGAATTGAATATTTCACTAGTATTTAGCATTTCATATTTAATAGAGTATTATGAAGGAGTTGACGGAGATGAAGTTGCAAAAGCACAATGGAGTATTCCAATAGCTAGTTCAGCTACAAAGAAGATTGAGGAGATACTGGATAGTTGTGTTGGCAAAAGTAAAAGGAACAATTTTTTTGAAGAATACCTGGTCAAATAGAAAGGGAGGCTAGTAGAAGATTCATTATGGCTAGCAAGGGAGGAATTTAACCATATTGGTTTTCCTCTGAATACCTGAGACATGATGGGTCACTTCTCAAATTACCATGGGTGTCTAATTCAGGAGCATTTTGGGTGTAAGAGCAATCTTGCATTGCCCAAAATGTTTCCTTTTTTGTTTCTTGAATAAGGGTTGTCTCAGTGTAAAGTTGTTGTTTCTGGAGGCTTGCTAATTAGTAAGTCAGTCATACAAGCTTAGAATGTCCTAATTCTAGAGGTGAATGTTCATCTTGGATATATTGGCCTACCAGTTGGGGCTTAGTGCCATATCATCATTATTCATGGATTTAGTGCAAATTTTTGGTGTGCAATTTTGGTGTAAAAAATTCTCGCTCACCGTGGAAGGCCTAAATGTTCCCAGATGAGGCCCAAAAAATCAACAGATGGGCACTTACATGTATTCAAGCTTGTAAATCAAAAGCTAAGGATTCCAAAAAGTGGTGATAATAGCCAATTAGAGCAACGGTTCGAAAGTTACGGCCTTCTGAAGTTGAGCCAACCAAAATTCCAAAATAAATGTCAAAGGTGTATTTGGCCGACTCTATATGTATTGTTAGGGTTTTTTAGCCCTAGGTATTAAGTTTGAGTGTCTAAAACCTTCCCGAGCAACATAAAATTGACTACTTAAGAAATGCATGTACATTGTCTAGGATAGCTCTAGATGATAGTTCATAGCTTTGTCTTGCAAATTAATGTAATGAAGGTGCCCATGTGGGTTAGCATATTATAATTCTAAATTCTGTAACGTTGTATTTGTGGCAATAATTCCATATTTTGTTCTTGCAAATTGTTGTTATTTCTTTGTTTCTATTATGTGTTTAAGGTATTAAGGGGAGCACCCTTCATCAATTTGTATTGATTTATGTTTTTTATAATCATTTGATAATTTCACATACATCTAGACCCAATAAACACAAATGAAACCAAAGATTGCCTCTTGCCAAAGAAGAAAACATTAACCCTTAACAAACACCTCAAAATGAACCACAAAACCCTCAAGGGGCAACCCCGAACACAAAAAACCCTCAAATGATTGCCTCTCAACAACCACCGCCACATCCAAGGCCTCCACTTATCCCATTAGATCATGTAAACTCTAGTCAAGAAGACCTTGTTAATTGTCTCATATAAAATAGTGCCAAAATAACTAATTTGGTTGGTAGGTTGAGGTCTTCTAATCTTTGCCACCACCGCACCCTAGCTAAAACATTAGAAAAAATGGTCACTAGTGCCAATGAGGTGGCCAAATGTGGTTCATACATACTATGTGGATGGGTTATATTATGATAAAGTGAAAGATAAAAAAATTTTAAAAATGACACTTGTGCTCTTTTCACCAATCCTGATACTAGCCTCAGCCTAGAGGAAACCAACCCCCAATTTCCTATTCATTAGTGTGCTCATAGGGGGATCAAATCAATTTTATGGGAAAGGTGGTATATGGTGTTTGACCAACTACTGTGTAATAATAATGAGGTTCCCTTTTATTTTTGGAGAAAAATATATTGTGAGTTTATCCTCGGTGAGAAGTTAAATTACTTTGACTTTCGTCGGTTCTAGGGTAGAGGGAAGGGATCTGCACAGGATAAACCCAATGCTTGTAGAGTCACCCAACTAGAGAAAAGGAAGCATCTAGCTACAATTGTGAAGGAGTCTATGGACTTACATGAAGAGAACATGATTACACTAAGAGAAGCAGGGGGGGGTGTTGAATCAATATAATAACAAATTTGCCAATTTAAAACTTTTATCCAAACAATTAACTTCAAATGTTGAAATGAACAATTATGCACATGAACACAATAATACAAGATTTATGTGGAAACCAATGCAAGAGAAAAACACGACAAATAAATGCTTTCTAATATAAATTATTCTTTTAAAATGGTTTGTAGGCTCCAACCTACTAGAGGCTATGAGCTCTATATTTATGAGCACTAACTCACTGGAGCTCCAACTCCCACACTTCGCGAGCATCAACCTATAGGAAGCTCCTACTCCCACTTTTGAGGAAACATATCTTCACCTTAAGTTTTGTTGGTCTTACAACTAATGATGGATATTTTAATTGCATAAATTTCTCTTCTTCAATTTGATATTTATTTTGGTATGAATTCAATCTTCAACATACTTACACCCTTCTCTTCTTTTGTTTTCTTTTAATCAAGCAACATATCCTGACATGCGCGCGCACACATACACACAAATAAGAATTTTAATCTGATTATATTTTTTCTTTTGAAACACTTCTTATTCTCTTCACATACCATACTTTTATTCTGTGGAATATATATATATATATATATATATATATATATATATATATATATATATATATATATATATATATATATATGCACTTTTTTACTTCTCTATCACTTTTCAATCACTTTACTTCATATATTTCATTCTACAATTTTTCCTCATTTTTTCCTTCACACTAATCTCCAAATATAAATATATATATCTTCCTTTTGAAACAACATGTCTTTTAAAATGAAGACACAACTTGTTTAACTTAAAATATAATTCCTTCTAATTTATTAAACTCATTGAATATTATTCTATTTCAATTATTGTTTTCTCATTGTCTTTTACAGTCTTCATGTTAATGATAGCTCTATAATAGTTTGTGAATGTTATAAAGATCTATTGGTTGACTCATCCTTGACTCTTGACTTAGTGGGCTTATTTGTCTTGCATAGCTCCTTGTCTTTAACCCCTTGAATTATCTTTGTGTTACCTTCTGTGGATATTAACAGTACCAACATATCTACTATTTTCTCTAAGGTACATGCTAATCTCCCACAAAAAAGTACCAAAGACAAAATAAAGTCAAACTTTTTTTTTCTAGATTCACGAAAATATAGTGATTTTTCTCCTATTTTTTTATTTTTTTCGACTACAAACTATGCAGATCATGAAGATCAAATGTTAAATTTTTTTTAAAAAATCCATTATGTTTCGATCTTTTGAAAATTGGTCAACTATACATTTTTTAGAGAGGATGGCCACGTCCATTCTCCAATGTATCTAGTCTCGGTATTATTGACTTAAGATAATCCTATTAATATCGACACATGTCTCCACCAGTACTATCCTAGCTTCTTAAAGTTGCCAAATTTATTCACAACACGTGATATCCTCTTAAACTTCCATGGTGGTTGATGTAGTATGTTATAGATGACTATTTCATTATTATTATTTTATCACAGTCCTGCATACTATTCGCTAACCTATCCACATATAATTTGTTGTGAATTGAATGACATGGATTATCTATGTAATGTTTCTTCATTCATATATTCCTTGTTCTCCCTTTATTTAATAACATCTTTCCTTATAAGATTCTGATTGTAGTTGTACTTATAACTAGAACTTGCACCATGACATGGTGAAAGTGTATAGTCGATAGACCTTTGGTATGGCTTGAACATTTGACTCTGTCATGAAGTCCTATTTGGTTGACCACTGAATCGTAGATTTATAATTATGTGCTTCAAAACATAAATAAAAGAACACACCCATAGATTCAAGTAGATGAATTTCCTTGACCTATTTTATTAGTAGGCCATTGGCTCGAATCTCACTAAAAAGATTTTAAAAATTGTGTAGCATTTCAAGCAGGGAAGAATCCCTAAACTTTATTATGTATATAATGTAAAATTTTCGGTGAACTATGAATGATTATCTTCAATCTTTGATTTGTAAATTTAGGTCATCATATCAAATAGACAACACCTACATACATGTCATGGGACATCAAAAATACTTCTTAATCCATTTTTTAAATTGCCATCTTTCTTTATCATAGAATACAAACACTCAAGTTTGGAATTGTCAATTCAAGAAAATAAAAAATTAGTTACTATTAATAAGTAAAGATATTTTTCTTTTTTGGCTATAATCAACAGGAATGGAGATTAAGATTCAACAAAAAAATATTTCTATGTATTTGAACAATCCAGATTAATGTTTTCCTTTGGCATTTCCAATCCCGAGCTCATTACCTACCCTCACACTACATTCACAAGCATACAAATTTATATAACAATAAATCCATACAAAAATATAAGACATAATGGGCATGATACTAACTCACTCAATTGTAGTAGAATTTGTGAAAAGTTAACATTTGAATTGGATCATACTGTAACGCCCCACCAATGGATCCAAAAGAACTAACCTAAAGTTTTCACTAAGTTTGCCAAATAGTTTTTTTAAGATAACATATAACAATAGTTATAAAACAACAAAAGCAATAACATGCATTCATACATAAGAAACACATAAATATTATATATTCCTTAAGGATCCCATGACATTGAATCACATTTAAATTTAATTAATACTATATCCAATATATAACACATCCACATTAAAGATTAACTATAGGTTCAAATCCACTTAAATAATATAAAATTGTCCCAAATGCCACTTGGCAATAATCAAAATGCACAATCATCCATTATACATGTCACAGGGTATGAAAGGCTGAAAGAATATACATCATAAAATAGATTACACCATCTCTTTAAGATCCATGAAATAAAATGCATATAATAGGTATAACCATCCATCATAATACACACAGATAGAATGAAAGGAAATGCATAACAAGGAACTCCATCCATAGTATCGAACTAACAGATCTCAATGGTAAAAGTAAAAAGCACTACCATCCGACCTCATGATAACCTAAAAAGCTCCACTCCCACTGTGCTGAGGAGATAGTCTCAAGTCCCAAACAAAATAACAAACTCAAAAATCAAATCCAACATCTAAGTCAAGGAAAACCTAAAAGCAATATAACGCAAAGGTAACAAGATATAAATAACATCTAAACCCAAAGGCTACAAAGACATGTAGGAAATCTATTATGTTAGTGGGAAAGTATCATCGCACGAGCCAACTCTAAGGTTACCTAGCTAGTCTTTTAATCCTCCACCCCCCTAGTGACTCTATGTGGCACTAGTATCCTTTCGTACTTACTAGGCATACTAACGATGCATGGTCACAACCAAGCATCCTCTCTACTTCTATCATAGTCTATACTAGCACTCGAGGAATGGGCGAGGAAAGACAAAGACTCTTATTAGTTCATTTTACTTTCATTTAGTGTAATGTTTTCACTTATTAAAATAACCTACAATGGGTTACCCATCAGCCTCTTTAGGGCCTCAGCCTCCATTGCAAGCCACTTCCCAACTTAACATACAGATAACCTACCCTAAGCTTAGCAAAGCAAAAAGATCTCAAAAGATCAAATAACATACATAAGTTCTCTAAACAAGCAACTGACAAGTACTAAAATCACTTGGTCAAAATACAAGCATCACTAATATGATCATCCTAACAAGAATGATCCAAGAAAGTACAGATAAACCAAATCCTGACATCATATATAATCATCGAAACAATAACTCCTAGCCTCTGGTAGACATCCTAAAACTGGTCAACACTCTAAGTCAGCCCCAAACCTGACATACAAGAAAGCATACAATAGGTAGTGTAGTTTCATAGTTTTGTTTGATTTTGAAAACACATAGTTTCAGTTAACAATAAGGTTCGAGTTTTTGTTTCAATGTAAGTTTTCGAACTAATAAGGTTTATAATTTTCCCCTTACAATTTAACCCATTTCCCATTTTAAAACAAAACACACAATTATCATTATCTCACAAAACAAACATCGTCTCTATAAAGATCTTAAATTTAAATAATAATTATTAAATAATTAGTTAGCAATTATTTAACAATATTAAATTTTAAAAATAATTTCAATAATTAATTTCCTTTTTAATGTCCCATCAACAAATTAATTAATTAATAACTAAATTAATTAAATTAATTGTTAATAACAAATATTTTAATGAAAACACTTCGTAAATTAGCATACTTTAATAATTAAAGAAAATTATTACTAAAAAATTAAAATTAAAATAAATTAAAATTTTAAATAACTTAAATTAAAATAATTAAAATTAAAATAAATTAAAAAATATATATAATCTTAGTGGTTTTTTAAGGCCTGTCGACCTACCTGAATGACATTGTTGCAGGCAGCATGTACAGCTGCTGCATGCAGTAGTGGTTGTCTAATGCCGACAACAACACGGTGGATGGAGGGTTGGTGGCCCTCGCCCATCCCTATTTAATTTTTTTAAATATATATTTTTGTTTTATAAAAAACAAAACAACACCCTCCTATAAAATTAATTCTTTTAAAAATAAAAAATTACAAATTTAATGTGATAGAGGGAACCCATCAAACCTATTGATTTTTCATTCTAAAAATTCAATTTCTTCCCAAAACCCTTCCTGATTAAAATATCCAACTATTTAATTTATAGAATGAGGGTTTCTAATTTCTCAATTCTTATATACAGATAAATTCGATACAAATAACAATAAAATTCACAACGAAAGATTCATCTTAAATAAAACTCTAAAAATAGATTTATTAGACATGATGAAGATAGGAAATTCGAAGAACAAAAATCATTGTGCGAATAAACCACAAGATTCTACCTGAATTTGATGCTAATACACAAACACACGAAGCACATGTGAAATCATCTTTCTTCTGAAACCCTTGTTTCCAAAAATCCCTTCTCCAAAATCTCGGTCCCTACGAAATGAGCTCTAGATCTTTGATAAATAGTTCTCCCCTAAATTTGGGGTTCTAATTGTACAATCACGTGAGGGAATTCGTTGATCAAATTCTTTTTAATATTTTATTAACTTTTAAATATTCATGCACACTTTTTGCAATTTGGAATATCTTTATTAAATTAATTTCTCTTTCTCTCTTTAATAATTTTTGAAGTGTTTTTTATAAATAAATTTATTAACTTAAGTAATAATAATATTTAGCATTTATTTAAAAATGATCTCCTAAATATATTATTATTAAATTAAATAAATATTATTACGCTCTAAAATTAGAACTATAATTTTATTTTTAAATTTAATTTTTTTATTTAATTAATTTCTCAATTAATTAAATATAATTGAATATTGAAATTATCTTAATAATTTTCTATTAAATTAAATCATTAAATATTCTTTTAATTTGATTTAATTAACATAAAAACCTCCATTGACCCACAAGACGAACTATGAAATCCCATAATAAAATACATCATACAAGATCAAACTCGAGGGTTATAATTATGAATTTACATAATATGACGAATTCAGAAGGGTAAACATCTCAGATACTTGCCCTACTTTTTAGGACAAATGGTTTAAGGATAGGATTTAGAATTAAGAATTATCTCTCCTCTCCTACTATTGAGATATTTTGAGAGGGTATGCTCATCCTGGTAATTCATTAAGGAACTCGATACCTAGTACCTACAATTTGCATGAAATCCATCCATGTACAAATAGATATGTTCTAAACTACATGCAAATGTCATATCAACATTACATATTTCAGGGCTATCTAAAACCTTTACATTCTTTTCCTTCATTTCAATAAATATAGGAAATAATTTCTAATTTATTTGTGCATGCCTATTAGCAAAAAAAAAACCCAAGTGGTATCATCAACTCCCACCCATTGATACTCATGCTACAAAATACTAAGAATATACTTTTTGCACCATTATATGAATTCTTGTATTTCTTCTCAACAAATAGTGCACAAAATATTTCTCTTTTTTTGCTAGATAGAAAAAGAATTAATTGTGACTTTTGAATCAGGCAAATTTTCTATTAACATGACCTATATTTTGTAATACCAATTCTCTAAAGTATTCACAAGATGAAAGCATGTTAGAAGTAGGGCTATCTATACATTTTGGCCCATCCACATTTAAAATGTATTATATAACACTTGGCAACTGAGTAGAGCATAACACTAGATGTTGCAAAGAGCTCGAAAAAGGCCTAAAATTTTGAAAATGCATATGAGTTTTAGTCAGACAAATCCATATCAATGTCACTAAGCAACACCCATAGGTGGCATGCAGAGATCCAAGCAATGACCATGTTCCTCAACGGGACTACAAAAATCTCTCGATTAGAAAGTAGAAGAAATATGCAAAATGTTGAGGAATGAGCTAGATTGAAAGGTTTCATGTCGATTCAACAACATCAACTGACTGTCCAAGGATCTTTAATATTTGGGTTACTATTACATACATTGGTGAGAAGAATTGATCCACACTCTATTCATATACAATCCTAACATGTGATATTGCTTGGCCACATAGGGTCTCCAAGGCACTTGTCATGCCTAAAACCCTCATTCCTTTATAATAATATCTAAAACTAAGATTTACTGTTAAGAATTGGAACAATATTGACAGAATAAATGGCTTGAAACAAGCAATTTATTTCATTTATTCTTTGAAAATAAGACACCAATTGATTTACATGAACTATTTATTGGATTATATAAGCATACAAAAGAAAGGAAGAATTTACAAGTAATTAAGTCAAAATTGTTATTGTCAAGAATTAGATGAGTACAACTATTGATTCATAGAATGACCAATATACATGGTGTGCCATAAGTAAAGTAAAATGGACTAGGATATTCAAAAAATCACATTTAGATTCATGTTATCCTCAACTACAAACATAAATAGGGGAAGAAAAACACACAAAAAAGGGCATAGAAACTGATAAATAGAGAGTAGAAAGGCACAAAGTATATTATGTATACTTACAAAGGGTCCTAAATTGAATCCCAAAATGACAATAGTGGGTATGACAATGACAACCAATTCTAATTTGCCTAGTTGTCTTTCAAAAGCCTAAGTCACAACACTTGTTCCATTCAAAGCTAGGCAACTCAATATGGCAGGCCATTCAATAGCCCACATCTTCATTGATTCATCTATAATCCTCCTTCCTAGCTCACTTGAACATGTAAATGATCCACTTTCATTGCTTCCTTGCAAATTACATGAAATTTCATTGCCCCTTGCAAATTACAAGAAACTTCTACATCCCCATTTTGTTCATCACAAACAAGGGCATCTTCTAAAGAATCTACCAAATCTTCCATATTTATGGCCAAATAATAACATACCAAAGTTAGATGCACCATAAATCTGATAAATATAGCCCCAATGTGCTTGATTTATAACACAATCATACATTAATGAGGGATTTTACAATGTCGATTGAAAAAATGGTGATGCTCATAAGTGTCATAGAATGAATATGTGTCATTAACAGTCTATTAAATAGCATTCCATTGTCAGCAAATACAAAATACAAATTACAAATGAATAATGACCATAATATTTTCAACGAGTACAAAACAAATCAACCAGTGTTTTTTGAATTTCAATGAAGTATAATAAATCTCCTTCACATTTTCCATGGTTGTACAAACCTATTTATTCTTGTGGGCTTTGTTGAGGACTGCAAAAACTTGTGTGCTCTACTCTTTAAGAGGTTATTCATGACAACACAATCTTCTCTACTCTTTTGAAAAAGATATTTTTATGTGGACAAACAAAGTTCAAGATCTAATGGTAGGAATTCATCTTCATTATAATTGCCTATTTTTGCAATCTTGTAAGAAGCCATAAAATCATCAAGGCAGCTTCTCTCAGTCCATGCATGTAAAAAGCCAGGTAATTTTAGTGTGCCAATTCCAACCAAATCAAATGTGTTGATCTTTTTATCATCATTCTTGTTCATTTTCACTATGAACCAACTCATAACCAGAGATGTGACAATAATATCACTATATGCATCTAGTTGCCTCTAATACAATTGAAAATCATGCAATCCTCCTTGCTACAAAATCTAGAGAACATGTAGTACAATGTGGCAAACCATTCTTGAAAAATATCTCCCTTGCCCATGTCGTTCACTAGTGCTCTATCATTGGGTCCCCACATAAGCAGGTTTTTGGCATACATTTGCCTAGGGTAGGAAACCGACCACAAACTATTTTTTTTGTAAGTCACAAGCACCAATGTGAGGAGATTCTAGTGGGCTCTTGCCCAGGTGAAAGCTTATAGGCTAGTTATTACTTATGTTATTATTTTTAATTTCCCATGAAAGGATACACATAACATATAGTCATATCATCAAACTCTTTTGTCTATTTATTACTGATGTAGATGTTTTGACATGGTCTTTGTTTGTCATATTCTATTCTTAGTATACATAGCCTATACCCATGTGTTGTTGTATAGAAACTTTAGGAAATCATGTTATATGTAGCTAACTCTTCTTGAGTTGTCTATAAGTTCATATGATTCCTTATGACACATCTTATATAATTATGTATATGAATTAGAAATAGTTCTCATAACCATTCATCTAATATGAGGAATCCAATCTTCTCTATATATTAACACTTGCATCTTCTTGATCATTTCTCAATGAGTAATGATATAATAGTTTTCATCTAAATATCTGTTCAGTTGAAGGTTTGACCTTTGACATCGATAATATTAAACTAAAACCCTTTGACATCAATGACAATTCTTCCATCATTACAAACTCTTATGCACCTACATCACTGACTGATGTCATCATTAAGCATGGCACACAGCTAGCCCCATGAGGGGGTACATCAACTTCATTATCATTGGATGCTCCACAAAAGTCATCCCAACCCATGCCACATCCTCCACCATTAGATATTTCATTTGGCTCTATCCTCCAACCCATTCAACATATGTGCATCAATTACTATGGTTTGTGTGATGGGCTAGATATTGATGTGAATGACAATAAATTGACATTCCATTCATGTATACATTGTTGGAGAAGATGCTAGGCATCTATTCTTGAGGAGGTGGCCCTTACTGATGATCTGATGACAATGGTCTTTTTTGGAGGAGAGAGAAAGGTTTGTTTATTTTTGTTTTGACATGTTATTACTTAATTTCTTCTAAAATTGATAAAATTAAATGGATTTGTATTTAAGTAGAATAGATATTGAGATATTTGACATGTTTTGATTTATGCATATTATAGCGTACATTGGGTGATAGGAGCACACCCCATAGTATTCGTTCAAGTACATGTACATGGGTAGCTTAAACACATGAGGTGAGCAAAAAATAGTTATTAGAATGGAATAATACTTGTTGGTTTAAAAATATTAATTCATAGTAAATATGTATATATAATTAGTGTTTTATGGGGCTTATCTGCAAGTTAGGCATCCCAAATTGATGATGTGATGCTTTCAGCCATTGATTGGTTTACAGAGTTTTTCAGTATCATATCTTGCACTCCTCTTATTTACAATCTTACTATAAGTCATGTAGTATCATATTTATTTATCTTGTGTTACTTATGCTTTTGTTAGGATACCCCCACCTACCCTGAGGTTATTTGGAAAGAGGAAGAAATCATTGAGGACACCAAAACAAAGAAAAGTAGATAAGTTCAATTCTACTATATTTGTGATTGAAGATGATGAAAATTCTAGTCTATCTTAATGAATGCACCTGACTTATTTATTGTAAATGCATGTAGAAACAAAAGGGTTTCACATCATTGATGAATGCACTAGATACTACTAATGTTCAAGAGAGGGAAGAGTTAGCATTCTCATAATTTATTTCAGTTGTATTCTTGTTTGTCCAAAACTATTAGAAATTGGCTTCCTTTTTTCAAGTGGATGTCACATGTTATGACTTTTCACATAGGAAATGGTCATAGCTACATCATCATCAATGACTCCTCATGATATTACTAGACCACCATTAGTGTCATGTGTTAGTTCTATATACACACTTGAAACATATGAATTTAAATATGATTACATGCATTTGTAGTTTTAGACCGATTGTTGTTTACTTGAAAGTGATTTATTGTGCTTTACCATTTTGTTTAAATATTTAACATATATTGTATTTTATCATCTGGGTAAACATCACAGCAGTTTCATCAACTAATGTGCCTCCTACTAGTACAAGAGTTCTAGCTCTATCTTTGGTATGTTCTATGTTCCATGCCTCTTGTATTTTTTAGTATGTCTTAATTATAACTGAGTATGCATTAATTGTATTAATCTGTGAGTCCTCCTTCCCCACAATAGAACCCATTACAATTGGTGGATTCTCTACCTGTCCAATTTACTATGAGCTTCACTTTCTCAATTTGGAACCCATTACCCTCAACATTCAACCCTAGTGTAGAAGAACAAGATGAGTTAATCAACAATTCAACAATCAATGTAAATTGCCACCCTCATTTTAGTCAATTTGATATTATTTTTGGATAAGATATTTGACTTAGAATTTGAATTATTCTTGTGTAGATGAAAAGCAAGCCACATAGTGTTGTGAAAAAAATTCATTTTGATGATCTTGCTTCATCATAGATTTTCATAGATTCATGAATCATATTATGTGGATACATTGTTGTGGTCATTTAATGACCAATTTTTGTACACATTTGACATTTGTAGTGTGCATGTCAACCTTCATATACACAATGCCACATTTTGTAACTCTACTTCTGATCTGGCATATATTCTATATTTTAACATGCACTCTCAATATTTGATCATATTTTATTGGACATGAAACTTGATATTTGATTAGATTTATTCGTTATGAATTCAACATTTCTTTTTTACAATAATATATTTTTATATTTGATAGCATGCATTTATTTTTTGTTTTGGATTTACAATATGTTTTCAATAATAACATATACTCAATGTTTAGATGCATAATGGACAAGGAAAACATAAAAAATGAACAAGATAATGTTGAATAGATGAACCTATCAAAATATACTCGATGCATTTAGTCTTACAACTAATCTTGATGATACAAATCAAAATCAAAGACCAAATGTTATGAAAGTTTCTCCTTTTTCATTGATTTCATGGTTATTTATTTTTATGCTTAGTTTTGAAGAGATATGGTTATAAATTTGGTTGATGAAGACATAGACCTCGATATGGAGGAAGGCTTTACTATCACAAAAATTCTTGATAATGCTGATGAACCAAGGTCAAGATATACCAGATGCATTTATTCTTAAAACTAGTCTTGATGACACAAATTGAAAACAGAGGAAAAATGTTATGAGTGTTTTTACTTTTTCATTGATTTCATGGTTATTTATTGTAAGGTAAGTGTTGAACACATATGGTTATAAATTTGGTCATTGAAGACATATACCTCAATATTGTTGATAATTGGATAATGAAGATATGTAATTGTTTTCGTTTATGGCAACACGTGATGTTCATGCTTACAGGAAACCTCAGAAATAAAGATACTTAGCTTTTGGTACTTAGAAATTGTCTAAGTATGAATTTAGTATACAACAGTGTATTGTTTTATTTGTAACTTGTTGCTGATATCATATTATGATTAGCAAAGTTAGATGGAGATAGTATACATGTTGATGATGACGTGTATAGCCTCAAAAGTCGGTATGGACTGTATGGAAAAGAGATATTCGTGTTTTAGCAATGTAACAGGGCAATATAATTAAAGGAAAAGAATTATTTTGTTTACAAAATAATTACTTGACTAGTTAGGGTTGACATCTTAGATGTTTACTCTAAGTTGGAAAAGTGTATTGTGGTCTTAGCCAAACCAGCAACAATTTGTGTAAAGGCCCATAGTATTTATGCAAAGGACATCTTGCAAATTCAAGTGTGAAAAAATGTGTAAGTTGTGTGAGTATTGTGATATATGAACATACTGTGAAAGTGATATATGAAAAGTTTTGCAAAAGCTATTTTGTGATCCAAGATCAAGCTGAAGATCAAAGATCAGACAAGAAAGAAGTTATAGTACCTATATTCCAAAAGTCTAATTACTTGTTTGGGTAGTGATCTCTTCTTCTAATTGGAAGTGCATGTTTGGGTAGTGGGCTCATCTTGCATCTACTATACTACAAGGGTTGGAATCTTCTAATAGGGATTCAAAGTCTCCTAATAGGGACTCTCTATACTGAATTTGTTCATTGAATCCTAACAGGGTCAATCCTCTAACAAGGAACTTATATATCATTATATTATCTAGTGGATATCATCCCCACTAGGGTTTTCGCTTGGCCAATGTTTCCCTAGTTAACAAAATATAGTGTTATGAGTTATCTTTGTGCATGGTTGTTGTTAGTGTTTAACATTACTTTGTTACTTTGTTATGTATGGTTTAAAATAATAAATAATATCCAGTTGGTGACTAAAGTTTGTAGATTACTGATTCACCCCCTCACCCCCCCCCACCCTCCAGTAATTCCTATTTCTAACAATTGGTATCAAAGCCCAGTTACTCAGAAGAGGCTTAACACCTTGAGTAAGATCCTTATGGATATGGAATAGTTGATGAAGAACCTTGAAGAGGCTCATTCCTAACAGGGTTGGAATCTTCTAATAGGGATTCAAAGTCTCCCAATAGAGACTCTCTATACTGAATTTTCTCATTGAATCCTAACAGGGTCCATCCTCTAACAAGAAACTTATATATCAGTATATTATCTAGTGGATATCATCCCCACTGGGGTTTTCCCTTGGCTAGTGTTTCCCTAGTTAACAAAATATGGTGTTATGAGTTATCTTTGTGCATGGTTGTTGTTAGTGTTTAACATTACTTTGTTACTTTGTTATGTATGGTTTAAAATAATAAATAGTATCTAGTTGGTGACTAAAGTTAGTAATTCCTATTTATAATAATTGGTATCAGAGCCCAGTTACTCAGAAGAGGCTTAACACCTTGAGTAAGATCCTTATGGATATGGAATAGTTGATGAAGAACCTTGAAGAGGCACTTGAACAAATTGATCTCCTTACTGAAGAAAGCAGTAAGCTGAAGGACAAATATGAAGACTCCAAAGTATACATTGGACAATTGAAGGAAAAGATTAAACATCTCAAATCCAAGCCTAAATCTACTGAATCTAAAACTAGTGATGATGATTATTCTAAGCTAAAGACTAATTACAAGATCTTGAAGCATGAATTGAAGATTATGAATCTAAAGTTAACTTTGAGGAGTGATCCTAAAAAAGTTGAATCTGATTTGAAAACTGAGAATGTAAATCTTAGAGCAAGTCTAGCAAAGAAGACATCTAAATTTGAAACATTGAAAGAAGATCATTAAGAACTTCATAAGTACAATACTATTGTGAAAGGTGAATTGACTCAATGCAATCAAAAATTTGAGAAGCTTTATTCTAGCAGAGAAAATCTTGATGATTCAGTTTCAATACAAAGACCTTCTTATGATAAGACTAGTCTTGGTTATCTATTTAACATGGCTGCAAAAAAACTTGAGATTAGATCATATCCAAAAGAAAAAGATAAATTTGATGATAAGATTGAATCAAGTCAATCTTCTTATAAACCTAAAGAAGTTGGACAAGACAAAGAAGTTGAAATATTGGATGAACCAAAGCAAGTGGAATCTCCTAAGGAAACTAGGTATGAATTTAAAGGTAAGTATTTTTCATGTAATAAAATAGGTCATATGAAAAGAGATTGTACAAATAAGTCATTTAATCATGTTAAGGATTTTTATTATCATAATTTTCATGGTATGGGTCATAAAGAAATTGATTATAGGAAACCTAAATATGATAATGATAGAAGGAATATTAGAATGTCTAGAAATACTAACCCAACAGATAAAAGAAGATCCAATGAAAGAGCATCTAAAGAAGGAAGACCTTATGAAGATAGAAGATAGATCATGTGTTATAAGTGCAACAACTTTGGACACATTGCTCATAATTTTCATGCACCAGATGATCATCAAAATCTTAGAAGTAGAACACTAGTATGTTAGTAATGCAACAACTTCAAATTTACAACAAAGTATTGCAGAATGGATAGAAACTTCAGAGATAGAAGGAAAAATGGAAGAAACTTCAAAAATAGAAGGAATGATGGAAGAAACGATAGAAGGAACCATGAGAGGAACTCGAAAACTAAGAAAGACAATGAGGAACGAAGAAATGTAGTCAGCAAACTTTGAGAAGAATTCAATGAGGCATTCAAAAAAGGATTAGACGTCTCAAAAGAAAAGTTAGAAGACAACGAGATAGGAATATCAAAGTTAGTTATCAAATTTGATTTAATTAAGTTGAACTAAGCTGGTTCACAGCATCAGAATTTGAAAACTTCATCTAGAGATCAAACTAGAGGTAGCAAAGTTGGGAAAAGCTGTATCAAGATACATTTAGATGGTACCTAAGCTCGCTTGTAATTTGGAGCTTATCTAAACTAGTTGCAAAGGAATTAAGAGTTACTATTATTACAGAGAAATTTAATTCTATAGTAGAAGATGAAAACTATGTTCTTACTAAGAATTTCATGGAGTGCAGTTTTGTGGAGCATTGTCATGATAGAAGAAAGCTATAGTAAACCTCAGACAACATTTGAAGATCAGATAGAAGATCCTAAGCAAATATTTGATTTCAAAATGTAATTGCCAACTTTTTTGTGGTTGCAAATTACACAATTAATGCAAGTTCAAGTTGAAGGAATAAATGGAGTAAAAACTTGATTACCACTTCATTGCAATTACATCAAAAGTATAGAACACTCAGAAGCGACTTGACAAGGTTATTTCGAAGCAAACCTTATTTTTGAAAAAAAGGGTATTTTATCATTTATCTGTAAAATTTATTCGATAAAAGTTTATATTTGTTAGAGTCATGGATATGCTAGTAGTTCACAATTTTAAGAATGAGGATAGACCAAAATTGAAGGTTGTTTTCATGAAATTCATAGAAGGAAACCCTAACTCAACATTATCCATTACTCCAAACAATGTAGTGTATTTGGAAGATATAGGAAGTTATCTTACTAGTAAGTTTAAATCTATTGGGAGTGAGTATATGAACAAGGATATGGAATTAGTATTTAATCATGATATGATTGTGAAACCCAAATTTGAACACTTGAAGGAACTAGACCTATTCAAATATCATTTTTACCAAGAATTCGACATTGATCATACTAAGTAGAATACATGATGGAAAACTCTGGATTGAAGATAGTGTAGTTGATATTTTAGACGACCTTATTCATGAGGTAACTAGTCTTTGTAAAAAAGGTAGTGTAACTATAGGTGATAAGAAGAAAGTTGAGAGCTACACCAAAGTAGTCTATAATGGAAAGGTCATGGTGATCAACACCATTGAACAAGATGATGTAAGATTCATGAGTAGAGTCATTGCCTACTCTATATGTGCAAGTTCAAAGATTGATGAATTGTTAGCTGGATTCATCTATGTAGCCTACAAGATATGTGTTGAGAAGGAACTAGTTAATGTTAGTGAAATTCTAAGAATGAAACTTCTTGAGAACCTAGAGAAGATCAAAAGGACTAAGAATGGTGTGTTTAGATTTTAGTCACTGATCAATCATTTATTTTTTCATGTACTTAAGAGACTTCCATATTTATCAGTCATAGAGATTATGAGCAGTGAGAGGTTGTACAATGGAGAAAATCATAGAAGTATGTAGAAGACATCCAACAAATAAGATATTGGATAGTGGGAACTTGATAATGAAAACATTTTAGAATGAAATGAGGAAAAGATTCAAAATTGCACTTGTAATTATAAATAGATTTAAAGAAGACATTTGTCTTATGGTTGATACAAATTTCACTTATATTCAAGTAGTAGAACCTTGGGAAACATTTCTTGATCCCTTAAGTTATGAATTGAGTGATGAAACAACAGGTGGATACATTGATTTATTATTGAAATTAGAGAAGGACCAAACTAAATATAGATTTGGAACTTATGATGAGATTACCCAATCAGCTCATCAGGCATCCTTGGAGAAAGCATCTTACAAGAAGATAGAAACTATAATGAAGAAAGCCTTATAAGAGGCTAGTATGATTGAGAGTGAGTCACAAGAAATCGGGCAAACTATGAAGCAAGGTATGTTGAATGTGCAACCTTTGTCAGTGTCTATTACAAAAACATCTTTAGAATAGAGCATTCCTTATGCAGTAGTATTAGATGTTCAAACAAGTGAACCGAAGAGAAAATCTAAGAGATTAGTGGAAGTTGTGACCCCAAAGACTAAAAGGGTCAAACAACAAGACATTGGATTAGGAAAGAGAAAAAAGACATTGTTGAGAATTGTTGAGTCTAGCGACAAAGAAGAAGAAGAACAAGAAGTTAAATAGATAGAAAAGGTAAGAACTTCTAAGTAGTTAGCAAGAAAAGCTTAGTAAACCTGGAAGTAGAAAATAGAGAAGATAAATTCAACTATTGCTAATGAAGGAAACTTTGTTCAAATGAACAAATTTTATGATTTGTATAACACTTTTTTAGAAAGATCAGATTGATATCTTTACTATGAGATATATAATAGCCAAAAATTTGAAACTTAAAGATATTTAAGGCACAATAAACCAAAAGGTCTATGAAAAAATCATTGAAAAGAAGGCACTAGCTTGAGAAGAGGACATAGAACTTTGGAAGTCTATGATAAGAACAATATGCAAGACTGATGATGATGAAGAATTTAAGAGACTATTGAACAATCTATCACCTTACTTAAGAAACAAGGTAAGACCATTCATGTTTATGGTGGATGAGAAATATAAGATAAGAAGTGAAATTGCAACAACCATAAGTCAAATGTTGACAAAGTCCAAGGCAACATCTTCACTAGCACCCAGAAGCTTAGAAGTGTTAGTTAACAGTGACACAATTCAGATTAGTTGAAGAAGAAATGAAAAATAAAACAAAGGAAGGTAAGAAGAAAAGATTAGAAGAGGAAGAGAAGAGAGAGAGAAAAAAAAAAGGAAGGAGAAAAGAAAGAGGAAGAAGAAAGAAGATTCAAAGAGGCAACTAAAAAGAAGCAAAGGGAAGATGACACTAAACCTTCTAGTTCATCTACTTTGCTTTTGCTTGCTAGCCTAACAATTGATGATGATGATCAAACTTACTTGATCTCATCTTTGTCAAAGCTTATTAAGAAGAACAAGATAGTGAAGAGCCTACAGAGAACCTTGATGGAGGTTATTAACATATTACATAGTACTCTGGTAGTGTAGTATATAGAGGCAGATCTAGAATAGAGGGCATAAGTAGTGCTAAAATATCTTGATGAAGAATTTTCAAATTTGTTGAATGTTGTAGAAACAAAGGCACAAATCTCACATGATGCTAATTTATTTAGCACTATTTGTTAGAGTATCAAGAACAATTTGGTAAGTCTTGATACTTGTATCAAGGAACTTTGGAAGTGTTAATATTATGGTAAGATATTTTCTGACTAAGGATATTAATAGTCAAATTGGAGGAAAAATGAGTGAGCTAAAGGCTCTATCTAGCCAATTACAACATCCTACTAGTAAGATTGATGATTTTGAAGGACAAGTGGCTAGTATTCATAATGATAGTAGGAAACTAGAACTTCAAAAGGAACAAAGTTTGAAGAGATTATCATATTTCAGAGAGTCTATTACTCTAAAAATATCTATTATTGAAAAATAGTTGGAGGAATGTGTTAAGGCCAAAGAAACTCATTCTAACTTTTTATACTTCGACCTGAATGTAGTTGAGATTGCATCATATGCCTTATGTGAAATTCTCACCTCTACTAAATCAACCAAAGGTATGGTCAAAAGGCATGAACAATCTAAAGGGAAGTTTTGATGATTGCATGAAGATACTATCAATTTAAGGTAGATGTTTATAGAGATTTTGACAATAGATGGACAATTTTTGACATTTTAACGTCTATCATTGATATCTAAGGGGGAGAAGTACATAAGAAAATTGTAAATTAGGTAAAGAGGAGAAAATAATATTGTAAAGCATGAAATCATATTGTAAGGGGGAGCATATGTAAGATGGAAAAATTGTAATAGATCTAATGTTAATGTGTTATTTATTTTAAGTTTTTGATACTTAGCCAATTTTCCTTATTTTGTTTCCATCAACGCCAAAGGGGGAGATTGTTGATAATTGGATAATGAATATATGTAATTGTTGTCATTTATAGAAAACCATGATGTACATTCTTACAGGAAACCTTAGAAATAAAAATACTTAGCTTTTGGTACTAAGAAATTGTCTAAGTATGAATTTGGTATACAACAGTGTATTGTTTTGTTTGTAACTTGTTACTGACATCATATTATGACTAGTGAAGTTAGATGGAGATAGTATACATGTTGGTAATGATGTGTATAACCTTGTAAGTTTGTACAAACTATATGGAAAAGAGATATTCATGTTTTAGCAATGTAACATGACAACGAAATTAAAAGAAATAAATTAATTTGTTTACAAAATAATTACTTGACCAATTAGGGCCGACTGTAATACCCCAAAATTGGCTCATTGTCATGATACCAATTCTGGTCTATTTTTTATCAATCCTAAGTCCTATTTCACTAGGCAAATTCTTATTCTACTACTCGCTACTTGACTTAAATGTCAGATGCAGAAAACCCTAATCTGCATTCATCATGCTTATTATTTAATTCCTATAGTATTTACTCATATTAGTTACATTAAACCTATTGATTAATATTCAATTTAATTAATAAGTATTTATACTTTAATTAAATTAAATTATATCCTAAGGCTAATGTACTATGGAATTAAATTTATTTAATTTAATAAATATGCCTATTTTAATTAATTAAACAAAATTATTTAATTAAATGGAGAACTTACTTCTAATTAATTAAACAAAGTTATTTAATTAAATGGGAAGTCATTCATAATTAATTAAATGAAATTATTTAATTAAATAAGAAAAGTGCCTCTAATTAATTAAATAGAATTATTTAATTAAATGAAAAAGGTAATTATGAGAACGTATCTCATTTTATTAAATTAAATTATATCCTAAGACTAATGTACTATGGGATTAAATTTATTTAATTTAATAAATATGCCTATTTTAATTAATTAAACAAAATTATTTAATTAAATGGAGAATTTACTTCTAATTAATTAAACAAAGTTATTTAATTAAATGGGAAGTCATTCCTAATTAATTAAATGAAGTTATTTAATTAACTAAGAAAAGTGCCTCTAATTAATTAAATAGAATTATTTAATTAAATGAAAAAGGTAATTATGAGAGCATATCTCATTTTATTAAATTAAATATCTCACCAAAATCTCTCTTCAGTTCAAAAAAGGGAAATTTCCAGTTCACCTGTTGATCAAAAAGGAATTAAATCAGTTAACTCCTTATTCTACTCAAATTGAATAAGTTAACTCCTTATTCTACTCAAATTAAATCAGTTAACTCCTTATTCTACTCAAATTAAATCAGTTAACTCCTTATTCTACTCAAATTAAATCAGTTAACTCCCTTTAATTTGGAAATCTTCCTTTATGATTGAACTTCACCTTTAATCCTGACCATTGATTGAAATCGATCTCAACCGTTGATGGATTCCAGGAAAGTCTATTTAAGATACCCTCATCTCTTCATTTTGAGAGGAGGTTGAATGAGAATTTGCATCAAATTGCTGCTGGATTGTGCATTCATTTGAGCTCCCTACTTTCATATTCATTTTCTAGTTTAATTCTCATCTAGATTTAATATGCATACATTTAGTATAATTTCTTTTACATGTTCTTAGATTAAATGTGCATACTCCATTCTAGATTAATCTACATAATCATATAGATTAATTTCATTTCAAATCCTTCGTTCTTACAGGGTCTGGTTGCTTAAACACCTCGAATCTGAGGATATCTAACAAGCAATTCCCTTTAGATAGAAGGCAATAGGTCGCTTTGTAGGCTGATTTTCGGATGAACAATCCAATGTTCATTTCGGGATGAATCCGCATACAATGATCGTGTTGAACTGTGTGTGTTAGCATAGGCCGCATATTCACGCATACATTGACATCCTAGATGTTTACTCTAAGTTGGAAATGTGTATTGTGATCTTTTCCAACAGAGAAATCATTTTTGTAAAGGCATGGTATTCATGCAAAGGACATCTTGTGAATTCAAGTATGAAAAAATGTGTAAGTTGTGCAAGTATTGTGATATACAAACTTACTATGAAAGTGATATATGAAAAGTTTTGCAAAAGTTATTTTGTGATCTGAGATCAATCTAAAGATCAGCAATCAGACAAGAAAGAAGTTAAAGTACCTATATTTTAGAAGTTTGATTGCTTGTTTGGGTAATGAGCTTGTCTTGTAATTGGAAGTGCATGTTTGGGCAGTGAGCTCATCTTGCATCTACTGTACTACAACTCCTTACAGGGTTGGCACAACTCCTAATAGGGTTGGAATCTCCTAACAGGGATTTAAATTCTCCTAATAGGGACTCTCTATATTAAATTTTCTCATCGACTCCTAACAGGGTCCATCCTCTAACAAGGAACTTATATATCAGTATGTTATCTAGTGGGTATCATCCCTACCATGGTTTTCCCTTGGCCAGGGTTTCCCTAGTTAACAAAATATGGTGTTATGAGTTATCTTTGTACATGGTTACTGTTACTATTTAGCATTACTTTATTACTTTGTTATGTATGGTTTAAAGTAAGGAATACTATCTAGTTGGCGACTAAAGTTTGAAGATTACTGATTCACCATCCATCTTGGTAATTTCTACTTCTAATAGATATATAGGAAGGATTTACTATCACAAACCAACATTGATTTGATTGTTCCTGTTATCTCAAGATGGGCGGGTGAACCCTAGTGACACCCTTTTTTCAACTATAGAGTCTCTAGAACAATCACAACCACCATGCACTAAAGTGTCCCCAAGGTGCACTAAGCATGTTTCAGTCATCATCTTCTAAGGGTCATAACTTAGATCTTGTGAGGGATATTGACATACTGTTAGATTGTAGAGAACCATGTTGACAAAGCCTATGATAACCTATCTTAGTTTTGGGAGATTCCAAATGTATGTGATTTGGCATAGAATTTTTGCTTTATGTCAAAACTTGTAGTGTTAGTGAATTGATGCAACATTGCATTTCTTTCCAATTATCTGTCATAACATCAAATTGATAGTTCCATTAGCTCAATATGGGCAGGAAAACCCTAGTGAAACCCTTGTTTCATCCATGAAATCTCTAGAACAATCATGACTACCATGCATTGAAGTGTCCCCAAGGTGCACTAAGAAAGTTTTAGCTACCACCTTCTAAGGGTCCTAACGCAGAGCTCATGAGGGGTGTCAAAAAAATATCAAATGGTAGAGGACCATGTTGACAAACCCTACAATAAGTTATCTTAGTTATGAGAGATTCCAAATGGATGTGATTGTTGGAAATGATTGAAATGATCATAAGAACAATTGTTGGAATAATATATGGAACTGGTAAAGAATGTCCTCAATCATTGTTTTGTCATTGATGTCAAACTTGCTACTTGCAGGGATGACAATTGCTTTAGTGATCCAAATACTATCAATTAGTTGATTGTCAAGGTGGAAGCAATCAATAAGATGTAACTAGAACACCTAGAGAAAGGTTGAAGCTATGATGTTGTAATGAAGTATAAGGATCAGTCAAGCCATTAATGAAACAATGTATTGGATGACATACTAAAAGATACAAAGAATGAGCACACTGAAACATATCAAAGATCTAAGGTTTTAGCTAAGTCTTGTGTAAAGTTCAAGTGCTGAACAAGTTCAAGTGCCGAGCAAGTTCAAGTGCCGAGTAGGTATAGGTGTCGAGTAACACAGATGTGCCGAGCACTAGTAACTCAATGATGTCGAGTAACACAAAAGTGCCGAGCACTAGTAACTCAATGATGCCGAGTAACACAGAAGTGCCAAGCACCAGTAACTCAATGATGCCAAGTAACACAGAGGTGTCGAGCACCAGTAACTAAATAATGTCGAGTTGCTGCATCATTGAGAAAATCAAAGATTCATTAGATCAAAGCCGACAAAGTTGTTATCTAGAAATCTATAAATTAAAAGGAGGATAAGAATGATGAGTTGGTGAGACAGAACACCATGTAGAACATTTTTAAGGTAAAGTTGGCAAAGAAAACAAGATATGGGGTAGATACATTGTATCCTACCTAATCCATTTTTGAAACCCTAAAATTAGAGAGGGAGAATTGAGCGGAAAAGGAAAATTAGACTTGTATATAAGAAGACATAAGTTAATAGAAAACAGTGTGGAAGAGAGTGAAAAAGAAGGGATAGTGAGAGAGAGAGCACCCTGGTCAAGCATTAAAGCATGAAATGCTGAGGAACTCTATTTGGATAGACGACCACAAGGATGATTGCATTAGCAGAATGAATAGGTAAACTCAAGGAGATGAAGCTTGAGAGAGTGACAAGCAAGTCAGAACTAAAGTGATTGAAGCCAAGCATAAGGATTGAACTGAAAGAGTGATCTGAAATCTGCAAAGTATGTTGTAAGTTATGTCAGATCAAAAGACCATTATCGTTACTTTCTAGCAATTGTAATAGTAAGATAAATCCTATGGACTTAGGTTGGTTTAACAGCCATTAGATAAATCCTTTAACAGGGTGACATTCCAAGTGGATGTTCTAAAGACCTTTAACCAGGCCCATTCCTAACAGTTTGGTGAAATCCTCTAACAAGGTCACATTTAACAGTGTTTTGTAAGCCTTTAATAGGGCATCACTTCAGAAGAGTGAGAATCAAGTAGCATGTTACTGGTGGTATTTCCCAAATTGGGTTTCCACGTCAATCATTGTGTTATGTGTTGATCTTGAATGTTTTATCTTTGCATGTTGATTTACAGTAATTTTCTTATATGACTGTTTTAAGTTTGAATAGATGAAAAAGGTATAAAAGTATTAGAAAGGTATTAATAGGGAATTTTGGACCTTGAATAACTAATTCACCCCCCCTCTTAGTTATTCTAAAGAATTCTAACAATTGATATCAGAGCCTGACTGCTGATTCAGTTTAAAGGGACTACTAGCAGAAAAGATCAAAATGCCAAAGAGAGAAGTTCCCAAGCTCAACAAAGACAACTTTGTTGCATGGAAAAGTTTGATGAAGCTACATCTTGGATCCATAGGAGATTATACCCAAAATTCAATTATCACTGAACATGTAGATCCAACAGGTGCTCCTACTGCCGAAGACATGAAAAACAAACAAGAACACAACCAGACAATGCTGGAGATTGCCTCTACACTCAGCTATGCTGAATTTGATGATATTAAAGGATGTGACACTGCATTCAAAATGTGGAAAGCCCTATTAGACATCTATGGAGGAGATTAGAATGTACAAAGAGCAAAAAGAGAAAGTCTCAGAGAAAAATTTGATGACATGAAAATGGAAGAAAATGAGAATGCTGCTCAGTATGGTGCAAGAATAAAAGAAGTGGTGAGTGCAATAAGATGCTTGAATGGTCAACTGGATGAAGATACTGTTAATAGTAAGTTCTTAAGAACCTTACTCCCTATCTATGCTATTAGAGTATCAACAATACATGAGCTAAGATGTATACCAGGAAATAATCTAAGCTTTGAAGGTATAATAGGTAGACTCACTACATTTGAGTTATCTAACTTTGACAACTACAAACCTGAAAATGTTGAATCTGCTTTTAAGGCCAAGTTATCACTAAAAGATGCCGAACAGGTGAAATCAAGGAAAGGAAGAAAAATGAAGTATGTATCTAGTGATAGTAGCACTGATGAGAAAGATGTGGAACAATTGGAAGCATTGCTCGCTAGAAGATTTCACAAGGGCAAAGGAAAATTCAAAGGTAAGATGCCTATCGTTTGTTTCAATTGCAATGAAGTAGGTCATATTGCTGCAAGATGTCCATAGAAAAAGGATTCCAAGGAAGGCAACAAATACAAGAACAGAAGAGATGATGACAAGAGAGATTACAAAGAAAAAGGTAAGTAGTGTTATATTGTTGAAGAAAATTCTGATGACAATGATGATGAATTTGTTTATGTGGCCATGAAGGACCAATCTAATGAAGAAGAAGCCACGACACTGGTGACATGTATAAAAAAGAATGATAGATGGATCATAGATAGTGGATGCTCACATCACATGACAGGATACAAAAGTAAGTTTGTTAACTTTACTTAGTATGATGGAAATAGTGTTAGATTTGGTAATGATGCTCCATGTCAAATCAGAGGAAAAGGTTCCATTAAGCTCACAGACCAAATTTCATGTGACAATGCATACTATGTTGAAGGATTAAACTACAATTTACTGAGTGTCTCACAATTAGGCAATATGGGTTGCAAAGTGGAATTTGAAAACAAAACTACAAAAATCTATGACAATGATGGTAAACTAATAGGAAAAGGTGATCAAACAAAGAGTAATTTGTTTTACCTTGATGATGCTTCCTGTCTATTTGCAAAATTTGATGATGAATGGCTATGGCATAGAAGATTATGTCATGTCAACTTTGACAATCTGGTCAAATTCGGTAAAATGAAGAAAGTCAGAGGTCTACCGAAATTGAAGAAGCCTGATAATATCATATGTAAACAATGTTAGCTAGGAAAGATGACAAAGTCAAGTTTCAAAAGCAAAAAATATACATCTAAAGAGATACTTGAGTTAGTTCACACTGACTTATGTGGTCCAATGGAAATACAAAGCTATAGAGGAGATAAATACATAATGTTATTTGTTGATGACTATTCCAGGATGATGACTATTATGTTATTGAAACAAAAATCTGATGCTTTTCAAATGTTTAAGTGGTATGTGGCCAGAGTTGAAAAGGAAACTGAAAAAAGCTTGAAAAGTCTAAGATCAGATAGAGGTGGTGAATTTACATCAAATGAATTCGAGATATTCTGTAATGACAATGGAATCAAAAGATAGACATCAGCTCCTAGAACTCCCCCACAGAATGGAATTGCTGAAAGAAGAAACAGATCTGTAATTGACTGTGCCAGAACATTAATGATGGAAAAGAATGTTGCTCTAAAATTCCAAAGGTGTTGTATTTGAATGTTAACACTAACAAAATTGTGGAAAGTGCAAATGTAAATTTTGATGAGCACATAGAAGTCCAAGCTGAAGAACCAAAGAAAATGGAAGAATACAAAACCTTTGTATACTCTTATGAAGGAATAACTGCTGATGAGGATGATGTCAATCAAATTGAAAGTCAACAACAAGTGTCAGTTTCAGCTGATTCACAACCAGTGAATGCCGAGCTACATTCAAAAGTCGAGTTACAGAATGAAGAAAATGTACAATCTGATTCAGAAGACAGTATACATGATGAAGAACAACCTGATAATGAAGAGCATAGTGATCCTGAATCCGAAAGATCAAACAGGGAAACAAGGACAGAGCCAAGATTATCCAAATATGTAAAAAGACATCACCCTACTGAACAAATAATTGGTGACAAAGATGCAAGACCAATGACAAGGAACAGACTAAGACATGAATCATGTCTGATCAGAAAATCTGAACCCAAGACAGTATATGGTGCATTACAAGATGGCAACTGGTATAAAGCTATGGAAGTAGAAATTGATCAAATAAGAAAAAATAAAACCTGGAGTTTGGTCCCCAGACCAAATGACAAGAATGTGATTGGCACCAAGTGGGTATTCAGAAACAAACTAGATGAGAATGGTGAGATTACCAGAAATAAAGCCAGATTAGTATGCAAGGGTTATGCTCAAGAAGAAGGAATAGATTATGGAGAAACATTCACTCTTGTTGCTAGAATGGAAGGAGTAAGAACTTTACTTGCATATGCTGCCTACAAAGATTTCAGAGTCTGTCAGATGGATGTAAAATCTGCCTTCCTAAACGGTATACTAGAAGAAGAAGTCTACATTGAAAAACCAGAAGGATTTGTTGATGAAAACAATAGGGATATGGTGTGTAAGTTACATAAAGCACTCTATGGTTTGAAACAAGCACCTAGAGCATGGTATGAGAGACTTCACAAGTATCTAGTGCAAATTGGATTTGAAAGAACTGATGATAACAACAACATGTACATCAATGCAGAAGAAGGTAAAGACATTATTGTATCTGAAATTTTTGTGGATGACATAGTATTTGGTGGTAAGGAAGTACTTTGCAAAGACTTTGCTGACAAAATGAAACATGAATTTGAAATGTCTATGTTTGGTGAAATCAAATTTTTTGTTGGATTGCAAGTTCATCAACTCAAACATGGAATATTTATTACACAATCAAAATACATCAAAGAAATTCTTAAAACATTTGGATTGGAGGAATCCAAACCAGTCAGCACACCAATGGCCACAGGGAATAAGCTATCCAAAAATGATGAGTGAGCTAAAGTCAATCAAACAATGTACAGATCCATGATTGGAAAACTACAATATGTTGTACATAGTAGACTAGACATAGCATTAGCAATTGGAATAGTGGCTAGATTCTCTGCTAATCCTAAAGAAAATCATCTCATAGCGGTAAAAAGAATAATGAGATATCTCAAAGGGACTGATGTTTTTGGTCTATACTACAAAAAGAATGGAAAATTTGAACTCAATGCATATACAGATGCAGACTAGGGAGAAAACATTGATGACAGAAAAAGCACAAGTGGAGGTGCATTATTTTTAGGCAAAAGGCTGGTTACCTAGACTAGCAAGAAACAAACATGTATATCTCAATCCACTGTAGAATCAGAATATGTGGCAGTTGCAGTCAATTGTACAAACATTGTATGGCTCACACATCTATTGAATGGAATAAAAGAAGAAGTAAAAAAATCGGTGATATTATATTGTGATAATACAAGTGCTATAAACATATCCAAAAATCCAATGATGCATGCAAAAACCAAGCACATTGTAATCAAGTATCATTATGTCAAAAAATTGGTAGAAGACAAACAAGTGAAGTTGGAATACATTTACACAAAGGAACAAACTGCAGATATCTTCACCAAACCATTGCCTAAGGATGCCTATGAATATCTTAGAGGCAAGCTGGGGGTTATACCCCTAACTCAAGCAGTTTAAGGCAACAAGGAAGCTTCCTTGCATCAATAGGATTAAATCATTGAAATATTAACAGGTTGATGCAAAGGATGACAGCAGGAACAGAAACTCCAAATCAGTCACAAGCATGGTGACAGAGGGATAAAGACAACAAGATGCCAAAGCTTATATTTTGCATAATAAAGATGCTTCATATTTGGCATTTATGTCAAAGAGGGAGAAATATGCAAAAAACTGATCAAGGCAAAGTAAGAGGGAGATATATATGAAAGAGGGAGATATATGTAATCAGTAGTGAAAATGCAGCAAATCAATACAATCTTGGTGGTAACTGAATTGATTACTTGATCAGTTTGGTTTGCCATCAATGCCAAAGAGGGAGATTGTTGGAAATGATTGAAATGATCATAAGAACAATTGTTGGAATAATATATAGAAATGGTAAAGAATGTCCTCAATCATTGTTTTGTCATTGATGTCAAACTTGCTACTTGCAGGGATGAAAATTGCTTTAGTGATCCAAATACTATCAATTAGTTGATTGTCAAGGTGGAAGCAATCAATAAGATGTAACTAGAACACCTAGAGAAAGGTTGAATTTATGATGTTGTAATGAAGTACAAGGATCAGTCAAGACATTAATGAAACAGTGTATTGGATGACATACTAAAAGATACAAAGAATGAGCACACTAGAACATATCAAAGATCTAAGGTTTTAGCTAAGTCTTGTGTAAACTTCAAGTGTCGAGAAAGTTCAAGTGTCGAGCAGGTATAGGTGTCAAGTAACACAGAGATGCCGAGCACCAGTAACTCAATGATGCTGAGTAACACAGAAGTGCCGAGCACCAGTAACTCAATGATGCTGAGTAACACAGAAGTGCTGAGCATCAGTAACTCAATGATGTCGAGTAACACAGAGGTGCCGAGCACCAGTAACTAAATAATGTCGAGTTGCTACATCATTGAGAAAATCAAAGATTCATCAAATCAAAGCCGACAAAGTTGTTATCTAGAAATCTATGAATTAAAAGGAGGATAAGAATGATGAGTTGGTGGCACAGAACACCATGTAGAACATTTTTAAGGTACAGTTGGAAAAGAAAACAAGATATGGGGTAGATACATTGTATCCTACCTAATCCATTTTTAAAACCCTAAAATTAGAGAGGGAGAATTGAGCGTCAAAGGAAAATCAAACTTGTATATAAGAAGACATATGTTAATAGAAAATAGTGTGGAAGAGAGTGAAAAAGAAGGGATAGTGAGAGAGAGAGAGCCCTGGTCAAGCATTAAAGCATGAAATGCTGAGGAACTCTGTTTGGATAGACGACCACAAGGATGATTGCATTAGCAGAATGAATAGGTAAACTCAAGGAGACGAAGCTTGAGAGAGTGACAAGCAAGTCAGAACTAAAGTGATTGAAGCCAAGCATAAGGATTGAACTGAAAGAGTGATCTGAAATCTGCAAAGTATGTTGTAAGTTATGTCAGATCAAAAGACCATTATCGTTACTTTCTAGAAATTGTAACAGTAAGATAAATCTTATGGACTTAGGTTGGTTTAATAGCCATTAGATAAATCCTTTAACAGGGTGACATTCCAAGTGGATGTTCTAAAGACCTTTAACCAGGCCCATTCCTAACAGTTTGGTGAAATCCTCTAACAAGGTCACATTTAACAGTGTGTTGTAATCCTTTAACAAGGTAGGCTTTTAGCAGGGCATCACTTCAGAAGAGTGAGAATCAAGTAGCATGTTACTGGTGGTTTTTTCCAAATTGGGTTTCCACGTAAATCATTGTGTTATGTGTTGATCTTGAATGTTTTATCTTTGCATGTTGATTTACAGTAATTTGCTTATATGACTGTTTTATGTTTGAACAGATGAAAAGGGTATAAAAGTATTAGAAAGGTATTAATAGGGCATTTTGGACCTTGAATAACTGATTCACCCCCCCTCTCAGTTATTCTAAAGAATTCTAACAGTGATTTGGCATAGTTTCTTGCTTGATACCAAATCTTGTAGTGTTACTTAGTAAATTGGTGCAACATTGTATATCTTTCCAACCATTCATCATGGTATTGATTCGACTATTATGTTTTCTCTAGGTGGGCAACTAAACCCTAGTGACACCCATTATTTTGGCCATAGAGCCTCTAGAACAATTGCAACCACCATGCACCGAAGTGCCCCCAACATGCACTAAGCATGTTCTAGCTACCATCTTATAAGGGTCATAACTCAAAACTTGTGAGGGCTATCAAAGACTATTAGATGGTAGAGGACCATATTGATGAACCCTATAATAACCAATCTCAGTTCTGAGAGATTCTAAATGGATGTGGTTTGGCACAACATTCTTGATTGATGCCAAAACTTGTAGTGTGAATTAGTGCAATATTGCACATCCTTCCAACCATTCATCGTGGCACCAATTCTACTATTTTGTTAGCTTTGGATGGGAAGGTAAACCCTAGTGACACCCTTTTTTTGGCCTTAGAGCCTCTAGAATAATTGCTACCACCATGCACCAAAGTGTCCCCAAGGTACACTAAGAACATTTTAGTTGCCATCTTCTAAGGGTCATAACTTCGATCTCATGAGGAATATTGACAATCTATCATATGGTAGATGATCATGTTGACGAAACCTATAGTAACCTATATGAGTTTTGAGAGATTTCAAATGGATGTGATTTGGCACAACATTTTTGCTTGACCCTAAAACTTGCATTGTTACTTAGTGAATTGGTGCAACATCGCATATATTTCTGATTGCTTATTATGGCATCGATTTGATTGCTCTTTTATCTCTAGATGTGTAGGTGAACCCTAGTGACACCCTTTTGTTGACAATGGATCTTTTAGAATGATCATGACCACTATGCACCAAAGTGTCCCCAATGTGCACTACACACATTTCAACTACCATCTTCTAAGCGTCATAACTCTAAGATCATGAGGGATATCAAAAAAATGTCAGATTGTAGTTGACGAACCCTATAACAATAGCCTATATCAATTCTAAGAGATTCAAAATGGATGTGATTTGGCATAGTGTTTTCACTTGATGCCAAAATTTGCATTGTTACTTAGTTAATTGGTGCAACATTGCATATCTTTCCAACTGTTCATCATGTCATCAATTTGACCATTTCTGTTAGCTCCAAATAGGTAGGTGAACCCTCATAATACCTATCTTTTACCCATGGACCCTCTATAATAATTGTGACCACCATACATTGAAGTATCCCTAAGACCGCGGTCCCACAATAATGGTTCCCAATTTTTGGACAACTTTGACACTAAATTTTTATTTTAAAAAAATTCAATTCTAGGTGCATATTACTAAAAAATTGTAAAGAATTTGAAGATGATGTAAACTAGTGATTTGTATAATTTTATTTATAATTTCTAATAATATTTTGTAATTTTTTTTTTGATGTGAGTGAAGTGTATTTTTCATTGTCCTTCAAGAAGTGGCATATATGAAAAATCAGGACTTTTAAAGAGTGATGGTTGTTTTGATCAACATAACTTTTTTTTAACAATATGATAATGGAAAAATTCTTTCAAGAAAAGAATGGTAACATCAATACTTAGCAACTTTAGTTGGTTTCATTCAATCTTGTTAAATATTGTAGATTCTATTCAATGGTAAAGTGACATTAATGATAAATTAGACATAGGTTGATTTTGATCAATATAAATATTTTTATATAACTCAAAATGGATTTTTTCTTTTTCTTTTTAAAAAGGTAACACACATACTTGTGTACCACATTTTTTCAAAAAATCTTTTTTCACATTTTCTATTTTTTCCTAAGCTTCAAATAGAGACTTGTGAAATATCCAAACAACCTAATATTTAATAAAATTACAAATAAAATATCACAATAAACATAATGTATATTGAATTTATAGTCATTGGAAAGCTTATTCAAACTACAACAATATGGTATATTTAGTTTTTTAAAATTGACCAATTTAACCCTTGTTTGAGCCCTCAAAAGGGCAAAATTTGACAGAAAATAGGGTTTCATTCAAAGTCCCTAGTCTCAAGGTTTTGAATGAAACCATAGAGGGCCTTGATTCAAAGGTAAGGCTTCATTCAAATATAAGACTTAATGTCAATCCTCTAATAAATAGAATTCATGCCTTCCATCTAATTTCTTCATGATGGAAAGCGGGAACTATTATTGCAACCTGAGTCATTCTAAGCACATTTCAATTGCCATCTTCTAAGGGTCATAACTTAGAGCTTATGAGGGCCATTGAAAAACTATTAGATGGTAGAGGACCATATTGAAAAACCCTACAATAATATAGTTTAGTTCTAAGAGATTTCAAATAGATGTTATTTGGTACAACATTCTCACTTCATGCCAAAACTTGCAATATTACTTAGTGAATTAGTGCAATATTGCACATCTTTCCAATTGTTCATCATGACATTGATTCAACTATTCTATTAGCTTGGAATGGATAGGTGACACCATTGTTTCATCTATAGATCCTTCTAACAATCGTGACCGCCATGTACTAAAGTGCCCACAAGGTGTACTAAGAACATTTTAGCTTCCACCTTCTAAGGGTCATAACTTAGAGCTCATGAAGGCTATCAAGAAAATGTTAAATGGTAGAAGACTATGTTGACAAACCCTACAGTAACCTATCTTTTCTCTAAGATATTTAAAATGGATGTAATTTGGCACATCATTCTCACTTGATGCCAAAACTTATACTATTACTCAATGAGTTGGTGCAACATTGAATACTTTCCAACTGTTCATCATTTGAAAAAAGAGGGGTAAAAACTTTATTAAACTTTAGAACAGAGAATTATAGAACAACAAAGGGCCAAAGCCTCAGGAACCACCAAAGACCACACAAAAATAAGAACTAGATCATCCCTCATTAATTTCTCTTACATCCTCCACAATAGTCCTTTCCAATTCCTAGCATAACTTGCAAGGCATCTGCTCCCACCCATCAATCTTCCCCCATCTAAATTCTCAAATGCCCATTTTGCCAAACTATCAGCCGCCCTATTCCACTCCCTTGGAATATGGGCATAAGACATTGATTCCATCAAAGAGCTAACTTGTAATATCTATTGTACTATCATAGACAACTGCCAGCTAACATCCAAGATCTTCCTCTCAAGGAGAAGATTAACCAAAATTTGAGAGTCAGATTCACACATCACCTTATGTCACCCAAGAGCATAGTCCCATTTCAAAGCATATAGGATAGCCAAACCTTCCATCCTATTAATAGTCTGCACCCTTTTATTAGCTAAGAAGATAAAAACCACTAATTCAGAGGAATCCCTTCCAATCCATCCAATCCTAGCTGGACCTGGATTGCCCCCGGAAGAGCCATCTGTGTTAATTTACAAAAAACCAGCCAGAGGGGGTAGCCATCTCCCCATCCTTTCAACTTTTTGCTTCACACGTCTGCCTCTCCTGACACATGTTGGTGCTAGAGATATCCCTTGTATTCCAAACCTATCAACCATCTCAACATCATTTTTCTCAAGCAGCATCACAATCTCACTCTTAGCTTTAACAGTCTCTTGGATCAATCCCATAATTCTAAGCCAAACCTATTGAATCTCCAATTTTTCACCTTGAAATATTCTTTGATTTCTTTCCAACCAGACTTGCCATAGCAAAAAGATAGGTCCAACATACCAAACATCCTACAAGAAGGGAACCAAGGGGGGGCCTCCCAAGACTCATCCAAAACTCTTCCATGGAGGAAGCATGAATACATGGGTGCCTCCAAACCCCCCACCAGAAATGCCATAGCTATAAGGTGAAAGAGAAATGGAAGAACAAATGAATAGAGTCTTCCTCCCCGCAACTACAGAGAACACACCATGAAGGACTAGAAAAACCCTTCTTCTAGATATTGTCCCAAGTCAAGCATCTATTCCAAACCAAAGTCCAAATAAAGTAGTTACACTTTGGCCAAGAAAACTTATTCCAAACTTTCTTCCACCATTGAACCTCCCCCACCCACAAGTTGCTAGGAGAGCAACTCTTGATACCCAGAAGAAACAATGTAAGAACCCTTGGGATTAGGGGACCAGGCCAATACATCATCATCCACAAGGCATAACAATTTTGGCCAGAAAGAATGTAATGTAGCTCTGTGCACTCCCTTCCTAACCAAAAATTGACCATTCCTCTAGGTTCTTCCATCTTGCCTCCACCATCTGCCCCTAAAGGGAAAAGGACTTAAAGTCACTCACCTTTGACCATCCAGCTTCACAAAACCTCTGGGCCAATATGCACAAATGAGGATATTGTTCAACCATGGGAGGGTAGCCATCACGAGTATCATGCCAAAAATGTGCCTTAGCCCCACTCTTACATATTTAGAAAAGGCCACCTTTAATGAGTGTAGCCCCTTTCTTGAGGGTATTCCAAATCACTAAACCCTTCCCAAACAAGCTATATCGGGGGATATATTTCTAGGGTATCCCTGGAAAGTACTTCTGATTCAAAATTCTAGCCCATATTTGATCCTATTCCACACACTATCACCAATACAATTTGGCTACCAAAGCAGTACCAGTTAGCACTGATTGCCGTAATCCAAGACCACCAAACTGCTTTGGGCTACATACAACTTCCCATTTAATAAGGCTCCACTTATTTGAAGATAAACTACTAGCCCATAAAAACTATCTTGCTAAGGAATCTAGGTCCCTAACAAAACTCAACGATGCCACCTGAATCATACACCTATAGAGAGGAAGAGCCCGAATCATAGATTGGAGTAGTTGGACCCAACTTGCAAACAATAGCCATTGGTGGGTCCAATGAGTGATTTTATCACAAAACTTGTCCAAAATGATCTACCAAGAATCCCTAGACTGTCTGCCCACTAAGATAGGAATCCCAAGGTAGAGCAATGGAAGACTCCCAATTTGAAATCTAAGAATATGAGCAATTCTCCTTTGAATGGATGGAAAAGTGTTGAAGAAAAAAGTGGAAGACTTACCTTTTTTAATCAACTAGCATGAAGTAGCAAGATAGACATCCAACACCCTATGCAAATTAGAAGCCTCCTGAATGGTAGGCATGCCCATCAAATCAGTATCATCCACAAACTAGAGGTGTGATTGAGAAGGAAAGCCCCTCCCCAATGCCAACCCTGAATGAAGCCCCCTTCTACATTCCTTTTTATCAATCTTCCCAAACCTTCTACCAAAAGAAGAAACAAGTAAGGAGAAAGGGGATGACCTTGCCACAAACCTCGAGAGGCACCAAAAAGCTCAGAGTGTTCTCCATTAGTTAAAATTGAGAAAGACGTCGAAGTAACACAACTCAAAACCCATCTGATCCATTCCTCCTCAAAACCAAAGGCCCCAAATTTTTTTTGGAGGAATGACCAATGAACTCTATCATAAGCCTTAGCCATGTCTAGCTTGATGAACATAGCCTTGTCTTTAGAATTGGCCATGGAATGAATAGTCTTAGTAGCCACCACCACCCCATCTAAGATCTGGCATCCCACCACAAAGCCACTTTGTTCTTTAGAAATTAACAATGGCAGGCACTTTTTCAACCTATCAGCAATCAACTTAGATATAATTTTATAGATAACATTGCAAAGTGAAATAGGGCGAAAGAGACTAAACCGATCAGCCCCATCCCCCTTGGGAATGAGAGCAAGAAAGGTAGAGTTCAGGACCCAAAGCATCTGCTAATTCTTCTGTGATTCTTGCACAACTACCAGTAAATCAATTTTCATAATGTCCCAAAATTCTTGGAAGAACTCAATTGGAAAGCCATCTGGACCAGGAGCTTTACCTTTTTTCATCTAGAAGATTGTCCTCTCTAGCTCCTCCAAAGTTATGGCATGCATAAGGTGCTCTTTCCTTTCCAAAGAAACCAAAGAGGGAATACAAGAAAGGACCTGAGCTTCAACAATCGAGTCCACCTTCGACTCCTCCCTAAATAAAGAAGCAAAATACTGCACAACCTCATTGGAGATATCCTAAGAAGAAGAGAGAACCTCCCCCCTATCTGTCACCAAGGTAGATATAACATTACCATGACATCTAGCCTTCATCAAATTGAAGAAGAAAGTAGTATTCTTATCCCCCTCTTGAAGCTATTCAATCCAAGCTTTTTGTTTCCAAAAGATTTCTTCTCTTAGCTCCCATTCCTCCAAGTTTTTTAAAGCCTTAGCTTCCTCTTGCAACAAATATTCTAACACCCCATCATCCATAAACATCCTGGTAATATCATTCAACTTAGCTTGGGTTGCATTTTTCGCATGGAAAATGTTTCCAGAGCATTGCCTGTTCCACTGTTTGAGCTAATACTTAACATATTGGAGGATTTTATCAAAAGTATACATTCTAGTAACAAAGGCAAGTATACCATCCTTCCACCAATCAGCCACACACCCATATAGGTCTGGGCGCCTCAACCACATGAGCTAGAATTTGAAAGGTGGCTTCTAAGGCAATCGGGTAGAAGAAATATCTAGCTTAATGGGCCAATGATCCAAACCTCTCCAATCTAAAATCTTAGAACTAGAAGATCACAATCTGCCCACCCAATAAAAAGAAACCATGAACCGATCAAGACGTTCAACAATGCAGCTGTCACCCACTCTTCTATTGTTCCAAGTGAATTGGCCATTGCTAGGCTTGACATCCACAAGATTGAGTGTTGATATATTATCTCAGAATAACACAGAAGAGGGCTCAAGTCTTGCATTGCCCCCTCATTTTTCAGATAAATCAAGAATAACATTAAAGTCTCTAGCAATAATCCATGGCAAGTAAGGAAATCGGGTACAAACAAAATGAATATTATTCCATACAAGAAGCTTACCTTGGAACTCAACGAAAGCATAGACATTGGAGAAAAGAACAGATTCTCCTGACTTAGAGCATAGAGAGACCATGTATAAGGAGGATCTAAAGGATATCCACCACAATGGTTGAATCTTTCATGGATTATAGAGACATGTCATGCCCCTCGAAGATCCCTAAGCTCCAATGCACTGGAATTGACCATTCTTCCACAATTTAGGTGCTATACTCATCATGCACTCCACAAAAACTTTGGTCTCCTAAAGAAAAAAAAAAAGGAGAATGACTTCTAACCAATTCCTGAACAACTTTTTGTCTAGGGCTATTGTTCAAGCCCCTTACATTCCATGAAATAATGATCATTTTGGGGGAGTCGAAAAATGGGAATCCAATGTCTTAATAGATCTTGACTCAACCAAAGTCTCCCCTATCATCTTAATCTTTTCCAAGTCCTTCTTATGTCCACTTTTACCACTTTTCTCTGAAACCCCCTTCTTGCCATCCTTCTAAAGAATACCCAGATGAGGAGAAGACTTTCCATGCTTATCCAAATCTGAGACAATAGTTTCTATAGAAGGAGTTGTGGCCTCTCCTCCCTGTCCCAAATCAACATTTGACTCTAGAATCATCTGAGCACTTGCCTACCCATCAAAGATCATAGGCATGGTAGATTCCACATGTGGACCAGGAACAAGAATGGAAGAGGAAATCTCTAGGCCGAAACCCACCAAAAATTGATCTACACTATTAAATCTTGGATTAACTTCTTGCTGACCCAATTCATCCAAGACCTCAAATATGTTAAATGTATCCTCATCTTGTCTCTCCCTTAGATTCCTCTTCTAACCTCTATTTCTATTATGAGACTTGACTTGAACAAAACCCTTAGCATCCATATTGTAATGCCCTGCCCGGAGATCCTTGGAAACAAGGATGAAATACCAGCCATAATATTTATTTAAAGATAAGTGATAACTAAATAAAATGTGTGAGTGTTAATAAAATTAAAGATAATAAAACAATGCTTCAGTGTATGAGCCTTCCATTGAGGGGGTTGAGTCTACATAGTGTATGAGCCTTCCATTGAGGGAGTTGAATCTGCATAGATCCGAGCTTGGGCTTGTCAATTCCAAGAAATTCTCCATGATGTCAGCCCCTACTTAGTAGCCTATTGAGTGTCTGACCAGGACCTATACTCCTTGCATTGTCTTAGGTTCTTGGTTACATCCATCATACTGTCTAGTGTGAGTGTTAGCCATAGATGTTGTTTTGTGTGTTTGTGGTTGGATCATTATCTCCATCAGCATGGCAGGTGTGGACCTATGGGTGCCACGTGGTTGGGAGGCATAGCTACCTACACCACTATTAGGGACTAGTGTACAGAGATGATCTTTGTCCTAGTGTGACCGTTGCTAGATGTTTTCACTTGATACTTTGGGTTTCAGAGTATGCTTTCTTGTGATTTATGCTTTCATTGGAATGCTTGGATATCATGTTTAGATGATGTTAGTTTCTTTAATGCATTCCCATATTATGATGTTTAGCATATGACTAGATGATGTGAATTGTTGTATTGGATTATCTATTGCTTATTGGTTTAGCATGTTAGATTTTCGTATTCTGATGATTAGCATGTGATAGGAGATGTTATCTACTGGTAGGATTATCTTATTCTTTACCACTAGCATGTTAGATTTCCTTATGCTTATATTGTAGCATGTTTTAGTAGTGATATCCCTATTAAAATAGTACCGATGATCTAATCAGTGGCTTGCGATGTTACACCCGGGGGATGGCTAAGACCCATAATGGTCTTATGATGCTATTGACAGTTGGGAGGAACTACATACTTAGTTCAATTGTTCAATTATTGTGATGTTATTTCTATACATTGCGATGTTGCTTATGTTCACTACGATGTTTACTACAGTATTTTTCCCTTCACTGCTTGTTAGATGGTTAGATATAGATTCATCTTCTTGTAGTCTGTTTGAGTGTTCATACCTCAAATTGTGGATCTGGTACTCCCTAGTGTGGAGGTTTGTTTTCCTGTTTCATTCCTATTTTTGACCCTTAGAGTAGTTTTCTCTCTTTTCCTAGGTGACCATCTGTCAGCATGGGGCAATAGAATATTGTGTTTCATGTCCATTGAAACTATATCACGTGTCTTCTAATTCTATCACACGCTTCTTGGAGAATTATCGTGTAATACTTTCTAGTATCACACCTCCTTGTAAGAACTGTCATACAATACCCTTAAAGTATCACACTCCTTCGAGAGAAGTAACGCCCAGTCCTTGAAAGTGTCGCCCTCCTTCTTTAAGAATGTTGCATGATACTTTCTAGTGTTGTATTAAAGTATCACCTAGATTTTTGCAAAGACCTATGCAAGTGGGCAACGGGCACTTTTCAGTTTGATCCAAACTTTTTGGGAGTTTTTTGGGGTACCCTCTTAGGTGTTCTTCAGTCCTTTGGTGTTGCATTTTGAATTCAAAATGTGTTCGATTCAAATTTAGTTATGCGTTCTTTGTCTTCAATCATTTTGGTTAGTAGTGGCATTTGGAGATTCATTGGTTGTCGGGATGGTGTTTAAGTCTTCAGTTGCGACCTTTGTGATCCGTATATGTTGTTGTTGTGTGCACTTACACTTATCTTAAGAAAAAAATTATGGCTTGTATTTCATCCTTGTTTCCAAGGATCTCTGGGCAAGGCATTACATCTGGTATCAGAGCCCATGTTCAAACATTGGGATCTCTGTGTATATGTTGCCCATATGGTTGTTGCTACATTGTGTGAGTGTGAGTGTCTTGGTGAGAACTCGTGATCTTGTTTGCTTTGGTATCTACCTGTAATGGACTTGCTTGTTCAGTAGATACCACTAGATCAATGTAAGGAGAAGGAAGTGATTCTTCTTGGTTTTGTAGATGGAATCAATGTGCCTTGTTTGGTTGGTTGCATGTGTGACCTCTTTGGATGGAATCACTGATTGGTGTCCTTGTGTTGGCTTTGAGTGCCTCTTTTGTTCTCCTTATGGAGTAAGGTGCATTGTTTCCCTGGTTTCTCCTACTTGTAAGTAAATAAATGAATCTTATTTGTGATTCTGTGTTTTGTCATTATAGTAATGAAATTATTCCTTTCATTGAAAAATGAGTTTTACTGTGGATTATTACAAAGTAGCAGGTTTGCATTATATCCTTGGGTTAATGACTTAAGTCCCCAATTTGACTTCTTAAGCTTATGGAAATTTGCATTAAATTGATGAATATTTTAATATTACATTGCATCGAAAAATAATTAAGGAAATTATTGTTTTCTGCATATGCATGAGATTACTGATGGTATACTGCTTGATGTGTGTGAGTGTATTCTCTAACGTTGCTAGGATGATGTATTCCTTAGCATTGTGTGGTGATTTATCCCTCTTGTGTGACTGTTCTCAGTCATCACACGTAATCTGATTTGTTTGATATCTTATTTTATTTGGCTAGAAGTACTTTCCTCATGTTGTTGGGCTAGCATTGGTTTTCAGTATTTTCCTCTCTTCGAATGGTCATCAAATTCTATAAATCTCTCTCTTTGTGACAATTGTCACATTTGACTTACTATTGAAATAAGCTCTTTTTGTTATTTACTCTTGGAATTGACAATTCTCCTTTTAGATTTTTTGTTTTTGGTTCATGATGACTATTTTGAATGTGTTTTAGCTATTGCCTAGTTGTGTGTTGTGACTCCACGATGTTCATCTCAAACCTCTAGTAGTACATATAAGGGGTAATATCACGGAGAACATGCTAGTGTAGCTCTAATAGATTTAAAGTTGTTATGTAATTGGATGTTTTAAAAGATGAGTAAACATAATGTTATTCTTGAAAGAAATTGAAAGATATGCACTTGTTTTATGGTGACTCTTGGACCCTTGCTTTGAAAACCTTTCAATTTTATTGTGCATTAGTGCTCATGTTATGTTTAAGCAATGAAATTATGAAAGATAAGTAATGATGGTTTTTAGTGTGTGAACTACCTTTCATTCCATTTCTTATGTTGTTTTTGGGCATGTGTGTTCTTGTATGGTTTTGGAGGTTTTGTCTGTCACTTGTCTTAGTGACCGAGATGGTTTTTGTTTCTCCTTGGTGTTTTATTTGAGTGGTGATTAAAACTCTTAGATCTTAGGACTCTCGAAGCTCCATCATGTTGTAGTCCTTGTCTATATCTTTCCAATGCTTTTCAAATAGAGTCAATTGGAGTCTGGACATGAAAGTTTTGGCCTCCAGAGTGAAGGTAATTTTTTTGTGCTGATTTGAAATTTCATGTGAGAATTTAGTGGTCATGCACTTTCTCACCTAGTTCATTGCACTTTCTAGCCTAATTTACTGAGAAACTTTGTGTGAGATTGTACTAATGCAAAGTTTCACCTAGGGAACAAGAAGTAACTTTTTCGTACTTTTGGAGTTGTTGATTGCTATTTCGAGAACCTTTTTCGAGTAGAGGACAATTCAATCATGACATATCATATTTATGGCCATTGGAGAAGTTTAACTCTTCATGTTATGATTAATGGAAGATTTATCTAGTCTTCATAATCTACTAGGTACTTATTGGGGTTCGTGCTTGGGTTTGTGTGTTTCCTATTGCACTGACCCACCCTTGTGAGGTGAAGTGTGGTTTGTGAGCATTCTTTGTTTGAGGTTGATGTTTCCTTGTTGTTTGTGAGTGATTCAATCTTTTGATGAGTCTAGATCCACCCTTTGGATGTTGACCTTGGTGCATCTCTATATTCTTTTCTCTCTTGAGAGAGTGGGCTAGTGTCATTATGCCACTAGCTTAGCTAGTGTTTTAAGATGAGTATGTTGATGGTTGGTGGAATGGTGAGTTCCCTAATGCGCCTTGGGCTATTTTAGTGTAGAGGTTGAGAGAGACTCCCTCTCAGTCCTAATACTCTGTAGATCTTTCTCCCTAAACTCATTTCTTCAAGAGGATTGTCTTAGTCAAGTTTTCTCATTGACCGTTGACTTGAGGATGGAGATTGAGTTTAGTGGTAGGTTGGGTGTAGTATTCCCAACATGGTGCTGGAGGGACATGGTATCGTTGGACACATGCTACCATCTCATGAGTTGGTATGAAGATTTTACACGATTGTGTCCACTGATGAAAGTATTTGCAACCTTGTGGAAATGGGATATCTTGTTTCGTTGGGTTGTGTAACCCTAGTTCCTAGTATTAGTTGAGATTTTGTACCTTGGAGAGGCATTGTGCTCCTACGCTTGGTGGTGAGTAGTCTTTTGGAGTGTGTAATTTTGTTAGTAAATCATCATCCTCTTTGTTCAAAGGGTGAGTTTACATGGATTCAAGGATGCTCATGTGTGACATGATAGTGTTCTTGGGAATTTTGGGATGGTTATTCCCCATTATTCCAACTCTTTTGGGAGTGTGTAGTGTGTTGACCTAGTTTTGCAGTCATGTGGTAGGTGAATGTTTAGTTTGGGCACCTGTTGATGAGGTAGAGTGGGTTTTTCCTTACCTTGTATTGTTGACTTTATGGCTAGATGGGTTTTTCATAGCACATAGAAGGTTCCTAGTTGGAGGACCTTGCATCATTGTGACACCCTTTCTCTTGTGGTTAACCTATTTGGGGGTTAACGAGATGGTTTGAGAATGTTCAAGTGATCTGGTTTAAATTTTGGAGAGTTTGTTGAGTCATTCCTATTGCTCAATTTTAACTTTTGGTTTTTGATGTGTTTTGGTTTCTATTCTTGGATTGCAGGCTTCCAGGAGTAAGTCTAGTCTTTGGGGGGATGATGTAGTGCCTCTCCCATCTGACTTTTGTAAGTCATCTTGATGGATGCAACTTTGTTGGTCTTTTGTTATGATGGATCATGATTGTGACCATGAGTGGTTTACACCGTTGAGGTGATTGGATTTATGTTTCTATATTTGTTGCTTTGATTATGCTTTGGTTGACTTATGAGATTATGATGCGATTTTTGGTTCATTGAGGTTTGTGCTAGTGGTTACCAAGATCAATGTGGTATCATGAGGTTGTTCCATGATTACCCTGAGATGTGTGTAGAGATTGCACTATGTACTATTACCATGCTACACTAGACTAGGTTCCTGTAGTAGTGGTTAGTCATGGTTATGACTGTGTTTGCTTATGTGTTTTAAGTGACTTTTTGTTATTCTGTAATCAACCTTTATTAAATGCTTAAATGATTAGAAATGGATTGTCCTTGTGGATTATTTGGTTATGTGTTGCAGACATTTACCTTGTTATATTTGATTTGAGAGATAATTGTTACTTATGTTATGTTTTACATTTGAGATGACTCAAGGGTCGGATGTTATACTTTGATTTCAATATCATAGATGTTAGACTACTACATTGTTTAGTTGATCATATTGCATGATGATGCCATTTTAAGATGACAGTGTGTTTTATGATGATATTTGGTTATTCGATATTTGGACATATCTCTGATTATGCTATATGATGGATTTAATGCTATGGTTATTTACTTCATTCTTGAGTGGTTATGCTTTATGCGAACATGAGTGATGTAAATAGATTATTTTAATATAATTAAATAAATGGTTAAATTAGGTGATTTAATGCATTTATTACTTCAGCTATGTTATTATATGCAATTGCACTTGATCGTGTTGTTTAGTGTGCAAGATTTATATCCCTAGCAATGACACATGGAGTTAATGATTTAGCTATTCATATTTTACCAATGTCAGCCCTATTTGGTTAATGTATCCTTATTTTAATTGTTTAATTAAACCTTTTGATGATTATTAAATCCAAACTCATTTGCATTATGTGATTAGACCAGTGAGCATGTCTGTGCATTTAGAGGTTCGCATTGTCGCGAAAGTTGTTAAGGCAATTTATGTGTTTTTGGGTTTTTAGGCTTTTTAATTGATTTAATTTAATTTTTGGCAGCTTTGCCATAAATGAGTTCCTATTTCTAGGAATAACCTATTATTGTTTGGTTCAATTTAGGGTTTAACTAGGTTGGCTAGTTATTTGCCCTAATCGATTATTCACTTGAAAAGTGAATAAATATCCAAAAAGGAATTTAATTCCTCACTTCTCACTTTTAAATTAGAAAGTTGGAGAGTAAAATCCAAAAATCCTTTTCATGAGGATTTACTATTTTGTTCGTTGTGGGAGCTACGGGCATGGGATCATCACGAGGTTGAGCTCGTTGGATATGGCTTGAGGAAACCTTGGATTGCCGCGATTTTCAGCTACTTCTATGGGCTAGTTATTTTATGGTTCAGATTCTCATTTTGCCCTTTTGGTTGTGAGGTAGGGCTTTCTTGTTTTATTGTTTCAGCTCTGTTTCTGCTTCTATTTTTTGTAGTCATTTGTTTGGAGGCTGAGAACTAGTGTTCCCCTCTATTTCTGTATGTTAGTTCTACCCAGTTGGGTAGGTACAAACATTTCCCTCTTTTTCAGAATGAGGGTTTGGGGTTTTATGCCATTATGCTAGCCATTTTTGCATACGATGTCCGAACTTGATTATTTTTTGAAGTTTTGAGATTTTTGTACCCAAAGGTCAAATGGGTTTTAATTTCAAAGTTTTTCCAAAATTTGGAATTTTTACCTCATTTTGTGTGCCACCCTATTTTCTCAAATTTTCTTGGCATGAGTTGGGTCATGGACCTAGATCATCCATTTGGATGTCGATTGAACCTTTATTGCACTTTTATGTTTGCAGTGGGATGCATGTCACATTTGTATTTCTGATAGTGTGTTCGGTTGAGTAATTTTATACCTTTTGTTTTGGTTTCTTTGGACCTTTGTTATTGTTTTGTAGACATGAAGATTTGTGTAGAATCCATATTCCCAGATTGAGACTGGTTGAGTGAGTTTATGATGTTTGGTCTTGTTGCATCATTGGGATTCGTGTAGAATCCATACTCCCAGATTGAGGCCGGTAGAGTGATTTCATAATATATGGTTTTATTGGTTCTTGGAATTCATGTAGAATCCATCCTCCTAAGTTATTTTTGATTGAGTGTTATTTTGCATTGTGTTCTCATCTAGTCCTTATTTTATGATCTTCGTGATGGTGGTGCGCCACACACGAGTATGTGCACGTACATTTGTCAGGTGACTTGCAAGACCCAATCTTTTGTGGTACTTTTGAAAGTTATTATCATTCAGGTTGGGATGGGAGTATGCATGCCCACAGGCACTTGTCATAGAATGAACATGGGTAGGGTAGGGTAGCATATGGAGGGGGCTCCTATCTCATAGCCTGGTGTCATGATGCCATAGGGTTGGCAGAGGAAGTTTTAAGTAAGTGATAACTAAATAGATTGTGTGAGTGTTAATAAAATTAAAGATAATAAAATAGTGCTTTAGTGTATGAGCCTTCCATTGAGGGAGTTGAGTCTGCACAGATCTAAGCTTGGGCTTGTCAATGCCAAGCAACTCTCCGTGATGTCAGCCCCTACTTAGTAGCCTATTGAGTGTTTGACCAGCACCTGTACTCCTTGCATTGTCTTACGTTATTGGTTACATCCATCATACTGTCTAGCGTGAGTGTTAGCCATGGATGTTGTTTTGTGTGTTTGTGGTTGGATCATTATCTCCATCGGCATGGCGAGTGTGGACCTATGGGTGCCACATGGTTGGGAGGCATAGCTACCTACACCACTGCTAGGGACCGATGTATAGAGACAATCTTTGTCCTAATGTGACCGTTGCTAGATGTTTTCACTTGATACTTTGGGTTTTGGAGTATGCTCTCTTGTGATTTATGCTTTCATTGGAATGATTGGATATCATGTTTAGATGATGTTAGTTTCTTTGATGCATTCCTATATTATGATGTTTAGCATATGACTAGATGATGTGAATTGTTGTATTGGATTATCTATTGCTTATTGGTTTAGCATGTTAGATTTTCATATTATGATGATTAGCATGTGATAGGAGATGTTATCTACTGGTAGGATTATCTTATTCTTTACCACTAGCATGTTAGATTTTCTTATGCTTATATTGTAGCATGTTTTAGTAGTGACCTCCCTATTACAATAGTACCAATGATCTTATCGGTGGCTTGGGATGTTACGTGCGGGGGATGGCTAGGATCCATGATAGTCTTATGATGCCATTGACAGTTGGGAGGAACCGCGTACTTAGTTTGGTTGTTCAGTTATTGTGATGTTATTTTTGTACATTGCAATGTTGCTTATATTCACTATGATGTTTACTCTAGTATTTTTCCCTTCACTGCTTGTTATATGGTTAGATGTAGATTCATCTTCTTGTAGTGTGTTCGAGTGTTCATGCCTCGAATTGTGGATCTGGTACTCCTCAGTGTGGAGGTTTTTTTTCCTTTTTCATTCCTTGTTTTGACCCTTAGAGTACTTTTCTCTCTTTCCTAGGCAACCATGTGTCAGCATGGGGCGATAGAATATTATGTCACATGTCCATTGAAACTGTATCGTGCATCCCCTGATTCTGTCACATGCCTGTTGGAGAATTATCGTGCTATACTTTCCAGTATCGCACCTCCTTGTAAGAACTATTGTATGATACCCTTAAAGTATTGCATGCCTTTGAGAGAAGTATCACCCAATCCCTAAAAGTGTCACCCTCCTTCTGTAGGAATGTCGCGCGATACTTTTCAATGTTGTATTAAAGTATTGCTTGGATTTTTGCAAAGACCTATGTGGGCGGGCAATGGGCACTCTTTGATTTGATCTAAACTTTTTGGGAGTTGTTTGGGGTACCCTCTTAGGCATTCTTTAGTCCTTTGGTGTCTCATTTTGAATTCAAAATGTGTTTGATTCAAATTCAGTTATGTGTTCTTCATCTTCAGTCGTTTTGGTCAGTAGTGGTTTTTGGAGATTCATTGGTTTCTGGGATGGTGGTTAAGTCTTTCGTTGCGATCTTTGTGATCCATGTATGTTGTTGTCGTGTGCACTTACACTTATCTTTATAAAAAAAATTATGGCTTGTATTTCATCCTTGTTTCCAAGGATCCTTAGGTAGGGCATTACACATGTATTCTCACCAAAAATAGGCTTCTTCCCTTTATCTGTACCAGGAATGTTATGAGGAGGCATAGCCTACTACTCTACTGCCTTGGCCTTTAGGCATCTATGCATTAGGTGACTATATTCATGAAACAGGTGGCATCAAAAAGGGAGATTTTCATAATCCAGTTGTTGCACCCAAGAATATGAACCTGCACATATTTCCACCACATCTGGCAATGGTCTACTCAAATCCAATTCCACACAAATTCAGGCAAAGGTCATTACTTTTTTACCAAGGGTCTATGTTGAAGACCCCGCTGGCTTCCTAAGCATCAAAGAAAGCATATGAAGAACATCCTCTCGACAAGATTCTATTGGAAATCTAGGTAGCCAAACCCACACTAGAAGCCGATTCAGAAGCTCCTTAGAGGGATTAAATCTTGCATGCCATAGCTTGACAAGTAGTTCGACCTAGTTATAAAAATAGGGCCCACCCTCAAAAACCCTATTATGATCAGCCAGGAAAATGAATGTCACCATGAAAAAGTTATTTGCAAGCAACGTGATCTCCATCTCACCCTCTGGTTCTCAAACTCTTCGAGCCCAATTTTACAAAAATTGGAGAGATACTCTTAATCCCAAAAATTTACAATACAGCGAGTGTTTAGAATAGTATTCCACATCATCAACAATCATATCAAAAGGGATTACCAATTTCGGTCTTTCTTTGCATCATTCAAGGCAACCATTAATCTTTGTTACTCGAGATCCCCTAGGCAGGCCCGAATCTGAAGCTCCTGAAATTTGAGAGAAGAGGGCATTATTGAATACCCTTGCCCCTTGTCCTGATAGACAGACTTCTATCGCATCTTGCAGTTCTATATCGGGCACAACCCTTGAAGGCTCACCTCAAGGCATATCCTCACACCAGCCTAGACTATCCATGGCAAGGAAACTCTACCTAGACACCTTCAAAAAAGATTAATCTCACAGCTACTCACAGGATGGTGACCAAAAGTGGCACAGACCAACATTAATGTCCACATTTGTCGTCAATACTCTCCCCCGCATGATCAGAGACTCCCCCCTCCTATGCACACACATAAAAAAAAAAATGAGCTAGGGCATGACTACCCTAGCTCAGCTTCAACTTGCAGACCTCCGCCATCATTTCTTCTCCCAAGTGTAACATTCCAATTGTTCATCATGGCATTGATTTGACAATTTTATTTTCTCCAGATGGGAAGATGAACCCTAGTGAAACCCTTATTTTGACCATGGAACCTATAGAATAATCATGACCACCATGCATTGAAAAGTCCCTAAGATTCACTAAGTAAATTTCAGCTGCCACCCTCTAAGGGTCATAACTTAGAGATCATAAGGGATATTGAAAATATGTTGGATTGTAGAGGACCATGTTTAGAAACCCTACAATAACCTATCTTAGTTCTAAGAGATTCCAAATGGAAGTGATTTTGCACATCATTCTTGCTTGATGCCAAAACTTGTAGTGTTGTTTAGTGAATTGGTGCAACATAACATATCTTTCGAACCATTCATCATGGCATTGATTTGATTGTTCTGTTAGCTTCGGATGGGTGGGTGAACCCTAGTGATAACCTTGTTTCAGCCATAGAGTGTCTAGAATAATCATGACCACCATGCATAGAAGTGTCCCTAAGGTGCACTAAGCATATTTTAGATGTCATCTTCTAAGGGTCATAACTCATAACTCGTGAGAGATATCAAAAAACTCTTAGATGGTAGAGGACCATCTTTACAAACCCTATAGTAACCTATCTCACTTCTAAGAGATTACAAATGGATTTTATTTGGCACAAAAATTTTGCTTGATACTAAAACTTGTAGCATTACTTAGTGACTGGTAGTCAATGACAACTTTAGTGGCTAATATTCGCCAATTGGCTAATCTCACTCATTAGGGACCCCAAATTTGACTTTTTTTTTTTGTACTATTGGGGTGGCCATGTCACCTACACTTTACGAAAATTGGGTCCAATGCTTAGGTTGATCACTATAATAATACAAAATTATTTGTATTTTACTAATGAATTCGTCAATGTAATTTAATTTTTCCATAGAGTAAATTAAATATTTTCATGTACAATTTTTAAGGCTTATCTTACTCGATGGTTATATTCAACAATATTTTTTTAAAATTTAAGCTTTGTTACCTAGGTTAAGTAGTAGATTTGACATGTGTCTCTATTTTGGAAACTTTCCATAAAATTATTTATCCTTTCTCACTTTGGCCCAAAATATATTTGATTGGGGACTCGTGTCTTTATTTCAAGAATTTTCTTTAAAACTTGTTATCCTTCTAAGTGTTTGGCACAAAATAGGATTTAGGCCATTGATTTAGGATCATCCAACAATTATAAATAATAGGGGTAATGCCACCAAACTACTATTCGGTAATTTGGAGGAAAATTGTATTGATAAAAGTGGGCTAAAGTTATCCTTCAAGTTTGATAATTAATTAGGCTCCATATAATAATAAAATCATGGTTCCTAGGTATGTTTACAATTCTATGTTATTTTCCTCAATAATAGAATATTCGCCAAGATTTTATAGTGTTTTCATATGATTGAAAAAAATCACCAATAAAATAAAAATAAATTTCCTACTTTAAAGAAAAAAATCTGCCAATAAAAATCAACTTTTTCCCCCTCAGCTATGTTCAATTTGCCAAAATTTTATTCCTTTTTCTAAAGGCTGGTTTCTTAAAGTTATCCCTGATGGTAGTCAATCAATGATCCAAAATGTAAATCAATAAAAAAATGATCATAGATTTCAAAACTATACAATAAGTAAATATCAATTATAGATGTTAAATTGGTAATACTAAATTATCATTTGTAGCTATGTTATATTTTTATTTTTATATTAATAAATTACATCACTCTTCCCTTAATCTGAATATCATTTTTTTTGATAAACCATAGATTAAGGCTTATTTATTTTATTAATTTAAATTTTTTACAATATCTTAAAGAGACATTCGTTTTTAATTATAGTTATTTTTCCTTGCTTTAATGAGGCATATATCATTTTTCAAAGATCTTAAAGAGGTGTTCCTCTTTTATTATAAATCTGTTACAAATATATCTCTCTAATGATTTCACAAAGTTGTTTAATCTTTGATAAAATTATCTATCTTCATGCTTGTACTTTAGTTTTGCCTCCATAAACTTCTGAATTAGCTAGATCAAGATGTTAATAGTCTAATTGAAATGAAACATTTATTAAATTTACATATTTTCTTCTTGAAAGATCTTAGGGCTTTTATTTTATTTTTTATCATTATTGCTTTCTATAAAAGCTAGATCTCTTTATTGTAATTTATCTGACAATTATACAATCTTGCAAATTGTAATTCTTTTTCTTTTGAGAAATATATAAAATTGTTTTATTGATACCCTTGCTTGTGGAAGGTGTTCTTTTTTTGTTTGATCCTAGGTGCTTGTATTGCAAACCTCAACAAAACTAACAAATGAATTATGGGTCAATGACTTTGACTTCAAAAATTATGTAGATGAATGATGATAAAAATGCCATAGTTTGGCACACTAGTAAAAACCTTCTACTTATCAATAGATGAGATAAAAGTCTCTCTATACTGTATGGTTTAAAAAATAGAACATTTTAAAAATATTTATAGATGGGGTAGGAAGTTATGTTACATTCATCTTAGGAGAACTTAATGACAATAATACTTAGTAGTATCTAGATGGATGACCTCTTGGGATATCATATTCCTCCATGCATCTATGAGCATCAACTAGATGTAATGATTACTAAATAAACATAAATGCTACTAAGAGGGTGATTTTTTGAACCATTTTTAATAAAATAAAGGGTTAAAAAGTGTAACTGAAAGATTGTGTAGTTGAATACTAATATAAATTTCATGAATTTGCACACTTAAAAATACTTACTAATTATCAATATATGATTTGAAATATTCTCTATGATGAATAGTTGAGGAAAAAACTTGTCAATTTTTTTGTAAATGGAGTAACTAAGCTAAGTGGGCTTAATTTTGGAAAAACTCCATTATTTAGTGCACTTAAATAAGTATAGTACTAAGATGTGTAATCATGTTGAAAGTATTGATCATGAATCCATGTGAACATGACATAGATTTAACAAGTGCTAAGTGGATCATTCATTCTCAAGAGAAATGAGTTAATGTAAAGAACCACACATGAAATATGAAATGATGAGTGATTCAAAAAACACATAGTTGATATCTAATTTAAATATAAAAAATTGTAAGTTGTAAGAGAAAATATGTGTTTTCTCCAAAATGGCATTTCTCAACATAATATCTACATAAATACTTTTAGAAAAACTTTAGATATGTTTGTTGTAGTCTATTATTTGTTGAACAAAATACTTATATTGATCATCTAAATCTCAAGAAAATTAATTTTCAGTTAACCTTGATCAATATTGACATACTTATCACCACCACTATTCGAGTTGCTAGTTTCTCAATGCAACATGATAGTTTTTTCTCATATTTATAAAAAAAAATTCTATTAACCAATGAAAAATTGTACAGATCTATGTCATGCTCTTGACTAAAAGATAATTTTGGTGACACAATTTTATTCTGAATGGTTTTGAATAAAAATATTTCTCTTGATTTAACAAAGTGGCAGCCATGCAATGAAATGAGTTCCAAGGGGAAAAAATAGTCCATTAAGTAAATAAGTTTTTTCAAAGAATGTAGAAGGGTCAATTTGAATGCAATATTTTATGTAAAAGGGATTCATGCAAAAAATAATATTAACCAAAACAATCTATGTGATAGTTTAACCCTTCTTTTGGGAAAATTTCAACAAAGACTCGACTTATAACTTTATTTTTTTCACATCATAGCACTTTCTTTCATACTTTGATTTGTTAAAGTGATTAGAATAAATGGGAAGGGGTGAATCAATTATCCTCAGGTCTAGATATACTAATTCAACTTTTAACAACTTCAAACAACTTATTCAAACTCATAAATTCACTTGACAAATAAAGGAATTCATAAGCAAACCATCTTATTCATCACATCACTAGTTCTTTGTTCATAATATATCAAATAATAGAAATAAAAAACATTAAATAACATGCTTCATCAAAACAACATTCACACATGTATGACACCAAGATTTAACGTGGAAACCCAAATTGGAAAAAATCCCCAAGTAACATGCTACCACTTTTCACTCTTCTAATGTGAGTTCGATTAATACCCAACCATGTTAAAAGTTATAACACACATTGTTAGGTGCGGCCTTGTTAAAAGATTTAAATCACCCTATTAGGAATGGCTTAGCTAGAGGTCTTTATATCATTCCATTACAATGTCACCTTGATTAAAGGATTTATAATATGATTGTTAGGTCAACCTTATTTTAAGGATTTTTCCCACCATAATGGTTAGAAAGTAATAGCTAAGTTTGATTTGATAAAATATAACTCACTTTGCAAATTTAGATCTCCATTTGGCTCATTTCCTAGTTCATTGACTGGACTTCATCATATACTTCATCTCCTATCTACTTGGTGACTCTTCAAGCAATCACACTTCACCAATCTTCTCACTTTTCCTTTTCGTCTATATTCTTCACTATCCTTCACAAATTCGCCAATCAACGACCATAAAACATATCTTGTGCCTCCTTAAATAGGTAGCTTTTATATTTTGTTGCTTAATCATCACCATAGATCTTAGGCTTTGATCAAATTTATTGATTATGTCCATCTTTTTTTCCTTCTTCTCCTTTCTTGAAACTTCTAGAAACTTCTCCTTAAATCCTCACCATATATCTCTTAACAAACTCAACCTGTGCATTAAATAGGGTAGCTCATCTATCCTCATCATTTACGCATTTTGACCAATTCAAAAATTCAACTATGTTGGTCTCAAATCTTGATTCTTTCACAAATTGTTAACTTGCTAACACTCGGTCATCACTAGATAGGTCGGTCTCTACTATTCTATCTTGCTCAACTTACATTGTCTTACTTGGCTTACATTGGCTTGCTTGACCTTCACTACACTCGATCACTTCTACATCTTGCTCGTCCATAACCATCACTCGACTAATATTGTTTTGCTCAGCTTACTCTTAAGTCACTTATTCTTCAGCTTCAACTTCTTCATTGACCTATTAAAATAGTCACTCAATCAAGCTTGTGTTTTACTCAATTTCTTGTCTTTCATTAAACATCTCGTCCATACTTCAACTCATCCGACTTCTTCACTTAATATATTGATCAAACAACACATTATCTTGTCAAAGATTAAATGATCAAGTGCCCATTGTGATTCCATCAAACTTACTCTTCTTTACTCAACAACTTCACAAGTTCACCTTATTATCTCTTCTTTTCAAATGCTCTTCATCAATCAACTGATATGATACTCTACACTATTAGCAAATGTCTTACTAGTAAGATTTGACATTCATGACATCATAACAATTGTTCCAATTGTAATTTCCAACATAATTATTTTATTATATTTATTAATATTTGATTACACACAAATTATTATTATAATATAGTAGAGTGGTTTATTTTATTTTATTTTTGTAAATATATAAAAAATTAGAGAAAAAATCCAATAAAACAAAATATTTTAAAATTATTGAAAACTCAAAAACATTCAAACAAAAACTATCATCTCAATTTAACTACAACAAGACTAGTTTTCTTGTCTTTTGAATTTTCGTCTTTCTGGCTTTTGGCTTTTGGACAAGCTTTCTGTAGTCTGTTTTAGTTTGTTTGTTTTCTGGCCTTTCTGTGGGCCTTTGTTATGGGCTGGGCCTTCGAGCTTTTTTTCAGCTGTTGGACCTCTGTTTTGGCTGGGCTTCTTTTGCTTATTTTCAGCCTTGTTTTTTTGTAAAACTTATGGGTTTTAGGATCCCTTAAAACTTGTTTATCTTATCAACAACAATTTGTTTATATTTAATAAATAAATATTAAACAATAAATATTCTAACTTATTCATATAAATATATGATCAAGTTAGCTATGTGATTTTTTATTAAATAGGTAGTTCTCTTTTTTTTTTAAATGATATTTCATAAACTATTATAAAAAAATAGTTATTAATTTTTTAAGACAAATTATACAAAATATTTAATTAATTTTGAGATTTCATTAAGAACTCTAAATTTCTTTACTTACATAATAAAAATAAAAATATCATTTATAAATTATTCAAATTGAAAATCTATATTATCATTGATCATTCATTTATAGAAATATGATACATTAAGAATCAAGAATTGAGGGGTATATATTCTACCAAATTTGCACAAGGAACGATTATGACATCATCCTCACAATCTTACACCTAGCATTAATTGATATATGATGAACCTATAAACAATAATTAAACTTGATCAATGAAACAAATACCTACTAACGTCCATCATATTTAACTTGAAAGAAAATTCTAAATGATTAATTATAATTTACTCTTTTATCACATATAAAAATGATTTTTAAAGAAGCAAAAATCCTTTATACCAATCTGCTCATATGTTTACTTATAATGTGTTTTCCCATTGAATTCAATTCATTTTTTCCCTCATAAGTTTGTAAGACTAAAACATGTGACTTATAAATCTATATCTAAAAGAAAGAGCATCTAGACTTAAATAATGTTTAGGAGTGCTTCCCTCTCGTAAAATCAAATGGAAAAATTGAAGGGTGACATTATGAATTATAAGGACCACACTCTTGTTAAAGATCAATTAAAAAAATTAGAATTTCTTATTTGACTTGAAATTGTCAAGGTATGTGTTGTAGTATTTAAAACATGTTCTAGCTACATACATTAATAAGTTTAAGAAATCATTAGATAATTTAGTGCTACGGAAAAAAAAATTGTATTGTTGAGTCCAAAGTAAAAACACGTGATTGAAAAGCTAAAGTAGTTAGAGGTGGGCACAAGGGTGTTATTGAACTTATGATAAATTGTCTTTCCAACACATTATATAGAGATGGATACCGACTTCAACCAAAGTATTTCTATATAAAAAGTTGAACTATTGTTGTATGTAAATTTTGTCAAAGGCAAAGTCTTTAGATCCAAGTCACCATAATGATGACATGAGGACCTTTATTTGTAGTCAAGGTTGCCTTCATTAAAAGTAGGAACACAAATCTATTTTTGTTATAATTTTTTCAATCAAAATTATTTGTATCTTTAGAAAAAAAATTTAAAAGAGGGAAAAGGTAAATAAGGAACATTTTAATAAACATATATTTGAATTATATAAGTATATTAAAATAATTTTGATAATGTGAATTTGGTGAGAAAATAATAGGAAATTGATGGGATGGAGTGATTCACAAAAGAATATTAGCTGTTTGTAAAAATAATGGAAGCACAATTCCCTGCAATATTTGTTATTTTAATCTCTTTAGAAAATACAAAGTATTTTTTCTCTTTCTTTAATGTTGAAACTTGTTTACAGAGTTAATAATATCTTTATAAGTTAAATGAATTTATAACTGCTTAATGGATACTTTTTTAAAACATAATAATATTTTTATATTTTTCTTTTCTATAGCTATAGTAATGACATAAAATAAACTTTAAAAATTAACAAGGAAAAAATAAATTTAATTTAATAGACATTTTTTTATGAGTCTTGTTAAGAGGAGAGAAAATATTAATCTCCATGATAAAATTGACCTTTCCATATTATAATTAGATGTAGTTGATGTCATTGCTTGAACGATTTTAACTTGTAGACTCTAAAGTATACTAGGAGAGATCATTTTGTTCTTACAATGATGTTATTTAAGAGTCATGTTAAACATTGCTTCAATATCTTGTTTATCTCTTTATTTTGATTAAAAATATTAAGGATATCTTTGTTGCACTTATATAGTACACATGAAATACTACTTAATTTCATTATGACTTCTAGATTGAAAGCATCTTTGTTGAACAATTCTTCCTTAACTATCTTCTAAAAATTCTATTTAATTTTAGCAATATCTAGAATCTCAACATTATTTTCTCTTGATAACTAATGACAAATAGACCATATACTAATTTGAATCTCACATTTGATTTCATCGTATAATTTATTAATACTTTCATACCCCTAAGAGTCCTTAAGAAAAAAAAGACTTTTCTATTCCAAACTTTGGACTAAACATGTGAAATTTTATTTTCAATTTTAGAAAGTTCAATTAAAAACAATTACGTTTTCATTTGTGGGTATCATTGCTTGGAGGCATCTTATTAAATTTTGTCATAATTTTTCTCCTCTATTTACTAATATTTCAATATTAATTTTATTTTATTCGGCTTCAATTATTCTACAATCTCTTTTAGCTTCTTGAATTAACTTAAGATCAAGGACCCCATGATCAACCCATATCTTAGTAGTTGTTTTATATCTTTAGTAATAATAAGATATCTTATTAATATCATGACTAGAAGTGACTTTGGTGTCATTGAAGAAAGAAGAAATAGTTGGTGCTTTTGAAAAAAGAGGGGTTACTCTAAAGATTATTCATTTACCTTTGATAAATAAGCTAATTTAAGTAGTTAAACTTGCATATTTTCTTGTCACGATACTCCTTATTTTTATTTTTATTAAGCTCTCTAGACTAATCTATACATAGACATGTACAAATTGTGAATATTACTTTCACTTATCAATGGATTGATATCTATTAGAGTAACACATAGTTTATTGTTATTGTATCTTATTTGCTTTTTATTAGTAGTGGTTTTTTAAAAAAATCAATATATTGTGTACCCACATAAGAGGCTAAAATAATCCTTGAGCTAATGTTTTCTTGTTTGGGACTAGGAATTGTTTGTAATAAGTTGACAACAATATCAACACCAGGAGGTGCTTCCTTAGTCACCTTTCTTTTCTTGACTACCATATGTGGAACTCAAGGTGAAGGAGTTGAACTACTTGAGTAAACAAGCACCTACATATTAGATGGAAAGATTGAGAGAGGGGCAAATGATCAATGTAGTAATAATGGGATCTCTCATTTCAACAATTGAGTTTGGAGGTGGAGTGGGAATGAGTGGTAAGTCGCTTGAGACATAAGAAGATGAAGAAGTGAGAGGTAGCGGAAAGAATAGATGTTGCAAATATTGGTATCTAGTTTTAGATAATGTTGTTGGGCTTAAACTTTGGTGACTTTGTCAAATGCATTTTCCTACAACCAATTAATGGGTTATTGCAAGGGGGCTATAACTCCTTTTGCAAGTCTTGTAGATGGATCCCACAGTAGGGTCTAAAGCTAGCACCCCAAGTTGGGAATATTAGCAACAATAGTTAATTATTATTTCCTAAAGTAGTGAATTATTATTTTGGTAAGTTAATTACTTCTCTAAATTAGCAAAAGAGGCTTGATATGTGTATGGTTGTGTAATGTAAAAAAATTCCTCAAATTATGATTTTCTCATCACTAGATAATAAGATGAAAATGTATTACCACTTTTCAATAGATGTATCCCATAATGGGTTAGCTATGCTATATTTGTGTTTTATTATGAATTGTTTATTTTGTATTCTATTTAATATGTTTTTATTGGTCTAACTTTCTTAAACCCTAAAAATAAATAGGTCGTCTTGGAGGGGATGAGTCAAGAGGTGATGTAGAGGTAGAATCTAGCAAATCTTGTTGTAAGGAAGGAGTGAGAGTAAATAAGAAAGAGTTTTTATTACCACTTTGATGTGCATGTGAATCTAACACAAGTATCTATTAAAACTACATTAAAATCACAACAAGAAGAAAATAAAAATATATGTAAGCACTCATAAATTATCTATTATCTTTAATTAAGGCTACAATAGATAATTATATATATTCTCAGTATGTGTGACCTATTGAAACCTTTTGTAAAGCAACTGAAAACTATGCAATATAAATAGATCATACCTTGTAATCAAAGTAAGAACTATCTACAATTTATTTCCATTACCTAAAAAATATAAAATGTAGAGAGAAAAAATATGATTTTGTACCTATATGAAAAGATAAAAATTATGCTTCATAGAAGGTGGCATTACAATAAGTTCTTGTGATGTTGTCATCTGATAAAACTCCATATGATGTGGCAATGAGATAGATATCAACACGTTGAGGGAAATGTAATTAAAAATGTTCATGTTTATGTTCAATAACATCATTATCAATCCTTATAAGATGTAACAATTATGATGGAGTTTAGTATAACATGTGAAGATAATACAATGAATATATGTGTGCAATATGTCAATGGGATATATATTTTAATGATGTGATTATGTTATATATCTCCACATGTGATGCAAGTATATAATTTTGTGGACTTTCACTAATGTATGTGTCTGATGAAGTGTCATCAGTTTTTAGTGACATGTCTGTGTGTTATTTCAAATCACAGCTAAAAATTACATTAATGATAATAAAAAATACCGCCAAAATTGGTTGTATTTAATGGATACATGTAATTGGAGGATGGTAAAAATAATATGTAATAGTGTAAATGTTAAATAATGAGTTCTAAATGAATAATATGTGGGCATGTAAGCATATATATCATGCAAAAATGTAGTCATTTATAATAATGATGTAAGATCTTAAATTAAAGGTAATCTCAAGAAAGAAAGGTTGCCCCAATATAGAGAAACTGGTAAGTAAGAAAGATTTTAAAGAAAAGACGTTTCCAAGTAGTCATGTATTGTGTAGATGATTAAATTCATTGAGATAAGTGTATTGCTCATATATTAATAAAACTGGCAATGAAAGCATGGATGTAAAGATGATTTTTCAAAATATGAGAAAGATGATAAATGGGTTAGTGCACCAAGATGGTGTGCAAAAAAGTGTCCACCCAAAAAATAGAAAAACACCCCTAACATGATTGACCTACTTTAAATTCAAATAAATCGATTGGGCTTAGGTTTAGTGAATTACTAACCAAGGACAAGTCTACTTAATAAGCTTGGATAACAACGATGAGGCTTGGGAGCTTCATTTCCTTCCATTCCCCTCCTTTTTAACATATTTTGTTCTTTGAAACAAATTTCTCAACTTCGTCATAATCAGGATTATATACCATCAATTGGATATTTGTAAAAGTAACACCATAATTCGCATGTATTTTGAGTTTAACAACCATATAACTTTTTTGTATTTTTTAACAACATTAGCATATTATAATCTTATTTATTTTGCTAGTGTCTTTATAGCTCTTAGAGACACATGTACCAATTTTTAAAATCTCTTTTGACAAAAAGAGGGGTAAAAATTTATTAAGACAGAAAGGAATACAACAAGGAGAGCTCAACAAGGAGCTCGATCCTAAGCAACAAGATCATCAAATTCTTGCACCATCTCAAAGGACAGTTGCCTCCTATCCCTAATATTCCAACCCAGATCATGACTAGAAGACCATTTGGCTAAACAATCAGCAGTTCTATTCCATTCACGAGGAATATACGTGAACCTAATGAACTGAAAAGAGGAAGAGAAGAAAAGAATCTGCTTAACAATAGTGGCCAGCTGCCAACTAACATCCTCAAGCTCTTGCAAAGAAAGCATGTTCACCACCACCTGTGAATCAGACTCATAGATAATCTTACTCCATCCCCGCAAGCAACACTGTTCCACAGCATATAAAATAGCCTGAGCTTCCATGAGATTGTTAGTATAATCACCCTTATGAACTGAGAAGAAAAATTTAACATCCCTAGAACTACAACGAGCCACTCCGCCAATACCAGCTGGACTAGGATTCCCACGAGAAGAACCATCAGTGTTAATTTTCAGAACTCCACAGGGAGGAGGAGTCCAGTGCCCATCCCAGTTAACCCGACCCTTCCTCTGATGGTGAAGCTGCCTGGACATAGAAGGAAACCTATGAGCTGTAGCCCCATCCTGCAGATGAAAATTGAGGCGATTACAGATAGCAAGATCAACCAGATCCATACCCCCATCAAGCTCACACTTCACAAGAATAGTTTCCTAAAGAGAATGTGATATTTTCCACCAAAGATGCAAAACACCAAGCCAAACATCTTGGAATATGCAACGATTCCTCTCCAACTAGATATGCCAAAGCATGAAAGATGAGCCAGCAATCCAAGCAGCATGGAGAGAAGAAGACTTGGAGGGAGCACTACCCAAGCGGGCCCAGAACTCAGGCAAAGAGGACGCATGCCGACAAGAGCAACCCCAAGCGCTCCACCAAAGGTGTCATATCTGAGTAGAATAGGAGCAATGGAAGAATAGATGGGAGACAGACTCCTCTCCATTACCACACAAAACACAATAAGAGAGGCCCTGAAATCCACATTTACAAAGATTATCCCAGGTAAGACAACGGTTGTGAGCCACTAGCCACATGAAAAAATTGCACTTGGACCAAGAAACTTTATTCCAAACTTGCTTCCACCAAGGGACCTCAGCATCCCCAAATAATTGTCTAGTTATCTCCTGATACCCAGCAGAGACATGATATTTACCTAACAAGGTACCACCCCAAGCCAAAACATCTGGACCAAGCAAAGAAGAACACTCTCTAGAGGCCATAATTTGAGAAAGCTCTTGATGATCCATGTCTATACCTCCAAGAGGCCAATCAGAAGAATGCTTCCATCTGTAACCAACAACAGGTCCCAATTGATAAGGAGTCTTGTAATGAGCCACTTTATCCCATCTAGCGGCAAGAAAAGAGTCACAAAGAGGCCGAAGATGAGGGTATATGGATAAAATGGAAGGGAATCCATCCCAAGCATCAGAGCAAAACAAAACCTGAGAACCTCCTTTACATATCCAGAACAGACCCCTCTTCACCAACATCGCACCTATCTTCAAAGTATGCCAAACCATTGAGCCACGACCTTCAAGAGGAAGTGCAGAAATAGAGCAAGGATCAGCACCATGAAAATATTTATGAGTGATAATATGAGCCCAAAGTTGATGTTGTCCAGAGCACCATCGCCAATAAAGTTTAGCAGCCAAAGCTTGACTACTCAATAGAGCAGATCGAAGACCAAGACCACCCTCCTTTTCAGGCCTACAAACAGTTGCCCAATTAACCAAGCTCCATTTAGTACTACACAAATTACCACTCCAAAGGAATTGTTGAGAAAGAGCATCAAACTCCTTGAGAAAGCAAATAGGTGCAATGTGAACCATGCTTCTATAAGTAGGAAGAGCTTGGATAATAGCTTGAAGAAGAGTAACCCGAGCAGCAGTAGAAAGCCATCTATGAGTCCAATGATTTACCTTATCCTGAAGCTTGGTAATCAAATTTCGCCAGAAGAGATGTGGCTTCCTGGAAACAACAATAGGAATGCCAAGATAAGTCAAAGGAAGTGATCCTATCTGAAACCATAGGATACCAAAAATCCTATGCTAAATAGAATCAGGAGTGTTAAAAAAGTAAATGGAAGATTTGTGCTCATTAACTTTCTGGCCTGAAGCTGCCAAATAAATGTCCAAAGCATGTCAAAAGGCTTCAGTTTCCTTGATCCTAGCAAGATCGACAAGAGCAGAATCATCAAAAAATTAAAGATGGGAAAGAGAAGGTAAGCCATTACCCCACCGCCAGCCTTGAATAGAATTTTGGGACACCTGATGCTTAATGAATCTGCCCAAGCCTTCAACCATGATGATGAATAGATATGGGGAGAGAGGGTCACCCTGGAGGAGGCCTTTAGAAGCACCAAATAGTTGAGAAGGTTGACCATTAATAAGAATATAAAAAGAGTCAGAAGTAACACAACTCATAATCCAACTCACCCAGTCAGAGCTAAATCCAAAAGAAAGAAGAATACTCCTTAGGAAGCTCCATTTAACTCTATCATAGGCCTTAGCCATATCCAGCTTAACAAACATGGCTCTCTCCCTTGAAGTAGCCATAGAGTGAATAGCCTCAGTAGCAATAACCACCCCATCCAAAAATTTTCTGCCAGCAACAAAACCACCTTGTTCTTCTGAGATAATAATGGGAAGCCACCTTTTCAGTCTCTCAGCAATCAACTTAGTAATAACTTTGTAAACCACATTACATAAGGCAATTGGTCTAAAAAACTCCAATTGATTAGCACCCTCTCTCTTAGGAATAAGAGTCAAGAATGTAGAGTTCAAAGCTCGAAGCATCTTCTTGCTAGCATAGGATTCTTTAACCACCTCCAACAAATCATGATTAATGATGTCCCAAAATTCTTGAAAGAATTCAACTAGAAAGCCATCAGGACCAGGAGCCTTCCCCTTAGGCATGCCAAAGGCCACCTCCTCCAGCTCTTCCAAACGGATAGGACGCATGAGATAATCATTCATTTCTTGAGTGATAAGGGAAGGAATACAGGACAAAATAAGATTTTCTTCATTATCAGCAAGAGGAGAGTCCTCAGAGAAGAGGGTAGAGAAGTACAATATAGCCTCCTGGAATAATGCTGGCAAGGAATTCAGTTGGATGCCTTGAGAATTAACCAAAGAAGAGATAGTGCTCTGATTCCGGCGAGATTGCACTGTTTTATGGAAAAAGGCAGTGTTTCGATCACCTTCCTAGAGCCAATCAACTCTAGCCTTTTGCTTCCAAAAAATTTCCTCTCGAAGTTCCCACTCTTCTAGAGCTCTAGAAGCAAGGGATTCAGCCTTGCCAAGATCCTTTGAGAAACCTCGATCTCTAATCTCCCTTGTGATGACATCAAGATCTTCTTCAGCAAGCCTCTTCATTAAGTGAAGGTTCCCAAAGCATTCCCTATTCCATATCTTGAGCTGCCTTTTAACATATTGAAGCCTTTTAGAAAATGAGAACATTGCAGTACCATATGCAGGGGCACCATCTTTCCACCAACAAAAAACAAAATCATGAAGAGAGGAGTCACGAAGCTACATCAACTGGAACTTAAAAGGAGGATGCTTTGGAACATAAGCCCCTATAGCGGAAAATTTGATTGGCCAATGATCTAAACCCCTCCAATCAAGGATTTCTGAAGAGATAGTAAGGGTGCCACTAACCCAGAAGCAAGAAATAAGAAATCTATCCAGACGTTCTAAGATAGCAACAATAAATAAATTGTATATTATTGTTGTGCACTTGATTCTTTACACATAAAATATCATTTATTATTATTTTGATGCAAGTATGTTTTGCACGTGAACGAACATATGATTTTCAAGATGTACCCACTTCAAAAAATTATTTTAAAAAAATCAATTACAAAAAATTACAAAAGATAGACAACTTCTAGTTCTCACTCTTAATTGTCTTTCTAGAAAATATTTTCTAAAACCAAAATCTAGCTATACCATTTTTTATGCACATACCATACAATATATTTTATTTTCCTAAAAAATAAATTAAAAGAGAATTTATGTCCAAAGGAATTGATCATCTTAATATTTTCCATTTCCTACAAACTTTATTAGTTCAGAAACTAGATTCACAGTATTACAATTTATTTTTTTTCACACCTTTTTTTAGCACAACTCTTTAATTTTTCTTCCAACTTTCTAATTTTTCTTCCAAATTTAAGTTTTTCTCAAAAAAAGAAAATAAAAAGTAGCCACTTTTACCATCTTTTTTGCAAACCATCTTGGTATACTAACCTAATTTACTTAAGATTACTTTAATGAAAAGATAAGGATAATAAGAATATCGATGGCAAGTAAATTATATAATTCCATGACAAGGGTCTAAAATATGCTTTATCATAAGAATAAATGTGATAAGACACCCTAAATCCTAGAGACATAAGAATGAAAGTAAGGCATGAAAAGATCATAAATGTAAAGTGATAGCCATGAAGTCATAAATTGGTATTTATGAAAATAATAAGATAAAATAAATGTGCATTATGGCATATGAAATTTATCACAAGTCTATAGCACAGATCATGAAAAAAGTAATATAAATGAGAAATAGGTAAATAGAAAAAGTGGCTTTACAAAACATGAACAATAATAAAAATTGAACTACACTTGTTGGTCATAATAAAAGATAACAAGGAAATGTAGGTAGATATATGAGCTAAATAGGACATATTAGAGTACAAATGCTTGAACCATAAAAACCACATAGGAAAGATGTCCCAAGGTAGTGAAAATAATGTATAAAATATAACATAGAAGATAAAATAATAATAGGGCTTGTGTAAAAAAGCATGGATTAAAAAAGAGAGAACAAACTATAAAGATAAACAAGGAAGAAGTGACGCTAACTGTAATGCCTACCCCTAATTTACTTTTCAGATTGTTTTGCCAAAGTCTTTAGGCCAACTTTATGTTTTTTTTTATGATCAGTGACGTTGCTTTCTAGATTGTTAGATATTATTTCATACTCAATTGATTATATGATGAGTTACTTTGGTACTAGTTATTTCATGTATGCATGATTATTCTTTGATGATGATGATAGTATATAGTGATTCTGGTTATTTCATCATGATAGTTAGGTGGATTATTTATATATTTTTTATATGGATACTTACCCCATACTTTCATGTGTATGGTGTAACTATATGTTTTATTTTATGTATGATGTTTCTGATATGGTTGAGGGAGGGAGTTGTAGTCACCTGCTAGTCAGGATCTACACAATGTACCACTTCTTTCCATTGCTTGTTTAGTTTAGAATATGTGTATGTACATGTGTGGATTTTATGCAGATTGCAGGTACTAGTATCAACTTCCTTGAATTGCCAGGATGAGCATACCCTATTGCAGTATCTGAATGGTTAGAGAGGGGAGATAACTCTTGAGTCCAAATCCTAACCTTCAATCATTTGTCCTAAAAAGTAGGGCAAGAATATGAGTTGTTTACCTACCGAATTCGTCAAGTGATGTAAATTCTTGATTATAACCCTTAAGTTTGATTTAGTTTTTTTTTACCTTATTATGGGTTTTCATTTCAGTATTGTGGGTCTGTGATAATTTTTTGTTATAATTAAATCAAATTAAAAGAATAATTAATGATTTAATTTTAATGGAAATATTATAAGGAAAATTTGATATTTAATTATATTTAATTAATTGAGAAATTAATTAAATAAAAGAATTAAATTTAAAGATATAGTTAAATTCTAATTTTGGGCGTAATAATATTAATTTAATTTAATAATAATATATTTAGGAGTTCATTTTTAAATAAATGCTAAATATTATTATTAATTAAGCTAATAAATGTTTTTTGTCAAAAATGTCTCAAGAATTAATTAAAGAGAGAAAGAAAATTATCTAATAAATATATTTCAATAAAATGACAAAAAGGTTGTGCATGAAAATCAAAATATAATTAATAATAAATGTAAAGGGTTTTTTTTGTGATTGCACAATTAAAGCCATAAATTGGGGAAGTAACTCTTTATTAGCAATCTAAAGTTCATTTCTCTAGAACCGAGTTTTGGGGGAGCACTTTTAGAGAAGAAGGGTTTCATAAAAAAGGGAATTGTTTGCGTGCTCTGTGTGTTTGTCGTCTTAGCTTCAGATCCAGGTAGGATCTTCTGGGTTTATTTATACAATGGTTTTTTATTCTTCAAATTCCTATCTTCTTCAAGTCTAGATAAATCTATTTTTCGTAATTTTAGATTTGGTTGAAACCTTTGTGTTGAAATTTACTATTTTTTTGTTCTTGATCATGTCTGTGAATGAATGAATTAAATTGAAACCCTTGTGGTAAATTTTATTTTTTCTTTGTTTTGAGATTATCTATATATGAGGATTGAGTATTAGAAACCCTTGTTTTGTTCTTTTTAGAGTATTATAATTTAATCTGGTAGGGTTTGGAAAAGATACCAAGATTTGAATTGAAAATATTAATTGATATCCATATTTTTCCTATTGGATATATATTAGAAATTTATTATTATTATTATTATATATATATATATGTTAATAAAAATTACCACAGTAAAATATTTACTTTGATAATTTTTATCACATATTTCATATTAAAAAGAAATTGTGAAATTGCATTTGGAGGAGGGAACAATGGTTTATGTTTTTTTTTGTTTGAATTTTTTAAAAATATATAAATAATAAAATATCAAAGAGAGGAGGGGTTGTGGACGCCCCCCACCCTCTTGGTCTTGTGATCATAAAATGTTGTCAAAGTAGCGGTCATTGCCAAGGCAGCAAGTACTGCCAAGGCAGTGGGCTACCAAAGCTGTTGGCCTTTCAAAGGCCTCCCCATATGTTTGGGGGTAGCAATTTCAAATCACTTTTTCAATTTTTGTTTTAAGTTTTATTTTTATTAAATTTTATTATTAAATTTAATTAATAAATTTTAATTTATGTTGAGTAAAATTTATGTTTTTAAATATATTAAATGTTATTTAATATTAAAAGTTACTAATATTAATATTATTAATAAGATTATTGTTATTATTATTATATTAATGCTATTATAATTGTTAATTTTATAATTATTATTAATAAATAATATATTATATATATAAGTTTATTATTAATTAAATAATTATTAGTATTAATAACTTAATAATAGTTAATACAATTGTAATAATAATATGTAATTACAAACTTGTTATAAATATCTTTGGAAAGTAATTTTGAAAATGGTAATTAGTGAAATGATTCTTTTAGTAAACTTGGGTTTTACCTGGCGAATTTTATTTTATATAAAAATAATTTCTATTTTTTTGGGAATTGATTAGTCATCTTTTGACTATTTGAAAACCTTAGTAGTCTTGAAACTTATAATGAAATATAAAAGTGAACTTTACTGTTAAACCACAAACTACATGTTTTCAAAACCAAACCAAACTATGAAACTACACTATCAGTTGTACATTTTCTTGTGTGTTGGGTTTGGGGTTGACTTAGTTCTTTGACCAAATCAAAATGTTTACCAGAGGCTTGGGGGTTTGTTCTATGATGTCATGATGATGTTTTGTATACAATCTTTTATACACAACCTTGGTGATGTGTCACATGTTTCTATGAAGAGTTTGATCTATTGATGGTTATTGCTTTCCAATGTTCTTGTGTGGAACTGAGGTGAATGGTGTGACTTTTCTAATACAACATTTGAGTCTTTGATTAGTTATCCTTGGATTGCTTCCCAGTTGCTTGTATAGGACTATGGCGATTATGAGTTATGATTTTTAGGTGATGTCATGGTTTTGTATATGTGTACTCGATTTTGGATCAGTCCTGTTAGGATGATCTATGATTTTTTATCAGTGATATTTTAGTACTTTCTAGTTTCTTGTTTAAGAATTGATGTGTGGTTTATGGTTGTTTGAGACCTTTTTCTTTTATTGAGCTTAGGGTAGGTTATTTGTATCTAATTTCAAGAAGTGACTTGGAATGGAGGCCTAGGCCCTAAAGATGCTGTGTGGGTAACCCATTGTAGGGTTTTTTAATAAGTGATAACATTTCATTAAATGAGAGTAAAATGAATTAATAAGAGTCATTGTTTTTTCTCGCCCATGCCTCTAGTGCTAGTACAAGCTAGGATGGAAGTAGAGAGTGTGCTTGGTTGTGACCTTGCTTCATTAGTATGCCTTGTTAGTACGAAAGGATACTAGTGTTGCATAGAGTCACTAGGGGGCTGAAGTCTAGTTTGCCTGCCAGGGAAACCTTAGAGTTGGCTCATGCGATGACACATGCCCACTTACATAGTAGATTTCCTATGTGTCATTATTTCCTCTAGGTTTAGATGTCACTTGTGTCTTAGTACCTTGAGTTAGATTGCTTTCAAGTTTTCCTTGACCTAGATGTTGATTTTGACTTTTGGGATTGTTATCCTATTTGGGACTTGAGACTATCTCCACAGTGTGATGGGAGTGGACCCTTTTTAGGTTATCACAAGGTCAGGTGGTAGTGCTTTTTACTTTTACCATTGAGATTCGATAGTTCAATATTGTGGCTAGAGTTCCCTATTCTGTACTATCTTTCATCTTGTTCTTGTGTACTATGTTGGATGGTTATACCTATTGTATTGTATTTAATTTCATGGATCTTAAGAGATGATGTAATCTATTTAATGATGTATATTTTTTCAGCCTTTCATACCCTATGACCTATATAGTGGATGATTGTGCATTTTTATTATTGCCAAGTGGCATTCAAGATAATTGTATATTATTTAAATGAATTCATACTTGTAGATATTATTTAATGTGGATGTATTATATATTTGTTTTCGTATTAATTAGACTTAAATGTGATTCAACGTACGTCATGGGACCCTTAAGAATTGTAATATGTTTTATGGTATGTGCTTATGTGTATTTTATTGCTTCCGCTATATTATTATTTTTGTTGTTAAGTTATTATCTTTATAAAAAAATGTTTGGCAAACTTAGTGAAACTTTAGGTTAATTTCTTTTGAGTTCCCTGGTAGGGTGTTATATCTAGTATCAGAGCCCAAGTTTCTACATTGGGAGTTCTGGGTATATTGGAACACTACTAGTTGATAACTAGTTAATTAAAACAAAACTTAAACTATGATATGTATTTATCACAAACTTGAAACACTTGAACTTCAAACTAAAACATACTTAAACCTAGAAATAGGCAAAACTGAAACTAATCTTGTATTGTATTCAAAAACATGTTTCTTACATGTATGCCTCACAGTAGTATGTTTTTATGGTTATTATAGCATCTTATTATCTTGGATATTATTGTAGGATGGTATCTAGAATGAGATCTATAGTTAGAGGTTGTAGCTCAGGTCATAGTAGAGGCCGAGGGCGAGGCATGGATGCTAGTGTGCATGAGCATTTTCCAGATAGTCCTGTTCAAGAGGAAAATAGGGAAGAACATAATGGGGAGAATTAGGTAGATTCAAAGGAAGTTGACTTGCAACAAATGATGAGGACCATCATGGATCACCTACCTCCTCTTCCTTAGGGTGTTGATCACTAGGAGTCACACCATGCAGGGAATGAGGAGAGGCATAGATCTAGGAGTCCTTGAAGGGACCTTCACATTGATAGATAAAGGTCATTTGTAGCTTCTTAGACGAAGGAATTTCAAAGGTCTAAGATCAAATATTTTAATGGGCTAGGTTCAGGTTTTGTGGCCAAGCAGTGGCTTATTGCTCTACATAGGTGTTTTGCTATATAGGACTTTGACTCTACTGTCAAAGAGAGGTTTTCCATTACCCACCTAGAACTCTTTGGAGCCACATGGTGGACTATCGAAGAGAAGAAACTGGGTGTGAACATGAACACCATTACATGGGAGTTATTCCTTAAAAACTTTTGTGAATGCTTCCTACTAGAGGAATAGTACTAGTAGAGGGCTGATGAATTTCACAAATTGAGATAGTTTACTTTAACAGTAATAGAGCATGAGCAGAAATTCTATGAGCTTTTACCTTATGCTAAAGCCAATAAGAATTCACCATTGATGGTTCAACACTTCATTCAAGGTTTGAACAACCATCTTATTGGGGGTGTAAAAATTTTTAAATCTAAAACCCTCAAGGATGTGGTACATCAAGATATACTTGTAGAGCATAGTGTTACCTTAAGACATGGTGGTTTTGTGGGAGCACTTGCAACATTAGGTTCCAAAGGTAATCAAGGTTCAGGTAGCTATAGGATCTTGCTTTTATAGGAGGCAATCAACAACAGCAGTAAGGAGGATCATATCCTTCAGTTCAGAGTTGTGGCAGTGGTCAACATTATAGGAATTCTTAGTGCAATAAGTGCAACTAGTATGACCAGTTGTCACAAAGTACTCAGTCTTTTGCTAATGGGAGTAGTTTTCACCAATCTGGCACACCTAGAGTCCATAGGGGTTTCAATGGAGAATTTTTTCATGCAGACAATGAGGGCACAAGTCATCTCATTGTCCTCATTGGAAATTACAGTTTTGAGATTAGAGACCTACAACTTCAAAACCCACAGTTGGAGATTTGGGTAGATCACAGAGAATGTTCTCAATGGAGTCTTATCCTCCTACAGGGGGAAAGGGTCCAATGGGACCCACACAATGAGTGCTTTAGTTTCTTCTTTCTTGTAGGCTTCCAGGAGTAAGCCTAAGTCGAGGGGGAGTGGACGTAATGCCTATGCCTAGTTTAATTTTCAAATTGTTTGCTAAGCTCTTTTAGGCTAGCTTTATGTTTATTTTTTATGATCAACGACATTGTTTTCCAGATTGTTGGATATTATTTCATACTCAGTTGATTATATGATGAGTTAATTTGGTACTAGTTATTTCATGTATGCATGATTTTTCTTTGATAATGATGATAGTATACATTGATTTCATTTATTTTATGATGATAGTTAGATGGATTATTTATGTATTTTTATGGATATTTACCCAATACTTACATGTGTATGTTGTACCCGTATGTTTTATTTTACATATGATGTTTCTGATATGGTTGAGGGAGGGAGTTGTAGTCACCTGCTAGTCAAGATCTACATGATGTACCACTTCATGCCATTATTTGTTTAGTTTAGAATATATGTGTACATACATGCATGGATTTTATGCAGATTGCAGGTACCGGGTATTGACTTCTCTGAATTACCAGGATGAGCATACCCTATTGTAGTATCTCAATGGTAAGAGAGGGGAGATAACTCTTAAGTCCAAATCCTAACCTTAAACCATTTATCCTAAAAATTAGGGCAAGAATCTAAGTTGTTTACCTTACAAATTCATCAAGTGATGTAAATTCATGATTATAACCCTTGAGTTTTGATCTAGTATTTTGTACCTTATTATGGCTTTTCATTTCAGTCTTATGTATCTATAATTATTTTATGTTATAATTAAATAAAATTAAAAGAATAATTAATGATTTAATTTAATAAAAAATTTATAAGGAAAATTTGATATTTAATTAATTGAGAAATTAATTAAATAAATGAGTTAAATTTAAAGATTTATTTAAACTCTAATTTTGGGTGTAGTAATATTTATTTAGTTTAATAATAATATATTTTTGAGTTCATTTTCAAATAAATGCTAAATATTATTATTACTTAAGTTAATAAATACTTTTATTAAAAATGTCTCGAGAATTAATTAAAGAGAAAGATAATTTCTCATAAAGATATTTTAATAAAATGGCAAAAAGGTTGTGCATGAAAATTAAAATATAATTAACAGTAAAGGTAAAGGGCTTTTTGCGTGATTGCACAATCAAAGCCCTAAATTGGAGAAAAAATCTTTATTAGCAATTTAGAAATTATTTCTCCATAACTGAGTTTTGGAGGAGCAATTTCGGAGAAGAAGAGTTTCAGATAAAGGGAATTGTTTGCATGTTCTCTACGTTTGTCATCTTAGCATCAAATCCAGGTAGGATCTTGTGGATTTATTTGTATAGTGGTTTTCCATTCTTCAAATTCCTGTCTTCTTCGTGTCTGGATAAATCTATTTTCGAAATTTTAGTTTTGGTTGAAACCTTTGTGTTGAAATTTACCATTTTTCTGTTCTTGATCACATCTATGAACGAATTAATTAAATTGAAACCCTTGTGGTAAATTTTATTTGTTCTTTATTTTGAGATTATCTATATATGAGGATTGAGTATTAGAAATCCTCATTTTGTTCTTTTTAGAGTATTATAATTTAATTGGGTAGGGTTTGGAAAAGATATCAAGATTTGAATTGAAAACATGGATTGATATCCATATTTTTCCTATTGGATTTGTATTAGAAATTTATCTAAAAATATATATATATGTTAATAAAAATTACCATAGTAAATATTTACTGTGATAATTTTTATCATATATTTCATATTAAAAAGAAATTGTGAAATTGTGTTTGGAGGGGGGGACAACGAATTATGTTTTTTTTTGAATTTTTTTTTAAAAAAATATATAATAAAATATCAAAGAGAGGAGGGGTTGTGAACTCCCCCCCACTCGGCCATGTGATAGCAAAACATTACCAAAGCAATGGTTGTTGCCAAGGCAACAAGTGTTGTTGAGACAACATACATTGCTAAGGCAGCTGACCTTTAAAAGGCCTCCCCATATGTTTGGGGTTAGCAATTTCAAATCGCTTTTTCAATTTTTGTTTTTATTTTATTTTTATTAAATTTAATTAATAAATTTTAAATTATGTTATTAAAATTTATTGATAAATTTTAATTTATGTTGAGTAAAATTTATGTTTTTAAATATATTAAATCTTATTTAATATTAAAAGTTATTAATATTAATATTATTAATAAGATTATTGTTATTATTATTATTATATTAATTTTATTATAATTTTTAATTTAATAATTATTATTATTAATAAATAATATATTATATATATTATTTTATTGTTAATTAAATTATTATTAGTTTTAATAATTTAATAATAGTTAACACAGTTGTAATAATAATATGTAATTATGAAGTTCTTATAAATATATTTGGAAAGTAATTTGAAAGTGGTAATTGGTGAAATGATTACTTTAGTAAACTTGGGTTTTACATCACAAATTTTATCTTATACAAAAATAAATTCTATTTTTTTGGGAATTGACTAGTCATCTTTTGACTATTCAAGAACCTTAGTAGTCTTGAAATTTACAATGAAATGTAAATGTGAACCTTACTGTTAAACCAAAACCTATGTGTTTTCAAAACCAAACAGAACTATGAAACTACACTGTCAATTGTATGTTTCCTTGTGTGTTGGGTTTGGGGTTGACTTAGTTCTTTGACCAAATTAGGATGTTTACTAGCGGCTTGGGGGTTTGTTTTGTGATGTCATGATGATGTTTTGTATACGATATTTTATACCCAACCTTGGTGATGTGTCATGTGTCTCTATGAAGAGTTTGATCTATTAGTGTGTGAGGCCTCACCCGATCTACCCTAGCATAGATGACATATTTGCATTATGATATTTCTAGTTCAATGTTTTGATACACTTTTGAGACTATAGGGTTATGCCATTTTAATATCTGCATTTTGATGATTTGCACTTATGTTTGCACATTATGACCTAATTGATATATTTAATGATTTCATTCAAGTAATTGTGTTGATAGAAATTGAATTTAGAAATGCTTGAAATGTCAAATGATAATTTTTAAGTGGAAGTTAGAGTTAAAGGATAGATTGTGATATGCACTAGGACCTTATTCACATTCCTAGGGAATCAATAGTCATGGATTTAATATTTCATCACTATGCTAGAAAATAAATTATGAAGTCATTTAGAATATTAAATTGATCATGTTAAGTAAAGTTTAATGTTGATAATCAAAATTTGATATTAAATGTTTTGAATGTTTTATGTGAGAATGATTAGGAAAAAGTAAGTTAATCAAGGAAATGATGAAGTATGAAACCTTGATGTTGAATGTGATAATGATTTATTGCACATATTTACATATTGCTTACATGATTTTATTGGACTACTAATACTCGAGTTTAGTGTGCAGGAATTTACCCATGGGATTTAACGGGGAACTAAGGCCCAAGCCCATGTGAACATGACATAGCCAAGGAAAATCTTTGGAAGATTCAAAGCCTCATTGCGATGTATTTATTTTGTAAATGTGAGTTTTCATGTGTAGTAAATTTAAATTCATGAATACATTGGAGACATGTCATTGTGAATTGTGATGTGTTTTAATGTGTCACTTGACACTTGTGTTGTCCATATGGAGATGACATGTCAATTAGGGTTTGGCAAGAAGTAACCTAACCCATAGCAATACCCAAGTTAACCCCTTATGGTAGAGTGTTAGGAGAAGTCTCCATCAAGAGAAATTCGAATTCCAACTTCCTATTAACTTTTAAGGATCAAAAAGTGGTCCTAGGAGGTTATTTTGGTGAAAAATAAGTGCTCTCATGATAGTAATATGGGTTGGGGGTCTAAATTTAACCTTTAGTAGGCCTAGATGACCTTGGGAACCCTCAAAACAAGTCACCTTCTTAGAATTTCGAAATTTAAGAGTTCATATGTTTCTCCCTCTTGGTCAAGATTAAAATTTTACAAAGGTGCAAGGATGTAAGAAAAGGGAGGCTTCTTGTTTGGGTCATTTTTAGCTAAGTGAGAAGTTGGAGGCTTTTTAGAGGGCTTGGGGGAAATTAGTGGGTTGTCTACCCACTCTCTAATTTTAGAGACTCTTAGGGTTTAGAAGCTTGGAGGGAGCTCTTCTACAACCTTTCATTTCCATTTTACAAAAGGAATCAAGATTGGTGTTCTTTTCCATGTAGTTACGTTCTCCCATTTTGAATTTGAATCATGGTATTGCATTCATGAGAATGTAGGAATTGAGAATTCCATTGTAAGAAGAATGTGTGGTATCATCTTGTATCACCTTGTGTTGTGTTGTGATGAGCATGAAGTTTGTATTCTAATTTTTTTCTTGCTTTGTTTTCTCATAATTTTGAGCATGAATTTTTTTTTTGGGTGTCAAGACTTCACTCATCCTTTGGGAAGGGAAGAGAAGTCTTGGGTGAAAGGGTTAGTTGGGCTTGACAATGTAGTTGAGAACCTTGGAGTATGGGCTCCATTGTATGCCATAATCATTCATATCTTACTTGGGGGTGATAAGGGAAGTATAGTGGAGATGAGGAAGTTTATGGAGTATGGGCTCCAAGGAAGCTATTGTTGATGGTCGTGTGTTTGGATGATGGTTGTGAAATCCCTAAAAGGGCATGGAATTTTCTGATTTGTGAAAGCTCCAAAAGGGCAAGAATTTTTTTATTGTAGATATTGTTTGACATGGCAAGTCTCCTACTTGAAAATCACACCTTCACCCTTTGTTCATGGTTCTATTGGTGAACCATTGTGAAATATCCTTGGGACAGAATTGTTCAAGTGTTGTAATGTGACGTATATGCATTTGTAGGATTGTAAGTGATACCCATTTTGAGCCTTGTTTCCCCCTAGCTTAGGGGTGATCTCTTTGGAGGCCTATGGTTGGGGGGAGATTACCCATGGTTCTAGTTGTTTTATTTGTGGTTCATTTGTAGATTTTGAGCTCATGGGAGCAATGGAAACAAGCTTGGAATGGTCATCTTGTAGATGTTTCTTGAAGGAGAAAGCTTGTCTTTGTGCATTGTACACATATTGGAAAATCTCTCTCCATCTTATTCATATTGTTGCAATGAAAGATTGCATAGTAGCAAGGAAGGGATATGTCATTTTGTGATATAGTTGAAAGAATGAAGTCCTTTATGTTATTGAATATTGCATTGTAAGGATAAACCCTTCATCTATACCTTGGTGCATTGCATTGTAAAATTGGACTCTTCATTGTGTAAGCATTGTTGTGGAGAATGAATCCATGTGAGAAATAAAGAAACTTGGATACTTTCATATGTAACTACCTTGTAATATTTAATATTATGTTTAGTTGAATTGAGATGTAACATTGATTTATCATAATAGATGGGATGTAAAGAGTTCAATTCATTTAGGAAGTTTGTTACTTTCAAACTTCATAGAAAGGATTAGACATTGATTTGCATCATGTTCATTTTTTCTCAAATCCATCAAGTGTACATATAGATGCAGTTCAATAGAATAGATCATATAAAGAAAAGGATAATTATGTATTAGCTCAATAATGAAATTCATGTAAAACTCCATTAGTGATATGAGAGAGAAATCTATTGGTTTCATGTTTGATTTTGATATAAATACATTTCATGTGTTAAACTATTAGTCAGGTGTTTTTGAATAGATTGAAAATTCTATACATGTGTAGAGGAAAGTTAAAACAACATCAAATCTATCACCAAACAAATCTTCTTAATATCATAGTTGAAATAGAAGAAAATATATCAAATAGATTACATAGCTCTACCAAGAGAAAATAGGCTTGTACATGCACTTTTCACTCTCTAGAAAATGTATGGGGAGTGAAAATAATCCACTCCCAATTACAACCAAATAAAATAATCAAAGAATATGACATAGAATCTTGTCTAAATAAACAATTAATAAACAATGAACTAAAAAGGTCTGAAAAAGAAAGAAAGAAATATAGAATGCAAGTATTAGATGTCATGTCAATACCCCACAAGTACAAATTCATAAATTGGAATAAAAGCTATAACCAAACATATATTAACAACCATTAAAATGAATATACTTCAATATACTTTACCCTCCTAAGGAAGCGACTGTAGGCAACACCAAATGAAGTTTAAAAAGAGAGGACATAGAAATCCTTCTTTTATTCCAGCCTAGGGAGGCAACCAAGACTCCCCATCCTATTTGTGATTGGTCATAAGTGTCAGACTCAATTGCCCAATAGTACCTTGGCATGAGGATCGATGGTGGGCAACCAAGGGGGAAACAACTATCCAAGCAATTTGTTTGACTACCCGGATGCCCTATGCTCATGGCACCCAACATCAACATGGATGGCAACCATCAATATGTTTGTTTTGTCATGTCATACTCTGACATATCGAGATCCAATCTTAAGTAGATATTCACATCATTTATTTATATTATATTCATGGGGAGGCAATGGTTTATATTTGCATTGAATGTATTAATCCAGCATGACTTATAGTTCAAAGTATTATACTCTTTCATTTTAATTTATATTAATTTTTAAAATATTTTTATCATATTATTGTTATATAAGTATATTATTATTTAGATAATATTTATGATTGAAGAATATTTAATAATGATTTTTTAAAATTATTCTTATTATTTACATTATAAAATATTTATATTTTAGTATTTAAAAGATCATTTGAAAAAAATGGATTATAGATTAATAATTTATTTATATAATTTTATTTGTATGAGCATATGTATGTATGTGTGTGTGTGTGTGTGTGTGTGTGTGTGTGTGTGTGTGTGTGTGTGTGTGTGTGTGTGTGTGTGTGTGTGTGTGTGTGTGTGTGTGTGTGTGTGTATCATTTAGGAATTAAAAAAATTGAAACTTTTTTTAATGAATATGAGAAATTTAGTTTTATAAGAAATAATTAGTTATTATGTTTTAAACTTAATAAATTTAAATAAAATTATTCTTATTATTTAAATTTTAAAATAATTATATTTTAGTATTTGAAAATTAAATTGAAATGCATAGATAATAACTAAAGAAATGATTGATATAATAACTCTACTTGTCTATGTACATAGATCTAGATTAAAAATAGAAATATATAATGCTCTTAAAATAAAACATTAAAAGAAAATATAATTCATAAAATAGATTCAATCAATTAATTGAAATTAGGATAATTAATATGAAAACAATAAATTCAAATTTAAGATTGACTTGATACTAAGATTTTAAAATAAAGAGTAAAAAATCTTGTTAATTAATTAATTTATAGATAGAGAGCACTATGACTTATTAAAAGTAATTGACTAGTTATCAAGAAGAAGAGGTGGAATTTTCACGTGCATACTAGTGGTCTAATTTCAATGAGTGTTATTATTTTTCTTAATAAAAGTAGAATATCACTATATATTATGATAAATAAATTGGTTCAAAAAGAGCTCCTGAGGGAAAGAACCAAAAAGAAAACCCTCATTCGTTACTCATAATATACAAGATGTCTAAAGTGCAATCCCTAAACTAGAATTGTTAAGAAACCCAAAAGGCTCCCCTTATATCCTCTAGATATTCAAACTCTAACCACATATTGGAACACTAATGAGGCTTTATAAAATAGCCATATAAAGTACCCTTACAAATATAATTTTGAATACATTTATATAAAGTCTTATAAACTCTAATGATTGTCTTAAAATTTATTGGCAATAATCTTCAATACAGATTTTTTTGGCAATAATCCTCCATATTTATTGGCAATTATTAATCTATCATCCATTTTTTTCAAATGATCTTTTAAATACTAAAATATAAATAATAAGAATAATTTAAGAAATTATTACTTTATATAAAATCATTTTAAATCTAATATCATTAAACATAACACCTAATATTCTTAAATCATAGATCATTTTAAATCTAATATCATTATAAAATATTCTTTAATCATAAATATTATCTAAATAATAATATACTTATATAAAAATAATATGATAAAAATATTTTTAAAATTAATATAAATTAAAATGAAAGAGTATAATACTTTGAAGTATAAGTCATGCCGGATATAATCCACTTTAAAAAGCATGCATAAATAATAAACAATTGATGGTTGCACATAATCGTCCATGGATTAGTGTGGTATATATAATATGTTAGAGTATATAATCATGGAGGATATAGATGAAGTATATGTCAGAGTACGGCACGAGAGAACAGACTTATTGATGGTTGCCATCCATGTCGATGTGGGGTGCCATGAGCATGGGGCATCTGGTTAGTTGAACGAACTACTTGGATAGTTGTTGCCAACCAAGGGTGTGTGATGTCTTGAGGCATTAAGGCCTTGGAAGGTGGGTATGGGACCCACCCTTCCCCAAACTTCCTTCTTTTTATCAAGAACCTCCCCTTTGGTGAAGTGCACGCTCCGAGAGGGTACGACCCTCCACACACCCACCAACCATGTGGACATAGCAAGAGCTTGAAGAATTTTGTGTGATCCTAGTTAGTGATAACAGAAAAGGGTGTAGGTAGTATTGCCCTTATTTTTTTGGGTAAGTGTAGTTAGTATTAGGGAATGTGCTTAGTGTTATTCATGGGTTAGTGGAAAGTATAGATGGTACAGTTAAGATTTAGGAGATAATATTAGTATGTTATTGATTGTAAGTAGTGCTTAGTTATTATGTAGTTGGCTGAGAATTTAGAATATGTTATGTACCTATATATACATTATATGTTATTTTTTAATAAAATTATTTTATAATTTTTAAGGTACTTAATCTATAGTAAGTATTGAAATTTATTAGATGTATTTATTATGTGATAATTAATATACATCATGTTATAAAACATTGAGTATACACATATTAAATATTATATTTCCATTGTGTATTATATATATATTAAATATTATCTTTTTAATTTACTAAATTGAATATCGTTATGTGAGTTAGAACATATAATATAAGGGGTTGTTAGGAAATGAAGCATTGCAGAGGTAATTAAGATTCTTAAATGGAATAGTGAGTGAGTTGGATGGTGATAAGGTTAACATATTAGGGGCTCTAATATTTTAGTGATCATTGTATGGTTGTCTTAAAAGTTGTAAGTTAGTAACACATTTGGGTTAGTTTATTGTTAACTAAACTACAATAGGGTTTAATGTGGGATGACTCATAAAGTTAATTATTATCACTCCATCATCGCCATGGATGTTAAGTATAATCATGAGAATATTGTGGTTAGTGTACATGTTAGATGTTTCAAGGAAATAAGTTGTATACATTAATATTAGTTATTTATGTAGGCAACATTCAAACATGGAACAAATGGCAATGTAATATCTCTCTCTCTATGTGTGTGTGTGTGTGTCTGTGTGTGTGTGTGTCTGTGTGTATGTGTGTGTGTGTGTGTGTGTGTGTGTACACGCCCGTGTGTGTGCTATATTTTACAAGGAGGCAAACAAGTGCATGTAGAACAAGCATTGCATTCGGGTATGAGTAACATAATGAAAATGCAAGAAAACATAGTAGTTTTGATGCAATCTATTATAAAAAAAGGATATAGATTTAGGAGGTAATATCAAATGTATCAGATGGTATTGAAGCAAACATGAATGCAATATGTGAACCTATGTTACTTAGGGCTTTGCATGTCATCCTTATAAACAAAATCTATATAGAACCCTAGATAAATGTAATAGGATTCATCATTCAAACTATTTATGATGTGATACTAGAGCATCGAATGAAACAAATCATCTAACACATGACCAAGCTAGAATCATTAATCAATCAACTATATCCTAAAGGTACTCGAAACATAATTATTTATCCTAAGTTACCTAAGACCTAGTTAGGATGTTAAAGCAACATATTTATGATAATAGTAGTACTATATGATAAATAACCAAATTAAGGGATCACTTTCAATCTATGATTTAAACTTGTAACCACACATACCACCTATTAAACATAACTCTTAATTGTATATGCTAAATAGATATATTCTAATTATCTAACTCTGTGCTAGCTTAGTTGTAACATGCATATGTGATTTCAAAAAAAAAAAACAAAGAGTTGTGATTTTACCTTTTAAATTCTGGGCATGACATGGTGGTTATTGCTTTCTAGTGTTATTGTGTGGAACTGAGGTGAATGGTGTGACTTTTCTGATATAACCTTTGAGTCTTCAATCAGTTGTCAGGTTGGATTGCTTCCCAATTTCTTGTATAGGATTGAGGTGATTATGAGTTATGGTTTTTAGGTGATGTCATGGTTTTGTATATGTGTATTTGATTTTGGATCAATCCTGTTAGGATGATCTGTGATTTTGGATCAATGATATTTCAGTACTTTTCAGTTGCTTGTTTAAGAACTGATGTGTGGTTTATGGTCATATGAGACCTTTTTCTTTTACTGAGCTTAGGGTAGGTTATCAATTTTACTGAGCTTAGGGTAGGTTATCTATATGCGATGTTAGGAAGTGACTTGCAATGGAGATCAGGGCTCTAAAGAGGTTGCATGGGTAACCCATTGTAAGTTATTTTAATAACATTTTATTAAATGAGAGTAAAATGAATTAATAAGAGTCATTGTTTTTCATCACCCATGCCTCTAGTGCTAGTACAAGCTAGGATGGGAGTAGAGAGGGTGCTTGGTTGTGACCTTACTTCGTTAGTATGTCTTGTCAGTATGAAAGGATACTAGTGCCGCATAGAGTCATTGGGGGGTCAAAGTCCAGTCAGGTTTCCAAAGTAACCTTAGAATTGGCTCATGCGATGAGATTTTCCCATTTACATAGTATATTTCATATGTGTCATTGTGGCCTCTGGGTTTAGATGTCACTTGTGTCTTGGTACCTTGAATTAGATTGCTTTCAGGTTTTCCTTGACCTAGATGTTGATTTTGACGTTTGGGATTATTATACTATTTGGGACTTGAGACTATCTCCTCAACGCAGTGGGAGTGGACCCTTTTTAGGTTACCACGAGGTCAGGTGGTAGTGCTTTTTACTTTTACCATTAAGATCTGAAAGTTTGATGTCATGGTTGGAGTTCCCTATTATGTACTCTCTTTCATCCTATTCTTGTGTACTATGTTGGATGGTTATACCTATTGTATTGTATTTTATTTCATGGATCTTACGAGATGATGTAATCTATTTTATGATGTATATTCTTTCATCCTTTCATATCCTATGACCTATACAGTGGATGAATGTGCACTCTTATTATTGCCAAGTGGCATTCAATATAATTGTATATTATTTAAATGGATTTGTACTTGTAGTTATTCTTAAATGTGGATGTATTATATATTGATTTTAGTATTAATTAAACTTAAATGTGATTCAACATCATGGGACCCTTAAGAATTATAATCTATTTTATGGTATGTGCTTATGTGTATGTTATTGCTTCCACTATATTATTTCTATTGTTGTTAAGTTATTATCTTTATATATAAAATTTTTTTGGCAAACTTAGTTAAACTTTAGGTTAATTTCTTTTAGGTACCCTGGTGGGGCGTTACACTAACACTGTTATATACATGTTCAAAGTCACTTGTATCAACATGAACCACAAAAGGATTTTTTTGTCATCCAAATTCTAACCACGAACATGAAAGAAATATAAAATAAATAAGGGAAAATAAAATCACTAAACGTAAAAGAGATTAGATGAAGATAGCTAAGAAAATAAGTGATCCCCACAAATTGTATCTATATCAATATTATCTAAAAATTATTGGTATAATGAAATGCTGCCAGTAGACTTTTCATATTCATCATGAAGTGTATATGCCTCAATAGATCTATGTAGTGTATGTTTTGAAATAAGAAACATAGATGGTGTGTTATATAGGTCTTTTTCATTTATATTAATAGGATAAATCCCTCAACTATCGCTAGAATTAAGAATCCTCAGATTTTATTCCCAAGTGATTAAAGTTATGCAGTAAGGGTGGTTCTCAATATTCATCATCCATTTGCACATAATATCTTGAGCTTTATGTTTAAATGCAATGCATCCATCCATAGAATTTACATGCATGTGATGATATGAATAAAAAGGATTTAACCTTACACCGTGGCATAATCCTATAGGACTCTATCTACCGATTTATAAGAGGTAATAAATACGATAGTATTTCAAAAGTTGCATTCCAATTCATCATATGTGGAGGCTCCTTCAATGGTGTGAATTCTCCAGATTTGTTTGGTTTGATTTTTAGTACAATGATCATCATTAGGTATAGATCATCCTTTCTGTTGTTGATCCAATATGGAAATGTGCTATAACTACATTAATATAGAGGAAATCTATTCAGTAAAGAATAGTCACATTGAATATAGTGGATCACACATATAAAATGAATGACAAGGCATGAAATACATGCATAGCTTTTAAAGAGTAGACATAAACTAAAGTTCACCATCTTCTAGGGGTTATCTCATTTTAGTAATAAATGCTTGAATTTGTACTATGTAATCTTTAGTCAATTCTTTTTCATCTTATTTTAATTGTATAATTTAACATGTGTTAGAGGCTCAAAATTATAATGAAAATGTTTCATGAAAGTACTAGCAAAAACTAGAAAAGGAGGTGATAAGAGCATGTAGTGATAATAAAAAGTAATTGGATATATGACCACTTAATCTTATTGTTAACACTCTAACAACCAATTGATTCTTATATATGGTGAAAAAGAATGCTCTCACATAAACAAACAAGAATTGTCTTGTGAGAAACAAAATATAAGAATACGTCACTTATCAATATGTTACTACATTGAGACAACCCAAACAAATACATTTTAATTAAAAAGATTAATCCTAATGCTAGTTGATTCTCCACTTAGACATGTGCCCTTCCTATGTTCAAATACAAATATCGTTCTATGTTAGAATCTTCATGATGAGGAGCTAAATGTGATGAATATATAGCTATAGTTTGTATTTATGTTCTGAAATGCAATCAAGTTTTTAAGAAGACCATGATATGAAAGAAAGAATTTCAAATCTAGGCAAATACAATTCTTTTAGGATTGTTCTAGTATATGAAGAACAAATTCAAATAAATATTTGTCACTCAACAATTTGTTACAAAAGGATCTCCTATCATATTGAGACCTTGCCCATGGTTAACCATTAATGTATCTATTTCCATAAAAGTTCACATTGCCATCCAAATTTCTTTGAACTCTAAAAACTATAATAACTTTTGAGATATGGAGAAATCCATCATCATTGATAATAATAATAATTGAAACAAAATACGAAGTAGATCTTATTTTAAATAAAAGATTTTATTTATCTTTCTAAGTAATTTCGAAAACAATAAAATTGTAGGTCAATAAGTGTTGTATGTTTCTTGATTACACCATAGACCAACTTGAACAGAATACAAACATATAAATCAACTTAAAACTTTGATCAGATGGGGAAGAGATAGCAGCTTGAACTTTGCTTCCATATCTAAAAGCAAAAACGACCTAGGTTCTACGTAAAACCCTCCATCGAAAAAACAACCAATATCCCAAACCCTTCACCAGCCAAAGCCTTCATGAAAAATATAAATCTAAATATGAATATAAACAGTTAGCAAGCAGATCAAGACATCTTGATATGCCTCAGACCCCACCGTATATATGGCAAATGACATGCTGGGAAAAAATATTCTCCACATGTACCGTATTTTCATGGTTCCTGCTACGAATTTACCTCCTAAATGGTCTCGAGGTCGAATCCCGCAAAGCTCCCGGGGCTGGGAAGCCCAAAGGTCGGCGACAAATTTCCACACCTCGGACTGTAGAGAAAATATGAAGAAGACACAGGCGAACCCCAGCCGTTGCTCGAACTAACAGGAGGTCTAGGGTACGAATCCTGGCGGAACGCCGTAGGCGAAATTGGAGTCTTCACAGGCTCTTCTTCTTCTGACTTCTCAATAAGGCTCGCCGCCAGCTCCCTGTACTCGAGGCTCACAGGCGATCTCTCCTCCATCCATGTCCATTCCATCGGCGTAAACGCCGTTAATGGCGAGAACATTCCACGCACAGGCGACGGCGTCAACAGATCGAGCTTTAATGGTGAAGCCAGAGAGGGAAAAGCATAGGTTGTGTCTGAGCTGAGCGGCGGTGGCGCAAATTTCTGCAACCGGCCGTTCAAATTGGGCCCCGGAGGCGGCAAAGGTTGCGATGTGCGGAACGTCTCGGGTTCGAGACTGTTCCCGGTGAGCTCCTGAACGAGGTTACGGAAGCCGGAGGGATGGATGTTGTAAAGCTTTGGAGCAGGTCTTGCCATGGCCGGCGTCTTCTTCGTTATTTTGCTCGACGACTTGCTCACGGCAAGCCTGTTATTGCTCTCCGCGCCCATGCACACAATTCGAATATTTCTCTGGAAGCGGCGAGATCCGGACCGCGGTTGCCTAAATTCGAACCGGAATCGCCTGAAATATTTCTTCCTAGCAGGGACGAGATTCGAACCGGAGTTGCCGGAAATATTTCTCTGGCGAGGAAATTCGCCCAAAATATTTCCTCCAGGCACGAGGAAGATTCTCACCGGAGTTGCCTGAAATATTTCTTGTTAGGCGAGGAAATTCATCTGAAATATGTTCTCCAGGCAGGAGGAAGATTCAAATCGGAGTTGCCTGAAATATTTCTTTTAGCAAGAAGATTCGCCTGAAATTCTTCTTTCAGCAAGGAGATTGGCTTGAAATTTCTTGCTTGAAATATTTCTTTTTTTGGCAGCAAGGAGATTCGCATGAAATACTTCTTCTTAGCAGAGACGAGATTGGAACCGAAGTTGCCTGAAATATTCTTTCTAGCAGCAAGAAGATTTACCTAAAATATTTCCTCCAAGCGGGAAGAAGATTCGAACCAGAGTTGCCTGAAATATTTCTTCTTGGCAGCGAGGAGATTCGAACCAGGGTTGCCTTTGAATCGTTCGTGGAAGCCTTTATAGATATTTCACAGGCTTTGCCTTTTCCTCGCATTTGCTCTCTTCTTGTCTTCTACATAACAACGTTACGTCTACGGCAGTTTCGGTGCCTGCCACGTAACCAAAGAGATTATAAATGTCAATTTGTCCGTACTGTCGGTATGCGCTGTCTGCCACGTGGACCCATCTTTGCTTCGCGAAGGTTTGAAAGGGCGTTACCACATGTCGCGCAAAAGTCCAACTCAGCCGCCACGTGCAGTCAACGAATGAGGTTTGACCGGCGAAAAAGAGGGGCTCGCTGGCTGGCAATAATAGTAAAAGGGGAACATTTTTCGTAGCTTTGACCAACTCAAATCCAGAAAAATATTGCCACCCGTTGTTTGGCGCAAATCATATTCGGACGGCATCTCAGGTATTCCCCTTTTTTTAATATATTTCTCATTCTGTTAAATTTTATTTTAGTGTTTTTCGAATTAATTATGATTTATCAGCAATACTGAACTATTATTTTATTCCAAGAATGGTTACAAAATAACACTAATAAAGTGTCCAATATGTTTTTTTAAATTATAGATCACGGATTCACAAGTATCTTCATGGTTCTAGATAACTTTTAAATAGTTAAATAAGATCTTGTTTCTTTCAAGTAGTTGATTAATATATTGTTTCTTTTCAAGGATATATTCCATCGAATCACGTTAAGATCTATATCCATTAAAAACGCCCAAATAATAAAAAACATGGTCTATTTATAACTTTCTTTTATGTATCAACCTGTGTACTTTTTGTTTCCTTCAGTGTAAAAATAGACAATAAAACATCTCAACCTTTTTAACCTCCAGAAGAGTACAGAATAAAAATAATAATAACATCAAAACAACGTGTTAGTAGGCTAAAAAGGTCTGTTAAAACACTTTTTCGCCTTTACGAAAGTCTCGCACTCAACTTGCTTTTGGGTTGTGGTCCGTTGGCTGTATTGGAGTGAAGAAAAAATATGTGGGCGTGCTACGAAAAATCCTCTGGTATGATCAATGTTCACACGTCACACGCCAATTGCTCATGTTCACACTTGAGCTCAATACTACAGTTGTAAAACAAAGAGTCTTTTATCAATGGAGATCACTCGTTTGATCAACGGCTTGATTAGTTTATGATATAGTGCTGGACTAATGTGTTAGGAAAAGAGACCTTATTATGGGGAGTTGAAATTTATGGTAAAAATGATTTTGCCTTTTTTTAATATAAGAAAGAGAATGTTATCCACTTCCTCTTGGTGGCATATTGTATTGTCAAATATCAACAAAATTTCCATGTGTTGTTTGCAATCTTTTTAGTTTGTATTTAGATGATTTCTGAAGAGGATTAAGAATAAGATGACTTTTCAAGAGGATTCAAAAGGTAATGATCTCTTTGAGTGGGAGTCAATTGATGATTCTACTTTCCATAATATTTGCTCTTCCTTTGCTCGGTATAGCCATGATTGCTTATGATCAAGATCTTATCATTCATCTTCATTTGATGGACATAGCCATGGCTGCTTATGATCAAGATCATCGTTTTCTTAGCAGAGTTATGGTTGCTTGATTGTGTTTATATGCTTGGTTCTTTTATTTTTGTTGTTTTGTTCTAGGGTTTAGACCTTTTTGTTGGACCCATGGTTCTACTTCTCTACCACCCTCTTTTTTTCCTTCTAAATATTGTAGTGTTTTCTTTAATTAATGTATAGTTAAAGTGGTTAAATTCATAAATAAGGGGAAAATAGATGTTTGTGAATTAAGATGTTATAATATCCAATATTTGTAGAAATAAAGTAAACCCTTAAGAAAGGGCACTAGGGAATTCAAAACATATATCATCTCTAATAGATCTTAATGCACAATATACTATTTCATATCTTTCAATGATAATCATATTCTTTATATAGACCTCCTAATATCATGACGGAAGGATAAACCAATGATGGCAATGTAGGTCTACTCATTGTGTAGTAGAATTAATTGGTACATGTTGTTCACATGAATAATATAACTACCTTAAGGGATGTTTTCCACATGTTGGCATCTCTATATACCTAAATATATATGGCAACATGTGCAAAAATTAAATAGTTAAACTCTTGCAAGTCATTGGAAATTTGACAACATTTTTCTATCATCAAACCATGTACATACCTATGATTTTTGTAGCATGGTTAGCTTGATGATACCTAAACCCATCTCTAATCCATATTCCACTACACTATTTTCATTCCTCATCACAACAAGTCATTATCTTCTATCAATAGTCATTACTCATATTAGGGTGAGTGCACCAAGTTGGTGTACAAAAAAGTGGACAGCCCTAAAAAAAAGAAAAAATTTCAATAACCCGATCCGGTTATTCAAAAGTGAAATACCAGCTAGGCTTAGTATCCAAGCCTAGCCATTATACTTTAAAAAACCTAATCGAGTTATTAAATTATATAATTCAAAAACTCGATTTGGTTTTGTAAAATATATATTATGTTTGTTGTTTGCATTTGAGGGCATTTTTATACCCTCAAATGGTAGTAGCAATGTGGAGTGCAGAGGAGAACATCAAAATGAATTTTTATTGCATTTCAATCCATGGTGCCCCGCAAATGTGGTAAGTCTTCATTCTATTCATCATTTATGTATTTTTTTAATCAAATTTTGTAATGTGGTTTTGTAATTTATTTTTTAAATATAAATGCATCAAGGAATCTAAGAAAATGAGGCAGAGATGAAAGACCACTTCCTACACAATCAAACCCTCCACCCATCATGATACAACCACAAAACAATCCACCCATTGTGACACAACCATAAAACTCTCCACCCATAGTGACACAACCACAAAACCCTCCACTCAATCTTCCCGTTCAACAACCACCGCCTCTTATAAGCCCTCTGCGCATACAATTACATCATTTAACTACTACACAAGAGGACCTCATTAACTAACTCTAACAAAATAGTGCTAATATTACCCTTATGGTGGTTGCATTCATCCACACTTTCGCACCACCCAACCCTAGTGAATACACTTGAACAAATGGCCCAAAATGCAAATGAGTTGTCTAAGGAGGCTACGAAATGGGGTACATGGAGGGATAGGTTTCATGCATTTTATGCTGATGGATTATCATATGAGAAAGTGAAAGATAAAGACATAAAGAAATGTACTATATATGTTCTCTTTTCATCAATCCTATAATTGGCAACTCCCTATTGCACACAACCAAAACTTTTCTTATTCATTGGTGCACTCATACTAGGATGAGATCGTGTTTTTGGGATAGGTGGTATATGGTATTTGACCTACCACTATGTAATAATTATGAGGCACCTCTATATTTTTTGAGAAAGCTATATTATGAGTTCACCCTTGGCAAGAAGCCAAATTACTTTGACATCCATTAGTTCCAGGGTAGAGGGAGAAGCTCTGTGTAGGATAGACTTGGGGCTCGTAGGGTGGTACTACAACATGAGAGGAGACGTACAACATGAAAAACCATGCCTCATGTTGTGCTCCAATCAATTGTAAATGAGTCTATTGATTTACAGACTCTTCATGTGGTTGCATCATTGACAGATGTTATCATTCGACATGGCTCACAATTAGGTGGTTTTCCTTCACCTATGACATCTCGACCATCATCAAATGCACCTTTAGGGTCATCACATCATGCAACAACTCCATCATCATCATCTATGGCACCAAGGTCATCACAGCATGCGACAACTCCATGATCATCACCTATGGCACCTCGTTCATCACAACCTACAATAGCTCCATTAGCATCAACTGCACAACTAGTGTCATCTCTGCTTGTGTCACCTACACCACTAGTGTCATATTTGCTTGTGTCACCTACACCACTAGTTTCATCCTCACTTGTTCCACCTACATCATCATCACGTGCATCATTACAATCTTCGAGGCTCAATCAACATTTTTGTTTTAGCTGCCAGCACATGTGTGATGGGATAGATATGGAGGCATCTCAGGATGGAGTGTCATCTCATCCATGTGTACATTGTGGATATACTTTTCATTCATATAGAGGTGGGGATGTCACACTCATAGAGGATTTGATGGAGATGGTCTTCGGTGGACAGGGGACACATGTTTGTTTGTTTGAGTTTTGACATAATATTATCTAATCACCTAAATATCGTAAAACTAAATTTTTTTTAAAAAAAATTATAGATCACTCTAGATTGATATGTGAACAATATGCAATGTAGGGTGTAGTGAGTAGTATGAGAACACCACAAAGTACTCGTTCTGCTAGAGGTGTGAGGCTAGGAGCAAGAACACCCGAGGCAAAGTTTTTATATATATTATTAAAAGTACAATAATACATTAGCTTTAAAATATTGTTTCTTAATTGGTATGACACTAACAACCCACTTATAGATCCTCTTCCATCTCCTACCATCATTGTAACCCTCCCATTCATCAAATCCATCCAATTCTCATCCACATATATTGCTCCTAGCATTACCCAAACCCCATCTAATGAACCTCGTGAGTTTTGACATGATATTATTTAATCACCTAAATATCATAAAAATAAATATTTTTATTATTTTATAGAGCACTTTAGATTGATATGTTCAAGCAATATGCAATGCAGAGTGCAACAAGCAATACAAGAACACTGCATAGTACTCATTCTGCTAGAGGTGTGAGGCTAGGAGCAAGAACACCCGAGGTAAATTTTTTAAATATTCTTAAAAGTACAATAATACATTGGCTTTGAAATATTGTTTCTTAATTGGTATTTTTAAAAGTACAATAATACCTTTCCATCTCCTACCATCATTGAAACCCTCCCAAATTCATCAAATCCATCCAATTTTCATCCACATATCTTGCTCCTAGCATACCCAATCTCCATCTAATGAACCTCACGAGTTCATCCTCCATATACCCATCTACATCGAAGAACCTCCATATCACATAGGGTATCTTGCAGGAGTGTGGAGATCATGAATCTCCACTTTTATTTTTTGACAAGGTGACAAATGTTTATTCACATCTCTCTTTTCCTTCTCGGTCTCTTTATTTTCAATTTAGGCCTTGTACTATCCTTCCAATATATTCCTTCAAGTCCTTTTGTCTTCCTGCCCTCCTATGATCTTCTTGTTGTTATTGTGCCTTCTTTCCATTTACAACATTATCTTATATTTATAACAATATTCTTTACTATTTTATAGGACTTGTCGGGGGTTGAAATTTCTCAAATTGATGATGCTATGCTTTCTGCCATTAACTTTGGCCTTAAGAGCTATGTGGTATCATAGCTTGCACACTTATCAAGTTTACAATTTGAGTTGAACTCATGATGTGTCTTATTGATTTCTATTATGTTATATTTGTTTCTTCTTTAGGGTACTCCACATAGCTCGAGGTTTGGAGGAAAGGGAAAGAAATCAGCAAGAATGCTGAAACAAAAAAGGTATTAAATACAAGTCGAGTTTATATTTTGAAATTTATTATGAATGAATGTATATACATGTACTCAATATTGATGAATACATGTTCACTTGTTTGTTGAATATATATAGAAACAATTTAGTTTTGTAGCGTTGATGAATGCACCTGAGACTATTGGTGTTGATGCAATGGAAGAGGTGAAATTTCATATTTTCTTTCTCATAAACTTTAGGTTATAGTATGCATTTTTTCTATATATATGTATATATATTAAATAGTTGCATTTACAAATGAGTGCATGTTTTTTTTTCAATTTTATAATAATTATCAACAATTTGTCTTATTAACATGTGTTATTTATATTTTACCTATTACAACACTCTTTGAGACTTCGTGAAAATCCTTTCACATTTCATTTTATTAGGATTCTTGAGCATGAAAGACAAGGTCAAACACAATAGAGGCTAGAGGTATGTATGTAGAGTCTTAGTTGAAGCCCTCTTGTGATGCCAATTTGGATTGCTTGTGTATGTGATAGAAATCCCTAATGCCCACTCTATAATTCTAACATTTTATTGCTTACCATACAGGTTGTGCCTCATACTAGCATTGATTAATCAGTGGTTGTACCTCCTACTAGCATGGGAGATCTAGCTTAGGTTGTAGTAGATTTTTTGTTTTTTCCTCTATTTGGAATCCCTAATGTCACTCTATAATGCTAACATTTTATCGCTTACCATATAGGTTGTGCCTCATACCACCACTAATTCATTAGTGGTTGTACCTCTTGCTAGCACAAGAGATCGAGCTCAGATTACAGTTCATTTTTTTTTACTCTCTTTGGAATTCTTAATGCCACTCTATAATGCTAATATTTTATCACTTACCATACAAGTTGTGCCTCATACCAGCACTGATTCATCGGTGGTTATGCCTCTCATGAGTATTGATTCATTGGTAGTTGTGTCTCACATTGTCACTCTACCTCATCATTTTGTTAGGAGTCCCACCCATCGACGAAGGATCCTATTACCATTATCATTAAGTCCAACTATGGGACAAAGGGATGAGGTAATGAACAACTCAACTATCCACAATTTAGAACCCAATTTCTAGTTATTTTCATTTTACTTATAGATAAGATATTTGATAATGTATTTTAATTTTTCTTCTATAGACACCTGGCGAGCCACAGACTACATCAAAGAAGCTCAATTTGGATGATCTTTGCATAGTCATAGATATTGGTAGTGATATACATATGTAGTTGTGTTCATCACATGACATTGACATATATTCGACTTTTGTATTGTATATATTCAAGATTTGTACTGTGCACATTCGACATTTCTATTGTACACATTCAAAATTTATTGGGTATTGGACTTTTGTATTGTATATATTCGAGATTTGTAATGTGCACGTTTGACATTTCTATTATACACATTCAACATTTGTTGAGTATTTAACTTTTGTATTGTACCGATGAGACATAACATCTTTTTGTAACTATCTGATTAATATGACAAAATATATTGTTCATTTTGATATACATTGAAGTTGGATTTCCATCCAACTTGTTCAATGTGTGCATACAAACTTGTATTTTAGCTTACTTTCTTACAATTAATCAAACATATGAACGTTCATTATTTTATGAAAAAAATGTAACATGTTTATCAAATTCATTATAACATGTAATCATATGTTAGTTATTTTGATATAATAAGACATGAAAAGTAAAAATATGTCATGATTTTTGTATTTGTGTCAAAGATCGTAGCCCCATAGTGCTTTGAGACCCTTAGGGACACTTCCATTCAGTGTGGTTGATATTGTTAGAGGGACGTGGCTAAAATGAGGTTGGTCCTAGCCTAAACCCAACCAACTAGAGCTAACAGAATAGATGATTTGATTCTAGGACCAACGGTTTGAAATACACGCAACCTTGCTCATTTTAACTAAGCAACATTGCAACTTTTGGCAATAGGTGAGATACAGATGCCAAATCTAAACAAAGTTGAATCTCTAAAAATTGAGATACCTTGTTGTAGGCCTAGATAACATGATCTTGTAACACTTGATAGTTTGTCAATACCTCACATGAGCTCAAAGAAATGCCTGATCAAAGATCGTAGCCTGATGGTGCTTAGAAACCCTTAGGGATGCTTCCATTCACTATGGTCGATATTGTCGAAGGGATGTTGTGGCTGAAACAAGGTTGGTCCTAGCCTAAACCCAACTGACCTAAGCTAATGGAGCAGATGATTTGATCCTAGGACCAACAGTCTGAAATATATACAACCTTGCTCATTTAACTGAGCAACATTGTAACTTTTGGCAATAGGCAAGACACAGATGCCAAATTTAAACAAAGTCAAATCTCTAAAAACTGAGATAGGTTGTTATAGGCCTAGATAACATGATCCTTTAGAAACTAACAGTTCATCAATACCTTGCACATGCTAAGAGAAATGCCCAATCAAAGATCGCTACTTGATGGTTCTTAGAGACTCTTAGGGATGCTTCCATTCAATGTGGTCGATACCATCAAAGGGATGTTGTGGCTGAAATGAGGTTGGTCCTAGCCTACACTTAACCAACCTGAGCTAATAGAACAACCGTAGATTGCTAGGAAAAGCCAAAATTGTTCATTAGGTCCTAAGTTGGTCAAAAGTTCCTCAATAGGTTAAAATTTGTTAGGGATGGGAAACTAAGGTACTAGGTTACTTAATATGTCCTAGGAATCTTAACGAGGATCCTACAATAGTCCTCGATGGACCCATTTGACTAAAAGATGTCAAGAGCAAAAATTGCTCAAAAGTTGCAAAGTTGCTCAAAAAGTTGCTTGAGCAACTTTTGCAATTTATGCAAAAATTTGCAAATGGAGGTTTAGGAAGTTGTAACTACCCATTCTCAGGTATATGAGCATGGGGAACATAATTTGGAAGGTTATAAGGTTTCTAGTCAGATTCCAAATTGCAAAAATTGCACTTTGCAACTTCTTGACAACTTTTTGCACTATTATGCAATTTTGCTCTTCTCATACTTTATATAGGGTGGTTGGGTGGTTAGTCACCCTTTAGGATTCCTCTTTAATGCTTTGAACATTTCTTATCAATAGTTGCTCAAGCAACTTTTGAAAGTTGCAACTTTTACATTTTTTTGTAACTTTTCACCAATTTGGTCAAATGACCTTCCTATCATCTCAAACTTAACCAAAGACCTTATCTATGGTAAAAACCTAACCCTAATTATTCATAGACCCTATTGACCTTATGATGACATCATCATCATGTCTTGTGCTAATCAAATGGTTATTTTAAGCCTAAAAAGGGGTGACATAGTGTGACAACAAGGACAAAGTCCAAAACAACCCTATCCAAGCTTTGCATATGTTGTAGAGAAGCCAAATGGGTATCCAAATCTATAATTTATTTTCTTGATTTTTTGGGAAATTTGGCAGGAAATGCAAGAGGACAGCCATTTAAATCTATATAAGTTGGAGATAATTGAATTTTTTTAAAGGATATCATCAAATCCACAAAAAATAATATTTATGGCATCTAAATATGCACATGTTACATGTCTTTTATTTTATATATACAAAATTTGACATCTAAATATGCACATGTGACATCTCTTATTAGATTTTAATACAAAATATGACATACAAATATGCACATGTTACATGTCTTCTCTTTTTTATATACAAAATTTTGCATCTACATATGCACATCACTGTGAAGTTGCATCATTTTGCATAACATATATAAATAATTTTCAAAATTATTCTACCATATGTAGAATGATTCAACTATATAGCACATAATCAATCAAGGAAACTTTCTAGATCAGCTCTAACCCTTATTGTATCAAGTATTGTCTCATGATCAAATTCACGTACTTTCCACAACTTCTTGGTAAGAGGCCTACCACGATATGGTATCAATTGAATATTTGTTGCAACAACAAGGTTAGAGTAATGAAGAATAAATCTATGTGTCTCAAAATCCTCAAATAACTACGTGGTAGAATTCTTGATAGGGTACCTACATTTTATTGTAAAGACAATTTAAAGTCAAAATTGATACATTATACATGAAAAATTGACTTAAAGAGATCTTCATTGCAAGGGACAAAATATACTACCTTCTAAGCCATGTGTCTATCACAACGATGAATCCTATTGGGTACTCAATATCCTCATCATCAATGACTATAGCTATTAGTTTCTTTTTGGGCTCAATACACTGACATAGAAAGTAATATGTTCCTTCATCATTATTGTGATATGCAATAACTACATATACATGACCTACATTATATAGAAGGATAAGTTAATGGAGAATTTGAAATTATTTTGACCAAGTATTAAATTGATAACTTAGTACCTAGTTCAACTGGGTCACATACATGCTCAAAATTTGTTGATGCTTCAACCTAGTTGAGTTGTAGTGTTGTAGGAAGTTGATATGAATCAATTGGATGTAAAGGTTTACAAGACCATTGGTCAATCCACTATTTTGATTCACATTCATCCCATAAATTATGCATACATGAAAAGCAAAAGCATGCAAGCTTTCTAGTATGAATAGTTAGTGACACTGCATGTGAACTTCAAAATGAATGAATCTCACTTAATCATGTAAGTGTACAAAAATCTTGCAAATTTTCAATGTTAGGTTCTCATATGAATCAAAAATATCTAGAAACCATAGACTTGCTTGTATTACCTGGTCTTGTCATAGAATTGCACCATTGGACAATTGTTTCAATATTTTCTAATATTGTGCCACCTTCATACTTTAATTCCTCTCTACTAAGGGCTCTTTTCACACATGCTCTAGCAACATCATTCTCTCCCTTTCCATGTCCCACCTCAATGAAATTCCAAAAATGTTGCACTCCACTTGTCACATGCATCCTACTCAACCAATTGAACATCCTTGCATTCTTGAATTGTGGGATGCAATTGTCTGACAATATAATGTGATGATTGTATCTTTCATCTCTTTCCCTCAAATTGTCATAGAAAACTCTAAAACATCCTTGCACAAACTCTAATGAATAAGTTTGATCATTGCTGATATAGAAGTGATACTCTTTTAATACTTTTTTTTTCATCCTCTATGATATCATGTGCATGAATAAATATCATGTTTACAAAAATTGACACTTGTATAGAGTTGTAATACATTGGTTACACTTCATTTTGAGGTTTTAGTATATAGTTTTCAATGAAGCTAACAACCGATCCAATCCTACCCAAGGAAAAAGTGTCCTTACACAACTTGAATTGCTCATCTAACCATCTAGCTCTATGTGTATGACCTATGTAGTCATAAACTATTTTCTCTTGAAACAATTTCATAAAATCAGCTACACATACATCACTTTTCACTAATTCATGCCTCTTTAATTCTTTTCCATCTTTAACACCATATATAACTAACTTTTACTTTCCAAGAGAAACTAGTGTCTTACCAATTTCATATGTGCTATCTAGATGTAGGCATCTATGCAACTTTTGCAAACCGCCATATTGAGGGAAACAACCTTTCGAACACATGGTCTTATAATAAGTGTACCATTATCTCGTTTGCATAGTACACTTGCAATAAATTCTCTTGATGACTTATGAGGTAATTGTAGACCACATTCCTACAATGTTTTATTAGTATGCAAAGTACAACATATATAATGATAAAAATCATAATGCATAGAAAACTCAACATGAACCCTACAACAACATGTAGTGCGTGTATGATTTATCTTAACATAGATTGGTTTTGTCATCTCAAAAAACCTTTGGCTGATTTTAATTTGAGGAAATCTTCGAAGAAACATTTCATAGAATTGTGTTTGAGTCATATCCAAAAAATGTTTTTCATGTGGCTCACGGTTTGTTTTTCCAATTTGTCTTTTGACAACATCTTTTTGGTTTGGTGAATCCCTTGTGTTGTCATGCCAAAAATTTTCTATTAATGTTCTTAGTGCATTAACAATAAATTTATCCTTACATAGGAGTCTACCTTGGAATTTTCTAATCTCATTAGAGTTCTCAATTTTCTCTCACCTCACTAAGGCTTTGAGTAACGTTGTTCAACTTATCCTTAATGATTTACTTTTTTTTCTTACCACAAGTTTTTTCCATTTCTTTTCCCATTATGGTTGATGTGAGGACCCACCAACTTGTATTAGCAACTTTAGTACATGCTTTTGAATCGATGGATTGGTATGCATCAAAGAGATTTCTAACAATGCCTCTTTCACTACTATTTTCAGATGTTCTTAACCCCAAAATTCTCACTATCTCTCTAAATTTTATATTTTTAACCATTTCAACAAGTTGGCATCTTCCACTTTGATTTAAATTTTCAAAATAGTTATTCCAAATCTTTTGAACAATTCTCCAATAATTTCTTTCTGACATTTTTTGATGCACTGGGTTCAAAATATTTTCATCAATATCAATTAGAAACTTTGGTTTTCTACAAATTATTCTAGGAGATGTTCATGTACATGCATGCTCAATATTTTCATTACTTACATCATGTGCATTTATCATTTTTACTTGAGATGTCACATTTGGGGCATTAGGTGACATAAGTGTATTTGTCATAATCATTTCAATTGGGGTATGTTGAACATTTTCGTTTGTCAAATTAGGTGTGTTTGTGACATCAATATCAATAGGTAGATTTTCATCACTTACATTGGATGCATTTGATGATGTACCTTCTGTATGCGAGAAATGTAGGCCTCAATCTTCAAACACACTTCAACATTATCATTATATGCAGAATCATCCCAAAATGAACATTGGGTTGTTCATCCAAAATAATTCAGTAAACCAATTTGTTGCCTTCTAACTAGAATGGTTATGCTATTGCTCTCAGAATTAGAAGCTAGCAACCAGACATCTAGAATGAAGGATTTATTTATATGAGAATGCAAGATTAATCTAAATGAGATATGCAAATTAATCTATATGTAATGCATATATTAAGCTAAGAATAAAAAGAACATATTATTCTAAATGGATGCATTTTAAAGCTCGACTGATATTGTAATGCAAGAAAAATGACAAACTATGAATGTATGGGCAAATGAGTATTTCAACATAAGTTCGATACTATTCAATTTCAACTTCTGTAATGAGGAATTGAAGGCTTCTTAAATAGAATCCCATAATTGATCAACAGTTGAGATCAATTTGGATGGACAGTCGAGATTGGAAATGAGATTCAGTTGGAACATAAACTTCCATGTGCAAATGAAGTTAACTGATTCACTTCTGAGTGTGAGAAAGAGTTAACTGAGTTAATTCCATTTATAATTCAAGTTCACTCAAAATTTCCATTTCTAAACTAAAGAGAGAATTTGGAGAGTATATTTAATTTAACAAAATAGAATATGGCCTCATAAATGCATGATCTTAAATAATTAAATAATTAAATTCAATAAATTAAAATGAGGATATATCTTAGTAAACCAAATAGATTTAGTTTTCTTATACATTAGCTAAAAAGGTAATTTTAATTTAATTAAAGTATGAAGACTTATAATTAAATTAAACTTAATTAATAGGTTAAATGTAGCTAATTTGAGTCAATACTTAGGAATTAAATAAAGAGTATAATTAATACAGATTAGGGTTTTCTACATTTGACACTTAGGTCAAGTAGCAATTATCAAAATCAAAACTACCTAGTAAATTAGGACTTAGGATTGATCAAATAGACTAGAATTGGTTTAGCATGGCAATGTGCCAATTTTGGGGTATTACATTTGCCCCTCTTTGAATTAATGTGCGAGCAACATGTTGATTCAAAGAAATCAGAAGTGTAAATCATAAGTTGAGAAATTAGATTGGTTCTAAAATTGATGATACAGAGACCAATTGATAAGCTTTTTAAGGTTACCTCTAGAATGAAGCTTAACCTTATGGGATCCAAATAGAACACCTAGATATCAATATTGATAAGATTTTTAAGGTTATCTCTAGAATGGAGCTTAACCTTAGGGAATCCAGATAGAACACCTAGATACCGAGATTGATAAGATTTGTAAGGTTATCTTCAAAACAAAGCTTAACCTTAGGGAAGGGTATGTGCAAGATCATGGTGACCCAAACTATGGCCTTAGTCGTAGTGAAAAACCAACAAATTAGGGTTATGTCAACTTGACACATAATTTTAAAGTGGTTCTGGACTTTATATCAAAAAGTTGTAAGAAAATAATCTATAGAAAATTGAATTTAGTTTCTAAACTACTAGGCCTTATTTGGGAAAAAAATATTTGATTGCTCAAAAGTTTGGATTTTAATGCAATACTATGAAAATTTCAGGGCAAAAAAAAAGAGTAGGCGTATGTCTAACCACCTTAATCAAAATCAAATGATAATATTTTTTAATATAATAATAGATATAAAAAGTAGACCCATGCTTAGATGTGATGCATATTTTTGGGTATTTTTATTATAAATAAATAATTAAATATGAATTTTTTACTAAAATTTTTTGGAAAAAAACTCCCGTGTCTAACCACCTTAACTAATTGAAAACTTTACCAAATTTATTTATTTATTTTTCCTTATACTAGGTGAAGCATAGAATGTGACACAACTTTTGGATTTAAAAAATGTTATACCATTTGAAAGTTATAGCTATTTTTCAATCAGTATGTCAATCAACACTTTACAATCATCTTCATTGAAAGTTAACTAAAAAATACTTATCAAACTCAAATTTTGACAACAATTATATTGATGGAATCTCGAGAGAATCATAAAAAACTCCTTTTTGTTTCACTCAATTTTGATAAAAATATCATTGTCAGATGACTACATGAAGTCTAAGTGTCAATGAAACCCTTCTCAAACACATTTTTTGAGTTAACCAAATAGGCTTGATAAATATCGAGCCGAATTGGATACCCGAACTCAAATTGGGTATTTGATATGTTATCGGATACCCGATATGAAATCAGGTATTCAATTACTATGAGTTTTCCAATTGCTAATATTGGGGAAAATTTGAGAGGAAAGATTTTCCAATTACAATTTTGCAGGGCAATTTGAGAGGGAAACTTTAGAGGGTTTTAGAGAGAATTTTTTTGGGGGGGAGTGTGGACAATAATATTATTATTACATATTATTATGATTATTATTATTAACTATTGTAATTTTATATGATTATAATTATTATTATATACAGTAATATGTATGATTATTATTATTAAATACAATGCAGTTATAAATATAATAATAATTATTATAACTAAATCTAATATAGTAATATATATGATAAATATTATTATTAAATATATATAGTAATATTATATGATTGTTATTATATATATTAATATATATGGTTATTACTATGATTAAATCTATAATCTAGTAATATATATGATTATTATTGTTATATAATCTAATAATATATTATTATCATATTAAAATATACACTATTATATTATTATTAAATATAATATTTTCATGAAATGCATCAATAGGTGTCATAGTTTTGATACATTTCATGACAACATATGTTCCTAGGGCCCCTAGTGACCCATTTTGACACATTTTGAATGGGTCCCTAGGAGTCTTAGGGCCCCTAGGGACATATGTTGTCATGAAATGCGTAGATAGCGGTCATAGGTTAACCAATGACCCCTCTCAATGTATTGGAACCAACCAAATGCATCCCTACAGGTCCTAGGGCCCCTAGAGACATATGTTGTCATGAAATGTGTTGATAACCTATGACCCCTCTTGATGCATTACAACCAACCAAATGCATCCCTAGGAGTCCTAAGGCCCCTAGGAATATACGTTGTCATGAAATGTGTCGATAGGGGTCATAAGTTAACCTATGACCCCTCTCAATGCATTAAAACCAACCAAATGCTTCCCTCGAGGCCCTAGGGCCCCTAGGGACATAGGTTGTCATGAAATGCATCGAGAGGGGTCATAAATTAACCTATAACCCCTCTCGACACATTAGAACTAACCAAATTTGTACCTAGGGGTATTAGGGCCCCTAGGGACATATGTTGTCATGAAATGTGTCGAGAGAGACCTATGACCCCTCTCGACATATTAGAACCAATAAAATCCATCCCTAGGGCTCCTAGGGCCCCTTCAGACATATATTGTCATGAAATTCGTCGATAGGGATCATAGGTTAACCTATGACCCCTCTCGACACATTCAAACCAGCTAAATGCAGACGTACATTATCATGAAATGCATTGAGAGGGGTCATAGGTTACCCCTCTTGATGCATTAGAACCAAAAAAATGCATCCCTAGGGGTCATAAGGCCCTTAGGGACATGCGTTGTCATGAAATGTGTTGATAGGGGTCATAAGTTAACCTATGACCCCTCTTGATGCATTGGAACCAATCAAATGCGTCCCTAGGGGCCCTAGGGCTGCTAGGGACATACGTTGTCATCAAATACATTGAGAGGGGTCATAAGTTAACTTATGACCCCTCTTGATGCATTAGAACCAACCACATGCATCCATAGGGGTCCTAGGGCCCCTAGGGACATATATTGTCATGAAATTTGTCAAGAGGGGTCATAGGTTAACCTATGACCCCTCTTAATGCATTGGAACCAATCAAATGTGTCCCTAGGGGCCCCTAGGGACATAAGTTGTCATAAAATGCATCAATTGAGGTCATAGGTTAACCTGTGACCCCTCTCAACGTATTAGAACCAACCAATTGCGTCCCTAAGGGTTCTAGGGCCCCTAAGGACATATGTTGTTATGAAAAACATCTCTCGACACATTGAAACCAACCAAATGCATCCCTATGGGTCCTAGGGCCCCTAAGGATATACATTTTCATGAAATACATTGAGAGGGGTCATAGGTTAACCTATGACCTCTCTCGACACATTGGAACCAACCAAATGCATCTATAGGGGTCCTAGGGCCCCTAAGGACATACATTATCATGAAATGCATCGAGAGGGCCCTCTCGATGCATTAGAACCAACCAAATGAATCCCTAGGGGTCATAGGGTCCTTAAGAACATACGTTGTCATGAAATGCATCGATAGGGGTCATAGGTTAACCTATGACCCCTTTCGATGCATTAGAACCAACTAAATGTGTCCCTAGGGGCCCTAGGACCCCTAGGGACATAGGATGTCATGACATGCATTGAACTCAACACATTGGAACCAACCAAATGCATCCCTAGGGGCCCTAGGGCCCCTAGGGACATATGTTATCATGAAATGTGTTAAGAGGGGTGATAGGCTAACCTATGACCCATCTTGACGCATTAGAACCAACCAAATGCGTCCCTAGGAGTCCTAGGGCCCTTCGAGACATACATTGTCATGAAATGCATCGATAGGAGTCATAGGTTAACCTATGACCCCTCTCAATGTATTGGAACCAACCAAATGTGTCCCTAGGGGCCCTAAGGCCCCTAGGGACATATGTTGTCATGAAATGCGTCAATAGGGGTCATAGGTTAACTTATGAACCCTCTTGATGCATTAGAACCAACCAAATGTGTCCCTAGGGGCCGTAGGGCCCATAAGGACATAAGTTGTCATGAAATGCACTAAGGGATCATAGGTTAACCTATGACCCCTTTCGATGCATTAGAATCGACCAAATGCATCCTAGGAACATACGTTGTCATAAAATATGTCGAGAGGGGTCATAGGTTAACCTATGACTGCTCTTGATGCAATGGAACCAACCAAATGCATCTTTAAGGGCCCTAGGACCCCTAGGGACATTGGTTTTCATAAAATGCGTCGATGGGGGTCATAGGTTCTTACCCCTCTTAACGCATTGGAACCAATCAAATGCATCCCTAGGGTTCTTAGGGCCCCTAGGCATGTACGTTGTCATGAAATGCATTGATAGGGGTCATAGGTTAACCAATGACCCCTTTTGATGCATTTGAACCAACCAAATTCATTCCTAGGGTTCCTAGGGCCTCTAGGGACATACATTGTCATGAAATGCATCGATAGGGATCATAGGTTAACCTATGACTCCTCTCGATGCATTAGAACTAACCACATGCATCCCTAAGGGCTCTAGGACCCCTAGGGACATATGTTTCCATGAAATGCATTGATAGGGGTCATAGGTTAACCTATGACCCCTCTTGATGCATTAGAACCAACCAAATGCATCCCTACGGGCCCTAGGGCCCATAGGGACATACGTTGTCATGAAATGTGTCGAGAGGGGTCATAGGTTAACCTATGACGTCTCTCGATACATTAGAACCAACCAAATGTGTCCCTATGGGTCCTAGGGCCTCTAGGGACATATGATGTCATGAAATGTGTCAAGAGGGGTCATAGGTTAACCTATGACCCTTCTCGACACATCGAAACCAACTAAATGCGTCCCTATGGGCCCTAGGGCCCCTAGGGACATATGTTGTCATGAAAAGCATCGAGAGGGGTCATAAGTTAACCTATCACCCCTCTCGATGCATTAGAACCAACCAAATGCGCCCCTAGGGACATAAGTTGTCATGAAATGTGTCGAGAGGGGTCATAGGTTAACCTATGACCCCTCTTGATGCATTAAAACCAACCAAATGTGTCCCTAGGGGCGTTAGGGCCCCTAGGGACATACGTTGTCATAAAATACATCTAGAGGGGTCATAGATAAACCTATGACCCCTCTTGATGCATTGAAACCAACCAAATGCGTCTTTAGGGGCTCTAAGACCCCTAGCAATATAGGTTGTCATGAAATGCATTGATAAGGGTCATAAGTTAACCTATGACCCCTCTTGACAAATTACAACCAACCAAATGCATCCCTACGGGTCTTAGGGCCCCTATGGACATACATTATCATGAAATATGTCGATAGCAATCATAGGTTAGCCAATGACCCCTCTCGATGCATTGGAACCAACCAAATGCATCCCTAGGGGTCTTAGGGCCCCTAGGGAGATACATTTTCATGAAATGCATCAATAGGGATCATAGGTTAATCTATGACCCCTCTTAATGCATTAGAACCAACCACATGTATCCCTAGGGGCCCTAGGACCCCTAGGGACATAGGTTGTCATGAAATGCATCAAGAGGGGTCATAGGTTAACCTATGACTCCTTTCGACGCATTGGAACCAACCAAATGTGACTAGGGACATGTGTTGTCATGAAATGCATCGAGAGGGTCATAGGTTAACCTATGACCCCTCCCGACACATTAGAACCAACCAAATGTGTTTTTAAGGGTCTTAGGGCCCCTAGGGACATACATTATCATGGAATGCATCGATAGGGGTCCTAGGTTAACCTATGACCCCTCTCGACGCATTGAAACCAACCAAATGCATCGCTAGGGGTCCTAGGGACATACGTTGTCATAAAATGTATCGATAAGGGTCATAGGTTAACCTATGACCCCTTTCGATGCATTAAAACCAACCAAATGTGTCCCTAGGGGCCTTGTCATGAAATGCATTGAGAGGGGTCATAGGTTAACCTATGACCCCTCTCAATGTATTAGAACCAACCAATGCATCCCTAGGGGCCCTAGGGCCCCTAGAGACATACGTTCTCATAAAATACGTCGATAGGGACCGTAGGTTACCTATGACCCCTCTCGATGCATTGGAACCAACCAAATGTGTCTTTAGGGGCCCTAGCACCACTAGGGACATAGGTAGTCATGAAATATGTTAATAGAGGTCATAGGTTAACCTATGACCCTTCTCGATGCATTATAAGCAACCAAATGCATCCATAGGGATCCTAAGGCCCTTAAGGACATACATTGTCATGAAATGCATCGATAGGGGTCATAAGTTAACCAATGACTCCTCTCAACGCATTGGAACCAACCATATGTGTCCCTAGGGGACCTAAGACCCCTAGGGACATAGGTTGTCATAAAATGCATCGAGAGGGGTCATAGGCCCCTCTCGATGCATTGGAACCAACCAAATATGTTCCTAGGGACCCTAGGACCCCTAAGTAGGACCCCTAGGGACATATGTTGTCATGAAATGCATCGAGAGGGGTTATAGGTTAACTTATGACCCCTCTCAATGCATTAGAACCAACCAAATGCATCCCCAGGGGCCCTAGGGCCCCTAGGGACATACGTTGTCATGAAATACATTAACCTATGACCCTTCTTGATGTATTGGAACCAAAAAAATGCATCCCTAGGGGTCCTAGGGCCCCAAGGGACATATTTTGTCATGAAATGCATTGAGAGGGGTCATAGGCCCCACTCGACGCATTGGAACCAACCAAATGTATTCCTAGGGACCCTAGGACCCCTAGGGACATATGTTGTCATGAAATGCATCAAGAGAACCCTCTCGATGCATTAGAACCAACCAAATGCATCCCTAGAGGCCCTAGGGCCCTTGGGGACATATGTTGTCATGAAATGCATTAACCTATGACCTTTCTCGACATATTGGAACCAACCAAATGCATCCTTAGCAGTCCTAGGGCCCCTAGGGACATATGTTGTCATGAAATGCATCGAAAGGGGTCATAGGTTAACTTATGATCCCCCTTGATACATTAGAACCAACCAAATGCATCCCTAGGGGCCCCTAGGGACATACATTGTCATGAAATGCATTGAGAATGGTCATAGGCTAACTTATGACCCCTCTCGACGAATTGGAACCAACCAAATGTATCCATATGAGCCCTAAGGCCCCTAGGGACATAGGTTGTTATGAAATGCATCAAGAGGAGTCATAGGTTAACCTATGACCCCTCTCGATGCATTGGAACCAACCAAATGCATCCCTAAGGGCCCTAAGACCCCTAGGGACATATGTTGTCATGAAATGCATTGAGAGGGGTCATAGGTTAATCTATGATCTCTCTCGATGCATTGGAACCAACCAAATGCGTCCCTAGGGGCCTTAGGACCCCTAGGGACATAAGTTGTCATGAAATGCATCAAGAGGGGTCATAGGTCCTCTCGACACATTGGGGAACCAACCAAATGGATCATAGGTGATAATAATAATAATAATAACAATAATAATATATGTTGTTATATTTAATAATAATAATAACATATGTTAATAACATATATAATATATTACGTTATTATATTTAATAATAATAGTAAAAATAATAATAATATAATATAATAATCATATATATATTAGTATATATTATATTTATGGATTATAATAATAATATAATATAATAATCATATCTGTATTAATATATATATTATATTTATAGATTATAATAATAATAACATATATTATTATATTTAATAATAATATAATATAATAATCACATATATTAATAATAATAGGTCATAATAATATATAATACATAATAAAAATCCTATATAATATTAATCATCATACATTGCCCATAATTCCCTTCAAAATATTGGCATCAATATCGGATATCTGATCTGAAATTAGATATCCAATTTATTCTCGAGTACTTGATTAAACTGGCATGATTTTCCCAAAATATTCCTTGTCATTGCAAACCTGACAACATTGCTTTTTGTGGGCCATTTTCACAAGTTTTGGTAAAACTGACATATTGGGGCCCAAACTATTATTAGGTGTCCAATATTGTCATCTGAATGAGGAGCAGTAGTTGTTGAAAGGCTAAACGCAAAAGGAAACTATCCAATGAAGACATTGCGGCATATAGGGAAAGGGACAAGGTAAATCATCGAAGGAAAAGATAAGGTATATTAAATGTGAGTCAAGTTGACAATGAATTGGTCAAAGGTGAAATCATAGAGTCAAATAATGAATATGTGTAGTTGGAAAATTAAAATGTACCAATTGATAACGATAATGCTGTGATTGAAAATTTAGAGAATGAAAAATTGGAGGATGAAATGCTACGAGGTCATAATGTAAATTGAATGATTGACAATGCCAAACATGACAATGTACAAGAACCTTACATATCTCCTAATTATAATCGACATGAAGGTTCTAGAACACCAAAATGGATAATTGAAATTAATGAAATGATTATTACCAATTTGGAAGGGAAAAAATTAGAAAGAAGCATTCGATTATGGGCTTCAAGACTATATAAGATGTTTTTTGGCAACAAGACAGTGGTGGAGCAATGTTAGCTTTTTATGCAATTATTAAAGATGCAAAAGATGAGACCTATGCTTTCCAAATTGAAGATTTGTGTCAATAAAAAATTGTAAAGAAATGTCATTATTGTGAAGAATCTTTTCAATGTTCTCAATAGCATTGGGAAAAATAGCAGGGAGAAGGATAAGAGAGCTACTCGAAGGGTTATTACAACCTCTTTGGTAAGTCATCATTTGAGAAAGGGTAGATATATGAGACAAACTTGTATTGACTTGAACCTAGATCATACTACTTTGAGAAGAGCACTTAGTAGACAAGAGAGAATTGATGATCCTCTTCAAAATGAAATATGGAATTTTGGTGGGAGACTTCCACATTTTGATAAGAAGCTATCTAATGATGTGAAGGAAGAAGTTACACAATTTTGGCACTCTAGCTCATGAGTATCACCCAATGCTAAAAATGGGTTAAAGTTGAGAATTGGCATCAAAGAGTGCATGCCACATCCTAAACATTATTTGGAGGTAAGTCGAACTATGTTGTTCAAATAATTTAGAGAGAGTCATCCAAGTCTTCATATATCACAAAGGGCTTTTGAATCTTTGAAGTCATTTTATTATGTGCTACTTAAAATTTGAAATACATGTTGCAAATATCATGTTGAGTTTTCTATGCACCATGAATGATTACGCTCCATCCGTTATACTTTGCATAGTAAAGAAATGTTGGAGAATTGTGGTTCTAGTGGGCTTCCAAAATCATCAAGAAACTTGCTAGATCAATTTTTATGTCATAGAGTTGATGGTTGTTTCTTTAATAGAAATGCTTTTTTAAATGAGAAGTGTTCAGAATGTGTTGGCTTATCCAAGTTTGACACATGTTTCAATGAGGGGTGTGAACAAGATCTTGGAAAGACGATAGTGAAAAATAAGGTATATGAAATAGTGAAATACACATTGAAGAGTGGGGGTGAGGGATCTAGATGTGAATTAGTTGCAAAAGAAATCAGTGTGGCTAGTTTTATTTCAGATTTCAAGACAAATCTTTTCTACAAGTATGCAAGACATAGTCACAGGTCTTAGTAGTTGAATCAACAATTTAGAATGTGTAAGGAGATTTTTTCCATTGGCACTATTATATTAGTTGTTGACTTTGCTGAGAACTACACATTGCAACATCAAAATGAGACACAATCTTAGTATTACAACTCCATTCAGATTGCTATTTTCATCCACATAACATATAGACATGCCCCTGATAGTGTGAAAGATAATCGAAAGATTATTAGAGAGTATCATTTTTATATGAGTGATGATAGATCTCACTCTCACGAGTTTGTGCAACATTGTTTTGAGAATTATTTTGATTTCTTACAGGAGCATGCAATTGCTATGGATAGACATATCATTTGGTCAGATAACTATACAGGTCAATTCAAGAATGCTCGCATATTTTATTAGTTGTGTAGGATGCACATATAGGGGGGGGTGCCTCATATTTAGAGTTTTTTGAGTCTAGCCATGGGAAAGAGAAACATGATGGAGCAAGGGCATCTGCAAAGAGAGCTCTAGTTAAGGAGCAATTGAAGATTTTAGGAGTAGAGCTTCTTGATGCTCTAGCATTGTTGATTGGTGTAGTTTAGCATTATCATAGGGGGGGACTCTTGATTTAGTAGTACATAGGTTCTTTTGGTTGATTGAGGAAGGGTCCATAGGTGATAGATCAAATTGTGCTACAGTGATAGACTCATCAAAAATGCATTCATTCTGGAGCTTTGATTCTAGTACATGGACCATTTGGACACCATAGGTAGCTTGCTTTTGTCCCAGTTGTTTTCAATGCGATTGGGATCACTATGTGTCGAGTGAGTTGGTGGACACATGGGCTCCACATTATCTTACTCCATTGTCTATCATACCCTCTATCAGAAATGATGACATGGAAAGTTCATTTGAACATAACCATCTATCAGATCTTCTTCAGCTAGGACATGTCTTTGCATTGGTTGCACCATAGGGGAATGATAAGAAATCTAATTATTGATTAGCACATTCTGTAAGAGGTAAAAAAAAGCTTGCACAATCGATCATAGATGATGATGGATTCATATATCCTACTAGTTCAGTGGTTGTTGATGGAACATGGCTGGAGACATACATGCTTAGAAGGAATGGATTTCCTACATTCGAAGACTATCAGAAGCACAAAATAATTCTCATATATTCACATCTTATTATAGCAACAAATGTAAAGTTTTTGAAACATCAAGGAAGACCAAAAGTAAAAGAACTTTTTACTATTACTAATGTTTATCATGAAGCCCTATTGGAGACCCTAGAAAAGAGAGAGGACCCTACTGGAACACTCAACTAGGTATATTTACTTCTTATGTTATTTTTTTCATAATGATTCAGTTAACTGATGATTATCTTTTTTAATACAATAAGTTACTAATATTTTTTATGGTATTGGAATGTAGGTACATCATGAAGAGTAGCCATGCATGAAGATAAAAAGCTAAATAAGGAGCAGAAAGAAGAAAAATCTATTCTATTTTTAACACTACAATTTTTGACAATACTTTTATTGACACTACAATTTTTAACACTTCTATTTTTGAAGCTACAATTTTTGGTAGTTGTGTACTAATGTAATAATGATGAAACACTTGATATATTGTAAATGGAAACTTGTTGATTTAATGTAAGAAACAAAGATGATTTTACTTAATGCAATTTATGTGGTGGAACCTAAAAACTGATTATTTTAATACATATTAACACCAAACTTGCATTGTACCAAATGCTAAAAACTTGAGAGAGGTAAAAAATAATGTTTTTTCTTTTAATACTAACCCTAGTGACACCCTTGTTCCATCCATGAAGACCATCCATCGTCTGTGGCCACCCTATACCAAGGAGTCTCCAAGGTGCTCTAAGTGCATTTCAAGGTTGATCTTTTGAGGGTTGTAACTCAAAGCTTATGAGGACTATCGATGAAATCTTAAATTCAATAGGATGGTGATGCCAAGGCCTAAAATAAACTATCTCATTTTTGAGAGATCACATTCCATTTAGATTCCGCACAACAATCTTGCTTAATGTCAAAACTCATAGTATGCCTCAGTTCATGGGTACACCATAGCGTAACATTGAAACTATTGATCTTGGCATCGAATCATCAGCACCATTAGCTCCAGATGGGTAGGTGAACCCTAGTACCACCCTTGTCTTGGCTGTGGAGACCCTCCATCATCCATGGCCACCCCGTATCGAGGAGTCCCCAAGGTGCTCTAAGTGCATTTCAAGGTCGATCTTCTGAGGGCCGTAACTCAGAGCCCATGAGGGCTATTGATGAAATGTAAAATTCTATAGGACAGTAATGTCAAGGCCTAAAATAACCTATCTCATTTTCAAGAGATCACATTTTATTTGGATTCAGCACAACAATCTCGCTCATTGCCAAAACTCGTAGTGTGCCTTAGTTCATAGGTGTACCACAACATAACTTTGAAACCACTGATCTTGGCATCGAATTGTCAGTGCCACTAGCTCCAGATGGGTGGGTGAATCTTAGTGACACCCTTGTTTTAGTCACAGAGACCCTCCATCATCCGCGGCCACCCCATACCAAGGAGTCTCTAAGGTGCTCTATGTGCATTTCGAGGTCAATCTTTCGAGGGTCGTAACTCAGAGCTCATGAGGGCTATCGATGAAACTTTAAATCCTATAGGATTTTCATTCCAAGGCCTTACATAACCTATCTCATTTTTTAGAGATCAAATGTTTTTTGGATTCGACACATCGATCTTGCTTAATGTCAAAATTCGCAGTGTGCCTCAATTCATAGGTGCACCACAACATAACTTTGAAACCCCTGATCTTGGCATCAAATCATCAATTCCATTAGCTCTAGATGGGTGGGTGAACCCTAGTGACACCTTAGTTCTAGCCACAGAGACCATGCATCATTTGTGGCCACCTTGTACTGAGGAGTCTCTAAGGTGCTCTAAGTGTGTTTTGAGGTTGATCTTCCAAGGGTTGTAACTCGGAGCTCATGATGGTTATCAATGAAATGTCAAATGCTATAGGACAGTCATGTTGAGGCCTAAAATAACCTATCTCATTTTTGATAGATCACATTCTATTTGGATTCGGCACATCGATTTTGCTCGATGCCAAAACTCATTGTGTGCCTCAGTTCATAAGTGCACCACAACATAACTTTGAAACCACTAATCTTGGCATCAAATCATCAGTGCCATTAGCTTTTAATGGGTAGGTGAACCCTAGTTACACCCTTTTTCTAGCTTCAAAGACCCTCCATCATCCACGGCCACCCCATATCGAGGAGTCTCCAAGGTGCTCTAAGTGCGTTTTGAGGTCAATCTTCTGAGGGTCGTAACTCAGAGCTCATGAGGGCTATCAATAAAATGTTGAATACTATAGGAAAATCATGCTAAGGCCTAAAATAACCTATCTCATTTTTGAGAGATCACATTCCATTTGGATTCGGCACAGTGATCTCACTCAATGTCAAAACTCGTAGTGTGCCTTAGTTCATAGGTGCACCACAATATAACTTTGAAACCCCTGATCTTGGCATTGAATCATCAATGTCATTAGCTCTGAATGGGCGAGAAAACCCTAGTGACACCCTAGTTCTAGTGGCAAAGACCATCCATCATCCACGACCACCTTGTACCGAGGAGTCTTCAAGGTGCTCTAAGTGTGTTTTGAGATCGATCTTCTGAGGTTCGTAACTTCAAGCTCGTGAGGGCTATCAATAAAATGTAGAATGCTATAGGTCAGTCATGCTAAGGCCTAAAATAATCTATCTCATTTTTGAGATATCACATTCCATTTGGATTCAGCACAATGATCTCACTCAATGCCAAAACTCGTAGTGTGCCTCAGTTCATAGGTGCACCACAGCATAACTTTGAAACTACTAATCTTGGCATCGAATTGTCAGTGCCATTAGCTCCAAATAGGCAGGTGAACCTTAGTGACACCCTTGTTCTAACCATAGGGACCATCCATCATCCGCAACCACCTCATACCAAGGAGTCCCCAAGGTGCTCTAAGTGCATTTTGAGGTCGATCTTCCAAGGATCGTAACTCAAAGCTCATGAGGGCTATTGATGAAACATCAAATGCTATAGGATGGTCATGCCAAGGCCTAAAATAACCTATCCCATTTTTGATAGATCACATTCTATTTGGATTCAGCACAACGATCTCGCTTGATGCCAAAACTCACAGTGTGCTTCAGTTCATAGGTGCACCACAACGTAATTTTGGCATCGAATTGTATATGCCATTAGCTATGGATGGGTGGGTGAACCCTAGTGACACCCTTGTTCTAGCTGCAAAGACCATCCATCATCCACAGCCACCTCATACCAAGGAGTCTCCGAGGTGCTCTAAGTGCTTTTTAAAGTTGATCTTTTGAGGGTCATAACTCAAAGCTCGTGAGGGTTGTCGATGAAACATCAAATTATATAGGATGGTGATGCCAAGGCCTAAAATAACCTATCTCATTTTTGAGAGATCACATTCCATTTGGATGCAGCACAGCGATCTCACTCGATGCCAAAACTCACAATGTGCCTCAATTCATAGGTGCACCACAACATAACTTTGAAATTGTTCATAGGTGCACAACAACATAACTTTGAAACTATTGATCTTGGCATTGAATTGTCAGTTCCATTAGCTCCAATTGGGCGGGTGAACCCTAGTGACACCCTTGTTTTAGTTGCAGAGACCATCCATTATCTGTGGCCAGCCCATACCAAGGAGTCTCCAAGGCGCTCTAAGTGCATTTTGAGGTCGATCTTCCGAGGGTTGTAACTTGGAGCTTGTGAGGGCTATTGATGAAATGTTGAATGCTATAGGACAATCATGCCAAGGCCCAAAATAACCTATCTCATTTTTGCGAGATCACATTCTGTCTGGATTCGGCACAATGATCTCGCTCGATGCTAAAACTCGCAATGTACCTCAGTTCATGGGTGCACCACAGTGTAACTTTGAAACTACTGATCTTGGCATCAAATTGTTAGCACCATTAGCTCCGGATGGCTGGGTGAACCCTAGTGACACCCTTGTTCTAGCAACGAAGACCCTCCATCATTTGCGGCCACCTCATGGTAAGGAATCTCCAAGGTGCTCTAAGTGCATATCGAGGTCAATTTTCTGAGGGTCATAACTCAAAGCTCATGCAGTCTATTGATAACCCCTTACCAAGTTTGGTGAACTCATCTAATTAAGAATTTAAAGCTCTAGCAAAAATTTCTCAAAATTGCAAAAGTTGCAAAGTGAAAATGAGTGCAAAGAGTTAGGGATTTGAGCACAACCATACAAGTTTGGAAACACCTATATAAGGTGTGAAATGATAGCATGCATTAATGAAGTGAGTTTACATAATGATAGAATACATTACTCAATGGTTGGATTGAGGAAAGGAAGTATGGTTCATAAGTTATGAATGATTGTGTTTGGATCTATACAAAGGACAACAAGAAGGTATGTTTTGGATGATTTGGTTCCTAAGTTTTGTTAAGTGGATCAGTATGGGTAATATAATCAATGTGAGAAATGTATGGATGTTATTCATATGGATATGGTATTGGGGAACCAAGTTATAAAGGTTTGATCCAATCAAATATCTTAAGTTGAGATATTTTGAGGTTATGTTGAAATTGAAAAGTTGTAGCATGAGGATAGTAACAAAGTGAAGGGCTAGTTATCAAAGATTATGAGTCTAGGAATGATTTTATGGATGGGAATAGAATCCATGGTTGAGAAGTGGAGTCCTTAAGTGTATTGAGATTAGATTTGAAGCCAAGAGTTAGTTTCAAGGTTGAAGGTGGAGTTTAAAATCAGATTTGGGGTTATGTGAACCTTGTGTAGGAGGTTAACAAGTGTGTTTACGTCATGATAACACTTCAAATTAAACATTGCATCCAATTTTGATAATAAAGGTTGTTAAAATGTTATTCATAAATTATTGCATTTGAATCAAATATAACAAACATGATCAAAATTAATGATATTCCATAAACATGAACAATACACATGATCCATGATAAATTGAACAATACTAGATACTAAATTAATATGTATATCATTGTGCACATAAATAACAAAAATATATATCAAAATACATGTATCCATAGACAAATTACACCAATATATATCAAAGTTCATGTACCCATAGACAAATTACACAAATATATATCAAAATACATATATCCATATACAAAATGTGGCTGATCATGCCATCAGAATGTGTATAATATCAATATTTCTATAAACAATGTGGCATATGCCATCTCAAAATGTCTCATGATGCATCCTATGAAAACTATACTATCCTAGACTACTAGTGGATGATTAAAATGTAGCCTCTTCGCTGCACTAGTTGGATCAGATGCCTCCTACATAAACAAAAAGGAAAACCCAAAGTTAGACTTCTAAATTTATATGATTATTTGTATCTAACATTGAATTATTCAAATTCATAATGATTTTTTTTTTAAAGAATATTTATACTATTAAACTTTCATCATAAATACATCTCTTGTCGACCTCCTGCATCAGTCAGAAGTCCTCTCGTATACCCTCGGCAATGCTTGTACCTCACTGATTGTGGCTTGTGTATGTTCAAATATGTTTCTCAAATGAATCTATAACTTAAACTATAACATTATAATTCATAGCATGCTAAATTTATAACATATAATCAAGAATTCAAACTACAACTTACTAGTGTAGACTCCTCCTCAGGATATAGTGGCCACATCATCAAAGATATAAAACTCTCTTGTCCAACCTCATGTGCACTAGGAGTTTCCTATGAGATACAAAATACTAATTGTTAATATCATGGAAATTGGTTTTGAATTTATTTATGAAAATAAGGAAAATAAAAAATAAATGATACTTTTACATACAATGGGATTCTCAATGTGAATGGAAATGCCTGAGCATCTATGATGCATAATCTGCATGGGCTCATTGCCAGTAGCCACACCCTATACAATAAAGAATGTAAATAAATTCCATTACCACAAACATTTTACAAGAATGCATCAATATTTAATCAAATAGAAAGCACCTAATTACCTTTCTTGTATCAATGGGTCCTAGCTCATCCCCTGCACTTTGTCCCCTAGGGACAAGTGGTACCTGTAAGATAAAAGAAAGATTAGAAACCATATATGCTACAATATCAAATAAAAAAAACAATGAGAACACAACATAATATACCGTAGATGTCTCAAGGCCAAATAAAATAGTTGAGAGTGTGGCATCATCAACCTATCTCAGCTCCTCCTCAATCATTAATTAAATATGAATGAAGATCACATACATTTATAGGTCAGTATGGCTTAAAAATTAAAATTTCTCTATTATAAATATTAACTTTAAATCACATATTTCATAACAAAAATATATATACATGTACCAACACAGAAGGAATCCATGCCTCTACATGCCCCTCCTCTCTCACATCAGAGTTTGTAGCATTTGCACGTGCATCTGGTGTATCCTCGTCTAATACAAACTGATACTCAGGAAGATCACCTATGAGACCCAGATAAATATTCTTGCATGTAATACAAGTATGAGGTACACAAGCATGTGATGAGCTAGCCGATGATGAACTCGCACCAGCATCATCAACATGAGGAGGTAGGACTGATCTAGCCTGGGATATCAATAGGCTACTCAGTTTATGGATGACTCTAATGGTATGAGAGCTAGCCTTTGCAATAATATCAAGATGTTGCACTCAAGGAGGGGGGAGACATCAATAGGGGGGACAAAAGTACCAGCTTTCGTCTGCTAGAAAGAGGGTCTATCCTGAGGAGCTCCTCCTCCTACACCCATGTTGGTCTTCATTCTCCAATAGTTCACCTTGAGGTTCAACACAAATTATGCATACAATTTTCTAAGGAAATAAAATGGAACCTCTAAATTACTATGTCGAGGGATTTAAAAAACCATCCACCAATGATCCCAAAAGTTTGCATGTATGGCATGATTTGTGGACCATTTAGTCGATAGTTTGGGCTTTTTGTGGTCGACTAGTAAACCAATTTTTGAGTTTGCAAAAAGGGCAACAAAATCATCTTTACTTATATTGAGGGCCGCAACCTCATTATACTCCAACCCATCATCAAACATCTCATGCATTTTTTCATGCCAATGAAGAGCGGTATTTTGTTCCTCGATAAGTGTTTCAATGTTATCCACTATGGTGTTTAACGTGGATAATATAAGAGCCAATGTAGGTAAATTATTATATGTTGTTCAAAAATCCCTCAATTCGGTGATATTTTCAAATATAAAATCCTCAATTCGAGGAGGGTTTTGAGGGGATAAAGGATCATTTGGTCGATGATTTTGTGGGGGCACTGGATCATTTGGTGGGGGGTTACGAGGAATAGTATTCCTTGCCTTAGTATCATCATTTTGGTCAACCATACTTATTAGTTCACAAAACATAATTTATATTATAAAAAACCTAAAATTTGACAATTTCTATAAAAAAACCTTAATTCTAACAAATTCAACTAAAACTAACAAATTTATAATAAAATTTAATAAATTTATACTAAAATTGATTTAAAACATTAAAAAAAAAACCTACTTATCACATATCCAATTACAAAATGGATATCCAAGCTCGAAAATGCTAAATCACTGTCAAAACAACAACCCTCGGATTTTTTTTTTTTTAAATAACAGTACAATTATTGGGTATCCGATATCAAATCGAATACCCAATAAGGGTTGGGGGCCTACTTTCCAACTTTGGTATCAGGATGCGTCGAAAAAAGTTAGAGTGGATTTTGAAATGCTTTTAGACATTTTTTAACTCTATTTTTTTCACATCACCACTTTTTGGCACACCATGATCCTACACATACCCAGAATCTAGATAGAACACCTAGATACCAAAATTGATGGAACAAAGATTGTCAAACTTCACAGAATTATTCTTAGAATGAGACTCAATTCTTAGGAGGCAGGGTTAGACTGTCCCAATACCTGTCCATTAGAAGATGACAAGATTAATCACAATTCATGGAATTATCCTCAGAATGAGGCTTAATCCTCAGGAGTTAGGGCTAGACTATCTCGATACCTGTCCATTGAATAATGATCAAAAGAAAGAGCTTAGAATTGTTCCCAGAATAAGAATCAATTCTCAAAAAGAGTTAGGATTATGTCCAAAATGAAGCTTAATTTTTAGAACAAGATTTTGGAATCATCTCTAGAACACAGCTTAATCCCCCAAAATCTAGATAGAAAACCTGAATACTGGTCCATGAAAGAGATAACAAGACCTATTATGAGTTGTAGAATCATCCCTAGAATGATGCTTGATCCTCAAGAGTCAAGGATAGACTATCCCAATACTGGTCCATAGAACTCTAATAAGGACTACTATAAGATGCGATCAACTGATCATAAGATGACATATATGATGTAGATGACAGATAGGGGGGAACAAGATGCCTTGAGTGATGAGATGCTCTGAGTGATGAGGACATAAGATTCAGATTGAGTTGAAACCAACTTTGTAAGATTTAATGGTGTAATCATCCTACCCCTTTGGAAGCGAAATCAAAAGATGACACACTAGAACAATGATGCAGAGTATCATATTAAGAGATATTGAAGAAATCTGAGGTTTGGAAGAATATAGAGGAGATCAGAAGGATTTAAATAAAATTTGGAGTCGATTTGGAGTGATTCTAAGGTCCAAAAGACCAAGTTTGACTAGAGTTGACTTTTTCTAGAAATTTTGAAAAATTTGAAGAAAATGTGATTTGAAAAGATTCCAAGATCCACAAAGTATCAGAAAAAATGAACTACACAAGTGTTCAATTGTGTTGATCCCAAAATTTTAAAATGCATTTTTATTTGTTTAAGTGTGTCAAATTTTGAATTTGATCCCAAAAATGAGTTCAAAGAAGCCAAATTAGCCAATGGGTGATTAATTGATCACTTGCGTAGTTAAGATGAAATGGGATACATTGAAGAAACCAACAACCTCTCATGTCGAAAGATGCAAATAAAGTAGTGATCGAAATGTGCTCTTATGCAAGTAGAGTATGCTAGATGCAACCCTAAGTCTAGTTATCAGGCTTTGAAAATTATCATCACTGAGAAATTAGCTAAGTCCCAAGTTTCATACAATTCTTACTAACATTGAAATCATGGGAATATGAATATGACACATATTCTAGTTTTTTCAAGATTGTAAGCATTCAAGGCACAATAAGTCAGAATGACCAAAACATTTATCCCTTTTAATGTAGCAAGCTAACATAAGCATCAGAGCATAAACACTAGGATGACTAGAATGTTTGTTGCATGCAGACACACTAGACACACAAGAGATCCTTCTTATGCTAAGTAATAAGTATTTTGTCCGCGTTCGTAACTTGAGATAGAAGTGTGCTAGGTATACTCGCAGTGACCTGTACATTCACTTAGCAGGACAAGTATTAGTATTTACTATAGCATAAAGAGTTCACTTGAAAAAGAAAGAAGAAGAACCAACTTTAGTGAATAGTCCATATAAAATGAGTTGAGGTACACATGGTCATCTAATACGAGATAGAGGCTCTTGTAGTGGACACCCCTTTTATATGGATGTTTCAAATTATTGGAACTAAACCATCAAACAAAAAGAAAGGAAATGATCATGCCCATAGTCCTCACTTCTCTATTCAAAAGTAACATCATTGAGTTGCTAAATGAGGCATGATAAAGCTAAAACAAAACAAACTAAGAAAAGCTCAGCATATCCCAAAAAAATTTATCGTGTTGAGTTCATTATTTTGTGTCATAGGACTAATGTCAAGTGTCAATGCTCAGAACATATATGAAAGAAATCTCATTAGTAAGGTGACAATAGTAGATAGACACAATTAGAGAAACTGGTGACTGAAGTCAAAGAGGAATCTTCAATAAGAAGAACCTTAGTAGGAAATTGAGCGACAATAGATAGGGGTAAAAGCACAAACCTGTGTCACCTTTTATAAAGAAAAGTGATATCAGAATGTGACAGTTCAACATTAATGACAAAAAAAATGGTATTTGCGTTTAAAATATGAAGATGATGTAAACTGATGAAATGTGTAGAATTGTATGAATTTTATGTCTATAATTTTTATTATTTTTTTGACTAAGAATTTATTCATTTTATTTTATTTTGAAGTCCATTTTTTAACTGTAAAAAATATAGGATGTAGTTTCCGTCAAACAAGTATGTGCAAATCATCTTTTTTTGTTATGATTTGAAAATATTTTATAGATGACATGTATAGCTAGTGCACAAAAAAAGAAATAATTATTTTTGATGTATATTTTCTTTGTTATAAGTACTCAAGTTCGACCTTGTCAGAATCCAACAGTTTTTTCCTCCCGTCAAAACTTCCCTATCAAATCTATACCTTCTTGAAAAAAAATTACATATTCATGAAGAGGATTCTCTCCTCTAGTGATAAATATATATATATATATATTTTTTATTTTTATTTTTTGATATGATTTACTATTTTTTTTCATTTTTTGAGAGAGCATCTTCTGAATTGTTGAAATATCGACTTATAATATTTTTAGATTATAACATATTATAACTAATCAAAACACTCAAAAATTTATATAATGATGATATTGAATCTGAAATCTATAAAAGGGTATTTTTAGTTTTTTTTTAAAATTGAGTTTTGATAGAGAAATGAGGTTTGACCAAAACAGGTTTTTGTATCACAAACGGTGACACAGATCTATGCTTTTACCCATAGACACAATTAGAACAACTGGTGACTAATGCGAGAGATCTTTCGTGAGATGAATCTCAAAAGTGACACTAGCGACAGTAGGTAGACACGGTTAGAACAACTGGTGACTTTCACAAGAGATTTTCCATGAGAGGAATCTTAAAAGTGACACTAGCGATAGTGGGCGAACGTAGTTAGAACAATTGGTGACTGAAGCTTAAGATATTTCCCATGAGAGGAATCTCTAAAGTGACACTACTGACAATAGGCAGATGCAGTTAGAACAACTAGTGACTATCATGAAAGAGATCTTTCATGACAAGAATCTCAAAAGTAACACTAGCAATAGTAGGCAAACGCAATTAGAACAATTGGTGACTATCGCGAGAGATTTTCTATGAGAGGAATCTCTAAAGTGACATGAGCGACAGTAGGAAAACGCAGTTAGAACAACTAGAGATTGGCATGAAAGAGATCTTTCGTGAGAGGAATCTCAAAAGTGACACTAGCAACAGTAGTCAGACAAAGTTAGAATAATTGGTGACTATCACGAGAGATTTTCCTATGACACTGTAAGGTGTTGCCCCCAAGTTATGACAAGATTCAATCCATGGATGCATGAGAAAAAGAAGCAAACTAAAGAAGGAAAGCAACTATACAAGAGCCAAAAGATGTGCTATGAGATGTCACATTTGAAACAAGAGGCACCTCTTTACCAGGTTTTCACCTTCTTGGCAAAGATTATTTTTTTGCTACCATGATGCCTGTTTGCCAGGTTTTCATCAATGGCACTTTTTTTTTGTTTTTCATTTTTTTTGTATTTGTCTCTTTTTTATTTTTTTTTTATTTTTGTATTTTTGAATTTTTTTAGTATTACCAAGGCACCTATTGCTAGGTTTTCACCAAGCTAATGATTTTTTTCAAGACATTTTGCAACTTTTAGACTTTTTTAGAATATTTTCAAAATTGTAGGAAGTTTTTAGAGTTTAATAGCTCTCAAGTAAGATCATATCAATTTTTTTCGGTGTCTAGCAAGGTGTAGGATGGGATGTAGTAGCAAGCTAGTGGATAAGTGGAGATGGATAGACAAAGAGTATCAAGCAATGAATGTTACCCTCAAGAACTAGCTCTCCAAGAGTACCCAAGCTAGGGAAAAATGATATAGCAGTATAAGAACATGGTGTAATGAAGGATATCACATAAGTAATCTAAGAAAATGGACATGTCAAGAGATTGCTAAGAATTGAGTTTTCTTCTTCCTTTCGTTGATCAAGACCAAAGGGTTAACTGAATAGGATAGCAAAGTTTGTTATGGAGGTTATAAGTGAATGACTTTGGGAATGAGGACATTTGAGTGATAAGCAAGATCATGATAGGATGTCATGGATGGAAGAATTGCACATGATGCCTATTTAGCAAGTTTTCATCATGGTATTTATCCAAGGTGCCACAAGAAGTGGTTTTCACCAAGGCACATTTTAATTTTTTAAATTTTTTAAAATTATTTCTAGAAAGAGCTTAGGCTTTCTCAAGTTAGATAGCACACCTATAAGAAAATATAATTTATGATAAGCCAAGGCCATAGAAAGGTACGCTCAAAGATGTTGATAAGGTAATGAAAGGAAAATGATAGGAAAAAGAGAGGTAGATGAAGGATAAGATTGTTGGTTTTGGAAGACTAAAACAAGGATAGAAAGTAGGCGTAAGATTTAGAGGATTTCATGAGGGAGGATGAGATATTAGGAAAGATCAACATTGACATACACCATGAAGGGTGATGGAATGATGGGGAAATCATGGACAAAATAGATCAAGGCTTAGATAAATGAGGCAGCAGAGCCATTTAGGAGGAAGGTGGAGTAGAAGGTTTTGAAACCTTTTTAGGAAGATGTTGGGAAGAATATGGAGTGGAAGTCTTTGAAAGCTTGAATGTTAACTTTGATTTGTTTTAAATATTCAAGTCCTTCAAAAGAGACTTGGGAGTCCATATAGCTTTTGATTTTTCATTAGATTCTTTGGAACACATGTCTTCAATAATAGATTTAAGAACCCACACTTTCTTTGGTTGAGCTCTTTGAATAGTGGACCTTTGTGGTCTCTTTTGTGTATTTTCCTTCTTAACATTCACATATTGATTAGAGGAGACATGGTGAACTTTTGAAAATGGATTGATGCACTTGTGTTTGAGTTGATCATCCAAATTGCTTCCAAATGAATTGGGATTTGTGGATGAATGAGACCAAATGACTAGTTTAGATGGAAAGGTGAATGTGAAGAGTTCAAGTATGTGTATCTTTGTTGATCTTGGGGTAGGGTAGGAGGAATGTGTAATGAGATGAGAGCAGAAGTAGGAGATAGAGGAACATAAGGTCCTAATATGGATGGAAGATTTGAAGGTTATAGCTTAGATGGATAGGGACCAAGGATAGATTTAGAAAATGTGAATGGACCATGAGTAGGGATATCAACATCTTTAGAGTGAGAAACACGACCAAAGCCATCAATAGATTTATGAGTAATTGTTATAGGAGAAATACCTTTGATAGGAGTATTTAAAGCTTGAGCATAGCTTTCAAGTGAGTGCAGAAAGGTAGGACAAGAGGGTGAGGGAACACTTTTCTCTTCAAAATGAATTTTAGGTAGCATAGGAAAAGTATCCTTCTCTTGGTCTTTAATAGTCTCCTTAGGATGGTAGAAGGAATATCTTGATCTTTCTTAGTAGAGGTGCATGACATGGGAGATGGAGGACTATGTGGCTCTTGAGATGGAGACATGAGATCTTGGAAGATTTCAAAGGGAATGAAGGAATCGTGGTCTTGATAAACACTCATTTCTAAATCATTTAAGTAGTCCTCTTGACATGAAACCAATTTCGAGGATGAGGGAGTATCTGAATCTATATTCATATCTATTTCTAGAGTCTGCATAATAGGCCCTTGAAGTTTAGAAGGAAAATGATTTGGAGTGGACTTTAAAGGCATAGCAGGGCATGAAGACATATGATTTGTGAAGGTAGTGAAAAGACTTGCAACCCAATATTTTGGCTTGAGTTTCTTTTAAAGGCAGTCCTTAAGGGTATACATAACCAACATGAGGAGTAGCAAGTTCTTTCTTTGGCGAATGTGTGTTGGAAAGATTGGACACTTTAGAAGGTGGTTGTATGTTGGAAGAAATAAGTGTCATATTCAAACCATTGCTAGACTTGGTTTCATGATGTTGATCCTTCTTGAGAGTAGAATTTCTAGTAGATGAGAGCTTAGATTTTTGAATTATGCCATTATCAAAGAGATCTTGGATCTTGTTTTTCAGATCCTTACAATGTGAAGTTTTATGTAAATTATGTCTATGATAGGTACAATAGTTACTCATAAAGGAAACTCCCACCAAAGTGACCTTAGGTTTAATAATGATTTTTTCTTCAACAAGTTCTTCCAAGGTTAATTCGTAAGATTCTCCCAAAGGTGTGATATCATGCTTTGGTTTACATTCCCAAGGTTTGTTTTCAAAGATACCTTTAGATTTTTTGGGTGTTTGTGGATTATTTTGAGATGGCTTGGAATCAACATTATAGGAAGGTAAATAATCTCACAAGGAAATTTTTTAAGATAATTTTTCATCTTCCTCCTTTAGTCTTTGAAGTTGAGCACTCATTGATTGGATTTTTTTCTTCATGTTTGTAATAAGTATATCTTCTTCCTTACTAGGAATTTTGGATTTAGTGCATTTGTTGTTAGCCATTGTGATGTCCTAGGTTTATGTGAAGGGAAAAAAAAATTCTTCCACCCTTAGTTGCAATAGTCATAGACAATGACGAAAAGTAAAAGCCTAGACAAGGGCCACACTAGAACATAGCCTCAAAGTGAGATAAGAGTGTTGTATACTTGGGTACGAGTTGTCTGAGTAATGGCTAGAACAACCAAGGATTATGAATATTGTGACACAAAGTATGACAAACATGAGAGGACAAAGTAAGATTACTAAGTGAGGAGACTAGTTCATGTGTAGATCACAAGTTGTCGACTAAGCAAGAAGTCACTATTTGACACTGTTATCAGATAGTGGAGTGATCAAATGTTGTAGACAAAGATTAGACTTGGAGCACAAATAACTTCCACATAACATTTTGATAGTTTCAAGAAAATATCCCACATGAGGATTCTCGGATAACCACATGAGAAAGTATAGTAAAGCAAGTGAAGATTCAGAACAATAAATTTGAACTAGTTTTCTCACATGAGGACTTGCATAGAGGTGCACGAGGAGTTGATAGTTTGACAAACAGATAAAATTTTGGCATAAGTATATAGTGTTTTACAAAATCTTGCATAGAGATTCATTGATAGTTGTATGCGGAACTGCGAAGAACCCCATGAGGAAGTGCTGACAAGGAGTTTTCTTGCACAAAAATTTGTAGAACTAGGCATAAGAAAAGGGATAAAACAATAGTTTTTGACTAAATTCGAAGAGATTTTCAATGGTTTTGATAGTTCTAAATAGAAGACTAATTGTGTTGACAAGCTTCACACAGATATCGCCATAGTTTTCAAGTTTTGGACATCATTTAGGATTTCAAATAGACAATTATTTTCAGACAAAGTAAGCAAGTAGTAGTTGCAAATAGTCCAACCAAGGACAAAGCAACTCAGAGGGATGGGGGAGTCTTGACCTTTTATTTGTTTGACAGATTTGAAAAAATTTAAAGACTCAAAAAAGACACACTTTATCCCTATAACCAAAAATGGTAGAGGAAGCAAAACCTTTGTCTCACAACTTATGTGCATGCATTCACCTCACACAGCCTTGTCACCCCACTAGAGGGTGTCCATGTTTCTAGTGTATTCCAAGGATGTAATAACATATATGCTGAATGAGCACCCTTTTGGCAGGGGTCAAGCATGTATACCACCTTCTAGTGTCTAGGCACATGCCTGTGGTGAGTATCTATAGGAGAGATTCTTCCCCCTCCTTACACAAAGATTATGCCCCCTTTCGAAGGTGAATAGGGTAGCAACTTACTAAGAGGTTTTTAGTTGGCTTCTATTCATATTAACCCCTAGTGGCTTTACGAACAAAGTTGAGGCTAGCAACCCACACTAGCATCTAAAAGTGCACACACTTGACTAGCAAGAATGGGGCTAGCATTAGCCAATACAATAGACAGAGTCTTTTCTTGATATGCGATACCAAAATGAAGAAGAAGAAATTAACATGGATTTGGAGTATTTCACTCAAGAAATCTTTTTTATTATAGTGAGTTGGAATCTCTAGTGAAAGGAGTGTGCTCATTTAGGTTGATCCTAGAGGTTAGATCGCTCTAACAGGCACTCTAAAGGTTGACTTGGACTGGTGGTTCGGATCTAAGGGTCCAAGTTTCTAATTTTCAACAAGGAGAAAGAGCATACTCCACTACCTCATCAACTTACCCAAACACACAAAACATGTTTATCACTGAGTTAGCTTATCAATCCCAACTTGTCTTTTCTCAAGATTCTGATTTCCTAAAAGGAAGTCATCATCCTTTCATAAAATTATAGGAGAACCACTAACTTTCTTGCCTCCCTCAAGTACTATCTTTCAAAGTCTTTTAGGTTTTTTATTTACTCTTGAGCATCACTTCCAAGTAGTAAAGAGCATACTCCATTATTCTTTTTTCTAGAACCCTATGAAGTTCACAAGCACTATCAAACTATGTGTAAGAAAGTAGTAAAAGAAAACACAATGTTTAAGTGGGTTTGAATTGATTCTTTGAAATGTGTATCTTTGACAAATGTCCTACAATCACATGGTCTATACTATTTCAAGGGTTTGTAATAAATTTTCTTTGACAAGCGTCCTATAAACCATTGTTAAGCTGTTGAAAATTAGAAACCAAAATTGAAAATGCCTCAAAAAAACCATTAATTAAATCATGATAATTAAAACTGAATCTGAAAACTACACTTTGCATTTACTGATCTAAAATTTTGTGTGAAATCCTACATAGGCCCACAAGAGAAAATGGTGTGTACTGCGTGAGAAACCATGCAATTATACACTTTTTTGTGCGAGGAAGTGCAAGATAGGGAGTGAAATCTAAGTTTCTTCATGTGCAAATGAGATTTCTCATGCAAGAAAATAGAGTACTATATGAAAAACAACAATAGAATATCAAAATATGTAGAAGAAACAAACAAATGAGGCTAGAAACTTGATTTCTCGGCCACACGGTGGGTTCCAAAAATGTATGGGAGAAATGTGGGCCTCGATCTTTACATACACTTCAAGATGATCATTATATTGTGATATTGCTATCAAGATTTAACTGTGTAATTTTTGACTCAAACTCATTGACCCATGTTTCATGAGTAGTGATTCAACATGAATCCATCTCTCATGAGAATAAATGGAACACTTAGCACTCATTGGATCTAGGTGATGCTCACATGGATGAAGCACCAGGACTTCCCTAGAAGTCACCCATCCCAGTACTACTCCAGCTTGAGTGCACTTAACTACAGAGTTTCCTCCATGGTTAAACCCAAAGCTTGCAACCCCATTTGCAAAACCTTCACCAAGTGTTGTGCCTTATGAACCACTCATTAGAAATCCCCTTAAGCTCATCAATTGATAAGTAGGAGATAATTTCCACAGCAAGTCAAATTGTGATATTGCTATCAAGATTTAACTGTGTAATTTTTGAGTCAAACTCATTGACCCATGTTTCATGAGTAGTGATTTAACATGAATCCATCTCTCATGAGAATAAATCTTGATAGAAATACCACAATTTGACTTGTTGTGGAAATTATCTCCTACTTATCAATTGATGAGCTTAAGGGGCTTTCTAATGAATGGTTCATAAGGCACAACACTTGGTGAAGGTTTTGCAAATGGGGTTGCAAGCTTTGGGTTTAACCATGGACAAAACTTTGTAATTAAGCGCACTTAGGCTAGAGTAGTACTAGGATGGGTGACCTCCCAAGAAGTCTCAGTGCTTCACCCCTGTGAGCATCACCTAGATCCAATGAGTGCTAAGTGTTCTATTTATTCTCATGAGAGATGAATTCATGTTAAATCACTACTCATGAAACATGGGTCAATGAGTTTGACTCAAAAATTACACAGTTAAATCCTGATAGCAATATCACAATTTGACTTGCTATGGAAATTATCTCCTACTTGTCAATTGATGAGCTTAAGGGGCTTTCAAATGAATGGTTCATAAGGCACAACACTTGGTGAAGGTTATTCAAATGGGGTTGCAAGCTTTGGGTTTAACCATGGAGAAAACTCTATAGCTAAGCGCACTCAGGCTTGAGTAGTACTAGGATGGGTGACCTCCTGGGAAGTCCTGGTGCTTCACCCCTGTGAGCATCACCTAGATCCAATGAGTGTTAAGTGTTCCATTTATTCTCATGAGAGATGGATTCATGTTGAATCACTACTTATGAAACATGGGTCAATGAGTTTGACTCAAAAATTACACAATTAAATCCTGAAAGAAATATCACAATTTGACTTGCTCTGGAAATTATCTCCTACTTATCAACTAATGATCTTAAGGGGCTTTCTAATGAATGATTAATAAGGCACAACACTTGGTGAAGGTTTTTCAAATTGGTTTGCAAGCTTTGGGTTTAACCATGGAGGAGACTCCGTAGTTATGCGCGCTTAGGCTGGAGTAGTACTGGGATGGGTGACCTCCCGGGAAGTCTAGGTAGTTCACCCCTGTGACCATCACCTAGATCCAATGAGTACTAAGTGTTCCATTTATTCTCATGAGATATGGATTCATGTTTAATCACTACTCATGAAACATGGGTCAATGAGTTTGACTCAAAAATTAACAATTAAATCCTGATAGCAATATCACAATTTGACTTGTTGTCGAAATTATCTCCTACTTATCAATTAATGAGCTTAAGGGGATTTCTAATGAATGGTTCATAAGGTACAACACTTGGTGAAGGCTTTGCAAATGGGGTTGCAAGATTTGGGTTTAACCATGGAGGAAACTCTATACTGAAGCACGCTCAAGCTGGAGTAGTACTGGGATGGGTGACCTCCTGGGAAGTCCTGGTGCTTCACCCCTGTGAGCATCACCTAGATCCAATGAGTGTTAAGTGTTCCATTTATTCTCATGAGAGATGGATTCATGTTGAATCACTACTCCTGAAACATGGGTCAATGAGTTTGACTCAAAAATTAAATAGTTAAATCCTGATAGCAATATCAAAAGTTGACTTGCTGTGGAAATTATCTCCTACTTATCAAATAATCATTATATGTGGAATCATCCCAGAATGAACATTGGGCTGTTCATCCAAAACAATTTGGCAAGTCAATCTATTGCCTTCTAACTAGAATGATTATGCTATTGCTCTTAGAATGAGAAGCTAGCAACCAAACATCTAGAATGAAGGATTTATTTATATGAGAATGCAAGATTAATCTAAATTAGATATGCAAATTAATCTATATGTAATGCATATATTAAGCTAAGAATAAAAGGAGCATATTATTCTAAATGGATCCATTTTGAAGCTAGAATGATATTGTAATGCAAGAAAAATGACAAACTATGAATGTATGAGCGAATGATTATTTCAACATAAGTTCAATACTATTAAATTTCAACCTTCATAATGAGGAATTGAAGGCTTCTTAAATAGAATCCTAAAATTGATCAACGGTTGAGATCAATTTGGATTGATCAACGGTTGAGATCAATTTGGATGGACGGTCGAGATTGGAAATGAGATTTAGTTAGAATGGAAACTTCCTTGTGCAAATGAAGTTAATTGATTCACTTCTGAGTGTGAGAAAGAGTTAACTGAGTTAATTCCATTTCCAATTCCAATTCACTCAAAGTTTCCATTTCTAAACTAAAGAGAGAATTTTGAGAGTGTATTTAACTTAACAAAATAGAATATGACCTCATAAATGCATAATCTTAATTGATTGAATAATTAAATTCAATAAATTAAAATTGAGGATATACCTTATTAAATCAAATACATTTAATTCCATTGTACATTAGCTAGAAAGGTAATTTTAATTTAATTAAAGTATGAAGAATTATAATTAAATTAAACTTAATTAATAGGTTTATTGTAGCTAATTTGATTCAATACTTAGGAATTAATTAAAGAGTGTAATTAGTATAGATTAGGGTTTTCTGTATTTGACACTTAGGTCAAGTAGTGATTATCAGAGTCATAAGTGCCTAGTAAAATAGGACTTAGGATTGATTAAATAGACCAAAATTGGTTTTGCATGGCAATGTGCCAATTGTGGGGTATTACATCTTCACGTAATCTCCTCATATGCTCCCTTGTTTTTGCCTTTATTGACTCTCATTTTTCCTGTTCTTTCCCATGATTGTAGATGCAAATTACCCTACAAACAATAACATGAATAGAATAAATAGTAAAATATAAAACTAAACAAATTTGCATGATTATTTTATGCTCAATCATAAGATAACATAAAATAAGATGTTTGCACATGAAAAATATAAAATTTAGCATTTCCAGGGACAAAAAATCTTACACTTGCATACCCAGTATAGAAATACATTTGAAACAATAGTAGAATCTACTAGACCACACTGAAACAACATAATAACCGTTGACATGTTATTTTTTATTTATAGTTTTTAATAACCCAATTGGGTTTTGTATAACTTGATGAGGTTATTGAGTTCTAATTGCATTATCCATATGGACAAATAACCTGCTCGAGTTATGTATTACTACTACACAAAGGTAGATTAAAGGAGGGAGGGAGTGATGGAGAGAATCACAGAGAGAGAGAGAGGGTGAGGGTAGGATAAAGAGATAGAAGGAGATACAAAAAGGGAGAGGGAATAAGAGAGGGGGACACTGAATGGGGATGAGAGAGAGAGATTAGGGGATATGATAAAGAGAAAGAATTAGAGAGAGAGAGAGAGATTAGGGGATAGGATAAAGAGAAATAATGTGTGTGTGTGTGTGTGTGTGTGTGTGTGTGTGTGTGTGTGTGTGAGAGAGAGAGAGAGAGAGAGAGAGATGTAGGATGGAGAAATGATTAGGGGATAGGAGAAAGAGAGAGATGAGATAGGAGAAAAATAGAGAGGGGATATGAGAGTGAGAGAGAGTCAGAGATTAAGGGATATGATAAAAATTGTGTGTGTGTGTGTGTGTGTGAGAGATATATATATATATATATATATATATATATATATATATATATATATATATATATATATATATATATATATATATATATTAGGGGATATGATAGAAAGAGTGAGAGAAAGGTGGAGAGAATGAGTGAGATAGAAGGGGATAGGAGAAAGAGAGTGAGAGAGAGAGAGGGGATATGACAAAAATAGTGAGAGAGAGAGAGAGAGAGAATTCTAGAGGGATGGGGGGAGAGAGAGAGAGAGGTTAGGGGATATGATAGAAAGAATGAGAGCAAGGTGGAGAGAATAAGTGAGATAGAAGGGGATAGGAGAAAGAGAGTAAGAGAGAGAGGGGGGATATGATAGAAATAGTCACAGAGAGAGAGAGAGAGAGAGAGAGAGAGAGAGATCTAGAGGGATGGAGAGAGAGATAGATTAGGGATATGATAGAAAGAGTGAGAGAGAGAGAGAGAGAAGGGGGGGATAGGAGAAAGAGAGGGAGGGTATAAGACAAAGAGAGAATGAGAGAGATTTCGAGAGAGGATAGGATGGAGAGAAGAATTAGAGGATATGATAGAAAGAGTGAGAAAGAGAAGGGGATAGGAGGGAGAGAGGGAGAGCAAGTGAGAGAGAGAGAGAGAGAGAGAGAGAGAGAGAGAGAGAGAGAGAGAGATATTAGGGGATATGATAGAAATTGTGTGTGTGAGTATGTGAGTGAGTGAGAGAGAGAGAGAGAGAGATTAGGGGATATGATAGAAAGAGTGAGAGAGAGATGGAGAGAATTAGTGAGAGATAAGGGGATAGGATAAAGAGAGAGAGGGGATGTGAGAGAGAGATAGAGAGATCATGGGAGATTAGGGATATGATAGAAAGAGTGAGAAAGAGATGAAGAGAATGAGTGAGAGATAATGGGATAGGATAAAGAGAGAGAGGGGATGAGAGAGGGGGGGAAAGGATAGAAAGAGTGAGAGAGAAAATGGGATAGAAGAAAGAGGGAGGGGGGATAGGAGAGAGAGAGAGAGAGAGAGAGAGAGAGATTAGGGGATATGATATAAAGAGTGAGAGAGAGAAGAGGATAGGAGAAATAAATATGGGGATAGGATAAAGAGTGAAAATTAGAGAGAGAGAGAGAGAGAGAGAGAGAGAGAGAGAGAGAGAGTGAGTGATGGAGAGAGAGGGGATGGGATGGAGACAAGGATTGAGGGATATGATTCAAGTAATTTTTTCAAAGAGCAGTTCATTCAAAGGGGTGCACCTTAATCAAAAATACCCTTTGAGAAAAGTATATTGTTTGAATGGACCACCTAATTATGTGCATATCTCCCCCTCTTCTTGCAACTTTCTATAGATTTTTGGCCTTCAAAGCTTAGGTTAAAAGCACATAAATTTAGCTCAACAAGATGAATCAAGCAAGGAATTAATCCTCAAAATGAAACTTCCAACAACTATAATTTCAATATATATTGATTTTATTATGATATATTTTTATTTTTACTAAACATGATTTTTCATAAAATATCAACTTATCAATTCTACATGCGTGGAAATATGGCAATTAATTAAAATATTTACACATTAGTTATTGATGTCCTTGTTTCAACATAAAATAATTTAACTTTCAATATATACAAAACAAGTTATATGTGATTATAGTCCAACTTCAAAACTTGATTAAAAAAAAATTTGACAAAATATTTTGAAACCATTTCATTCCTTCTCGAGAAATATCTCAAACAATTTCATTGATGCATTCTTTCATATGGAGTGTAAGTAGTGTGCATCACACTTGTGTGTCTTCCTTGGAGAAGAGATCTTGTCCCCAAGTTCTTGGTGCCTGTTGTATCCACACAACCCGATTTATGTATTTCTATCAAGTGCTATGGGTTTTCTTCAATTAGAGTTTGATCTATTGGGCTTAGTAGATAAGCTCCTTAATCCTGACCCTTTTTTAGACAATACTCTTTCATCTACTATGGAGGATTACTGGTTATGGTCTTCTTTAGCTTTGGTGGGTGGGGTTATCCCATTGGAAGAACTTGAAAAGGGTTCATTGTTTGATCCTCTGTTCACTGTCATTTGTTGCACATTGGAGGTGTAGGACTTCAAGTTTTTCAATTGGGTCCTCTGTAAGTATGGTGACTGGTTGGATAGGTCAATGGTTTATATTATTAATTCTAGGGTGAATACATTATTTTCTCTTTCATATCACTCCCATGATGACATGATTCCTCTTCCTGTTTAGTGTGCTTACCATCTTCGTCATCCTACCCCTACTTCTTCAATGAGATCACTACCTCATGGTCTGGTGGACGTTCACAATGATGACATGCATAACTAATGGACATTTGGGCATAATGTTCTACTTAGGGTTGGAATTTTTGGTTTCCCCTTTGTCTTGGCATGATTACTTTGGATAATGTCACTATTCTAACTACCTAGTGGGTGTTTTTTGAGTTTTTGTTATCCTCATCTAGCTACAATGTAGTCCTCTAGATAGGTATAACATACCACATCTCTAGTTCTATGCCTAATTCCATGTCACTCTTAGTGATAAGCTCCTTAAGCCTTGCATTCTTTTGGAAAATACTCTTTTGTCTATCATGGAGGATTGTTAGTTATGGTCTTCTTCAACACTAGTGGATGGGGTTATCCCATTGGAAGAACTTGGAAAGGGCCCACTATTTGATCCTTTGTTCACTAACATTAATTGCACATTGGAGGTGTGGGACTTTAGGTTTGTCAATCGGGCCCTCTGTAAGTATGGTGACTAGTTGGATAGGTCAATGATTTCACTTATTAATTCCAAGGTGAATGCACTATTTTCTCTTATGAATCACTCCCATGATGATAGGGTTGTTCCTCTTGTTCATTGTGCTTTCTATCTTCATTGTCCTATGTTTGCTTCTTCAATGAGATCATTTCCTCATGGTCTGATGGATGCTCATAGTGATAACATGCATGACCGATGGCCATTTGGGCATAATTCTTGATGTAAGGATAGATAGGAAAGCTAGGGCTAGAGGCAAACCTAACTGTCCAAACACCTTACTAAGTAAACACAATGGAACAAAAAAACATGAATAACAACACCAAGGGGAGAAGGAACAACAAATACTTTATTGATTCATCAAATTGCTTGCATACATGCCCAACTACAAGGTCTTCTAGGTTACGCCCAACAAGATTTATGAAATTCCAAACTTAGAATTTTCATAGGTCCTTAATTCAAACTTCTAGCTTGACTACTTTGCAATCTCTCACCCCTCATTCTCTAAGTGATACCTAACCTAAACGTAAACACCCCTATTTATACTACCAAAATAGTTTACAAAAGATTCTAGATCATTACATAATAGAAGGCTAACCTTACAATGGTCTTTACACATCCCAAGACAAGATCCTTATATGAAAATCATGATCTAGATTAAATACACAAGTCAACTTAAACTAAGAACCATTCATGGAAAAACTCGGTCAAAGAAGGAACTGAGCATCAACAAACATCAGGTTCACTTGGCACATGAAGGAACACTCAGCCATCAAAGAACTCTGTCAATACTGGATTACCAACCAACACTGAACAACTAGGCCAACATTAAATAACTTGGTAACAACTATAGCTCAACAACCACTGCAACTTGGCACTAACATGCAATATGAACAAAATAAACAGGATCACAAGACAACCCAAGATGCTCTTGCATCAATGTTCTACCTAGAGTTGGCATTTTTGGTGTCTTCTTTCTCTTGGCATGTTTACTTTGGATAATGTTACTATTTTGATTTTCTAGTGGGTGTTTTTTGAGTTTTTGTTACCCTCATCCAGCTACATTGTAATCCTCTAGATAGATATAGCATACTAGGTCTCTAGTTCTATTCTTCTGATAATCCTCATTCCCTAGCTCTTCTTTTCTATACTTTGGGCTTTCCTCCTAGTACGCATTCCATGCTCCTTGGGCTTCCTCTATTTTAAACATGGTGTTCTTTCTCTTTACTAATGGTCGAGGATTTTGACATTTTTGGCACCTCACCATCTTTGATATTGTACAAAACTTTATATTTATTATTAATAGATATAGACTTATATATATGTGTGTGTGTGTGTGTGTGTGTGTGTATCTTGAAACTATTTACAACTGTTAGATACTAGTGTAACAAACATAAGATTGAAAGGATCTTAATTTATCGGTTGTAGAAGAAAAATTGCACTGAAATGCATGTTAGTCTTAAAAAATTGTGTTTTCTCTTACAAACTAGTTACCAAAGGAGATGGAAAAAGAAAAAAATTGATGTATGTATGTATGTCTGTATGTATGTATTTATATGTGTATATATGTGTATAAACAAAGATACACACCACAAATCAATAGTTTACATATCTTTAATTTTTTAATAGTTTAGTAGTTGTAGGCATTAGAAGGTGAAGATTTAGCTCAAAAATAATCATTTCAATGTCAATCTTGGTCAAAACGTGTAACCCACTATTGTAGGATAAGCACTTGCTAATTATTAGATGCTTATGCATTTCACCATTTACTCTAACTAGGATCTTCTTTTGGTCTTCACCATTTTTTGTTATTTGTTATGTTGATTGAAGGAGAATAAATTTTAACTATTTCTTCTTCATATCTATCTCCTCTTCTTTTTCTTGTGATCATTTTGTGCACTCTTTAGCTCCATGAACTTGTTCTACCTTGACTTTTCTTTGGTCATCTTTCTGTGTAATATCTTCTAATGTTAGTTTTTCTACTATATTAAAGCTTTATGAACTTTATTTTTGTATTAATGTTTATAATTTCCAAATATTCTAATTGAGAAACCAAGATATTATCCAACCCATCCTTATTTAAACCATAAAAATTTAAATGAGAAATATATTTATATATGGAAATTTTTTAATTTTCAAAATATTAAATATTCTTTCTTGCTATTTGATTATTCTTAGTGTTCCATGCTTGAACCAATAGTTTCTCACTTAATGCCATGTCAATAAAGTTATCATTACTACTATTGTTTGTAGAAACAATAGCCTTTTCCTTTTAATATAGTCACAAAATTGAACATGTGAAACTCCCTTCCTTAAAGCTAAAATGCATACACTTTCATCCTTCGTCTTTCCTTCATCATTCAATTTGTATACCCATCTCCCTCATTTTACTTTTTTTTTTCTTGGTCTCTTTCTCAAATTCTCCTTTTTATTCTTCTCCTTCTCGCATTCGCCTTCTTAAATTGTTCTTCTCATTCTTTTTATTATTCCCTCTGATTTGCATCGTCTTGCCTTGCAAATCCAATTTATGTTGGAGCGTCTCTATATAAAATGTGTATTATAATTTATCAAAAGAATAAATAATTGTATGTTACTAATGCCACATTTTAGCTTCACGTACCAAGTATAAATCAATATTCAACCTTTTTATTCTCCTTCTTGCATTCCCCTTTTTAATTTTTTCTTCTCATTCTTGTTATTCTCCCCCTTGATCATCATCATCTTTCTTTGCAAATATCATTTATACATTGGCCCCTATCTAGGAGAAACACATAATCTAATTTATCAAAATAAGAAATATATGTATATTGACAATCCCACATTTTAGCTTCATGTATCAAGTGTAAATCAATATATGGTTGTCATTCACCTTTTTTACCATGATTTTTTTAAAATTGAGCCACCATCATAATGCATTACTATTTCAATAAAAATACACATCAAAAGTAGGTGTTTAAGAAATAATATTTTATATTTAAATGTAAAATATTTATACCACATATCATTGAATTGAGTTTGACTAGATCAACTCATTATGTTTTCAAAATCACATCTAAAATTATGAGAAATATAACCTTGATTAATTTTGATGAGAAATGTGGTAGAAATGTGATACATTATTTCAATGTAACACATTTCTACATATCACATTTAAAAGTAGAGATTCCTTATCTAGTGATTAAATTTAGTGTAAAATTTGTGGAAAAATCTATACATTTAGAAGATCTAGGTGAATTCTAAATATTTAGTTTTTTATCCTTACCTTTATCCAAGTTGTCAATCTCAAAATGTTTGGTAAGATCTTGATGCAGGAGCATCCAGAGGTATAAGGGAAATCCTATGTCACCCAAAAAAAAATGTACTTAGAATTAGTTTCTATTTCATGTGTTTTCATTTTTGGACACCCATTTGGGTCAAATAAAGGTTCCAACTCTCACAGTTCAACTATCAGTGTGCTAAAAAATCCCGAAAAAATAGGAGCATGCAATTTGGCAATCATTTTGGTGACCTAGAAGGTGTGAATTGGCCAGATGAATGTAATTGTGATTTAGAGCATTCTAGAAAAAGAATCAGGTCAAAAGGCCCCACAGTTTGAAAGTTATTGTAGTTTTTCGGGTTTTGGAGACCTCCTAAGAATGCTTCAAAGTTAGGTTAGGGGCATTAAATGACCTTGAAAAGGGCCGAAAAATGGGGGACGAGCGAAGCTGGTCCATAGGGCTATAGAGCGCTTCGAGAGCTTTTCGAAAATGTAAACAGTTCGTCAATCAGAGCTACGGTTCAAAAGTTATGCCTCCCAGAAGTTCGGTTACCATTTCTGGATTCTTCTAGATTTGCACCGACTTCTAACATAGCTTTTGGAACCTTCTATTTGGTCGGTGGATGCCTACTAGCACTTTCTAGAATGTACTCCTAGTCCTTAACCCTCTGGGGTCTATTTAAGGAGATTTCTAGCATTGTAAAAGGCAGTTCGGAGTGGAGTTTGAGAGGAGGTACTGAAAGGAGAAATTATCTCCAGATTTATGCTATTGTAAGCCCTTAGGGCATGTTTTGAAGTTTATTTTCTCTGTACTGTTTGTACTAGCTTATTTTCTTAGTTAATACAATTTCCCTTCTCTGTTGTGTCCATTCTATTCTTGGGTTGTGTCACCATCAGATCTACATGTATAATATCTAAAATAAGATAATGTAGAAGATATGTCACAACAAGAAAGGGATACTTATATTCTAGGATACTTGATTTCTAATAAATATAAAAATATAATAACCTTTGGAGCATGGCAACACTATACAAAAACCTTATGGAAGAAGCTACTCTACAATACATCTCAAAGAGATCTCAAATATATCACAGATACCATATCCTTACATTAATAATTATAAACTCCTTAATGTAGAACTTCTAATATTTATAATGTAATGAAGGGGTAATTCATAGACCCCAAGTTAGGTTATGAACGGTTGCTTTGATACCACTGACAAAGGGTAGCTCTGATATCACTAATGAAGGATACTCCCCTTAACAACATAAATATATAATAGAAATTGGGAAATAATAGAAATTTGTAAGAACATAAATGTGGCTTCTTATTATCCCCATTAGTATGGAATTACAAATTTTAGGAATATAAAATGCAAAGCCACATAGGCATTTTCTTTATGTTACAGTATTATGTATGCTAGAGCCACCACCAACAACCCAAATTGCCCTAAACAATCCTAAATGCCTTCATTATATAGGCAATTTTTCACCTCCTAAGAATGTTCTAGAGTTTTATCCCAAGAACCTGAGAATGACCAACCATAAATTATTATTAATTTTCACATTTTAGTACATTAGTCTACTAAAACAAAAATATTTTTTTTTTTATAATTTCAAGTAGCACAACTTTCAAAGCCTATAACTCATAAATCATTGCTTTGATTGACTATAATTGCCCATTTTTAAAAATGACACTTGTTAATCTATAGTGTCTAACTATGTAAGCATCGTCAACTAGGGCTTTTCCTCATTTTGGAGCCTCGAATGCCTTAAAAACTGAGTTCATATTTTTTATACCAAAAAATCTCAGTAACTTCACAAATGCATTTGTCCTTGCAATGAAACTTGATTGGTAGGATTATATATCTGAAATGAGCCTCCATGAATGAAATTAGAACAATCTTATCTTGAATGAACAATCTACTAAAAATTGTAAGTTTCCAAAATTAGCAACTATGTGGTGAGATATTCCTTATTGAAAAGACAAATAGAAATATTTTTAGGTGATGCAAGATTGCCCTTTACACCTAGGATGCTCCTGCATCAGTAGTCCATGCTCGGTACCTAATATATTGTCCTAAAAAGTAAGCACCCTTAATTAGGTTTTTGTTTTATCCCAATTTTAGTGTATATGGGTTCTCATATTGATTTCATAATTGACTAACACTTATTAGACCTCCAAACTAATATTATAAGTTATCTATTGATAAATTTTCTTCAAAAATGAAGGTTAGCCTTTATTTCTAAGTGTGCTCCTCTATTTTTCCTTGAATAAAATAATTATTTCCATCACTTTGTCTCTATATCCCTATTTTTGACCTTTACAACTTGCTTTGACCTCAAATTGAATTGTACCTAGAAATTCTACACCTACCCTATTTCCCCAACACCTTGTCCAAATTTTGCCTCATTCTTCTAGGTACAAGATTATATTAATTTTTTATCCATGGGATAGTTTTTCAATGGTGCTATATCCCCAAGGATTGGGGCCCAAATTTGTCTCAAAGCTTTGTTTCAAGATATTGACCAGAGATATGGTCCCATAATTTGTGTGCATGATTTTTAACCTAGAAAATGATGGATTGAGTATATAAACATTTTATCTCTCCTCATTTGGTATCCATTACCAAATTTGCAAGGTCGTCTAAGACATTAGCTTGGCATGGGAGGGTCCTGTTGTCTCCACAATTTAGTAAGCTACAAGTTGGTCTTCATTTGGCTCGGATTGGACTTTATTTGGGTTTAGTTTCATGTACTTACTATTTGTAGCAAGTTGGGTGTTGATTTAGATGGGCCCTTTATATTTTTAGAAAGTGCATTCGGTCACATGTGGAAATAATAGAAGTGACTCTTGTGTCAAGTGACATATTTAAATGATTAGTATTTTTGGAGATATTATAATTTTAGTTACCAAATTATTATTAAATGGCCTATTATAAAGTTATAATTTAACTTTATAACTTCACTTAAGTTGAGGTTTGATTTATAATTGAAGGAGGCGATTTATTTAATTAATAATATACCTAAGCCAATTATTAAATGTTTCTTAAAGAGTTATGTAGGAACGTTTTAAGAGCTAAGTTCTTTTGGGAAACTTTCATAGTTCTGAAGTTTAGTTCTTTTGAGAAACTTTTGTCAACAAGGGTTAATAAATATGAGCTCATTTCATTGGAAAAATTAAACTTGAATATTTATTTGCCTTTATTTCCTTTGTGGCTTTTCTAAGTGTTGGTTTTGTTGGCTCCTAATTTAACAATTTTGGAAATAACCAAGAAACTAGACCAAGACATCTAAGGTTAGCAAATTGCTATGATGGATGCACTTGATTGCAATCCTGGGCCAACTATAAGGATAAATCCTTCTTCTTCTTTAGGCTTTTTTATACCTAGGTGGGTGGACCTCAGATTCTTTATATGGTACTAATGTAAAGGCATACAACTGAATCTGGAAAAATAGACAAAATTCCTCAATCTTGTATGTTTATGCAAGCATCCATGGGTGAAATAGCTACTTAACAAAGCACATGAACCTGATAAACTAAGTGAGGGAAAACTCTTTTGATTCTTAAACACAAAGGAAAGATATTTGATTAAGATTGGTATCTTAGCATAACCCGGGTATGCAACAACAAAGAACATGCATCCCTCAAGCTGACCAGACCCTTATCCATTGGGCATCAACTAAACCTTAACATGTAGATCAATACCTAAATTATACTCATATATTTAGGCATGTGATCTATCTATTTGACTTGCAAACAAACATAAGTCTTCATAACAACTCTCGTACTTATTGTAAAATCCTTCTGGTTTAACCTGCAACCCTATCAGTATAAACAAGCATTTACTTGGCTTCTTTGTTCCAACAACAAATTCATCTTGATATACAACCTTAAGGGGTTGCAACTGAGTTCAAGACCTTAGTTTTTAAGCACAGAACATTACAAGTAACAGAAGCAGGAGATGAGAATTAGATTGAAACTAAGAAGGTTAAACTCTTTGCATTAATTTCATTGAAAATAATACATCATCTATATATCAAAATTTAGAAAAGAACACCAAGAATGACTGTATAATATAGAACGATTCAAAGAGATATAATATGTTGTTCATAACAAGAGAATACTAAGAAAAAATTGGTATCACAACTGTGAGAAAACTCAGGAAATTGGAACCAAACTGATCTCACAATCCACCTAAAATTTTCAAAGAATTGGAACACTTACAATAAGCAGAAAAGGAAGATATATAGGAGAGAAAATCTTTCTTAGTCTCTAATCTGAATTTGACATGTGTCCCACTAAAAGAGTCTTCAATCTGGAGTTGTTGAAACTGAACTTCCTCATCTACCTGCACTTTGAAAACCATAAATGATGCCAAAATATTTGATATATCCCCACTTAAAATATGCAAATATCTCATGAAGGAATATCAAGAAATCATCACAATCTGTACTAGGCTCCAAAAATATGATCTCAACATGCCATATTGCTTTGCCATGAAATTCAACATTGTGCAGTTGCTAGAAAAAACAATTGCTTCAATCACCTCCAAAAACATTCAATTCATCCTTACAATTTCTTGAGAAGTCAAATAAGATGAAAATATATCTAAATCTGATTGCAATTTCATCTACAACATTAAATTTGCACCTCTTCTCTGTATAATTCCCACTGCAATTCTTTGGATCCCTGGATAAAATTCCTGTGCCTTGGCTCTGAAACTTCTTTATGCTTTGTTAATTTCTTGCAATTCTATAGTTCAAATAATGGTGAGATCGTAGATTATATTTGAGCATTGAAATCATAAGAATGAGCTATGTGCCATACTTAACTCTTAGTAACTGTTACCTCCAAATTGCAACCAGCTTTAAATTTTATCCGTAGATTTTCACCACATCGAATGGTTCTAATTCAAAAAGCAACGAACTTTATATCCTTAAGAGTGGGGCCACATATCTCATTATTGCTTACCCTCATCCTTAAATTTCCTGCATCTTAAAATTACAGGTAAGCGCAAACCGTTGATCAAGACAAGATCAACGATTACGAAATGAAAACTGGGTTGACCCACATTTCCTCTTAACACGTTGGCAGTCAACCCAATAAAATAACTCCATTTGTACCTTTCCTCTAATATTGGCATTTCAAACTAGGCCCATGGATGAATGAGGACACATGTCATCAACTCGCTACCTCGCTATACATAACTTTTGAGCACCTTTCTATAGCAAGCTAGCGATAACCATTGATTTTTCTTTGATCCTATGGCACACATTTGATACAACCCTTAAGAGAACAATGGTGGGTCCCTCACTCGCTACCTTGCTATACATAACTTTTGTACATCTTTCCATAGTAAGTTAGCAAGTATCATCAATTTATGCTTGATCTAACAATTTAGAATCATTTACATGTTCTATGCATGGGGAGTGGGTTCAAGATACTATTGTCGCTGAGCTGGCTTAACATGTTGGCACACATATATATTATTTAATTTCCAATGACATCATTTTTCCTTGACTCTATCGTTTTTTTCATTTTTAGGCATGTCACTAGCTCGCTACTGGTAAAAATCACAAACTTTGCTGTAGCAACATAGTGAGCTCTGGCAGAGTCAAAACTTCCAACCTATAAATGCTAAATAGGATGCCATCATGTCACTTAATCTGCACAACTCATTTCTGATGAATCACTTGTTCAGGGCCCATCTCTTTTAAAATTTCCATTACATCACAACCTTCCAACTAGTCATTACCTCGCTATCGGTAGGTCGCATAGATTTTTCGATAGCGACTTAGTGAGTCATCGAAGAAACTTCAATTCCAATGACACCATTTGCAAATTCCTCCTCGTGTATCCTTTATGACACTGAAAATCCTAGGAGATAGCATGTGACCATACTTCCTTCATATTAATACAATTTTTTTGGCTCTAGACTTCACTTTTTAGCAACAGGACATAGTTCTCTAATGGTCACTACATAGCTATAGGAAACAACCTCGCAACTTTTTATAGCGAGTACACAACATCTGTTGATTCTAACAAGATCCAACAATAGGATAAGATTTTTCAAAAGGACTCAACAATGACCTTGACATAGGCAGGAAAGAATATTTGGTTGCTATTAAGACCTTCAACCCAAAATAAGATTTAAAAGGCAAGACCTAGGGTTTTACACAAATTTTAAAAGATATCAAAAATATGAGACCAAAACCTAAAACCCTAGGACCTAACAAAAGAACTCACATCTAATTTTTTCACCATGATTCTAAGAAAAATTAATATGTAAAAAATTAGACCAACATGTTCTTATGCCCTTGTTGAAGTACAACAGTTTGATCTAAGGCTTGTGAAGATTGAAGTTGTGAATTAGTTCACTATCGATGTATAGTGAGATTGATTTGTTGTGCAAGCTAGATATTATATCTTCTCTTACTGTGATCCTTGTAGCTGAGAAGAAGGTTTTCTAGTGAGATTGATGAATCATTTGTAATTTTGAGTTGTGGTAATTCCCTGTTTTGTTAGCATAAGTGAATTTCATCTACTTTAGGGTAATATTATGGGAAAATTAGTGGTTGAATGATTCAATTTTGCAATTCCATTACCCTTTTTTAGTGTCACTATGCATTGGTATTTTTGGCATTTTATTCCTTCCAAAATTGTGTCTTAGGAGCTCATGATTTGAGGTAGCATTAGATTTTTTTTTTTGAACATTTGGAATTCTCTAAGATGGGCACTTAATTCTACAAGTCTGGTGTAACCAGTCTACAAATTGACATGCCAAATTTATTGTTTATTAGTGTGGATATACCCATTGTTGAGAAATCTACATTCTTTCCCTAGAGATGGAATTGGAGGTGTTTGAGTCATATAGATTCACAACCTCTTTTTCTTTGTTGTTAGATGCTTAGGTTGTTGAGATTGTAGCGTTGATGGTTCTATATGACAAGTGTACACCTTTTCTCCAAACAACCATTTACATCAGGTTCTTATGTTCTAAAATTTTAGTGTGTTAGGGTACTAAAAAATAGTAATTAAACTCACTAGGAATTCCATTCTATATTGTGTTGAGAATAGTAGAAAATCAGTTAGACATAATAAGAATTGTTGATTCTTTCTAATCTAGGTATATGAGTTCATTTTTTACTTTCAATATTGTAAGTTTGAATTATCATTACTAGAATTAGCTTTATCAGTAGCAATAGCTTCAATTTCCAACATCTATTATTCTCCTTACTAGCAACTCAAGAAATTTCATGTTAAAAATTTACAAGAAAAGACCTGAGAACACCAGACAAAAAGAAGTTACCCCTGCATTTCATCAACATTGGTAGTAAAGATTGTTTGGGTTTCCTACAATAACATTAGAGTTTGTGTGTCAAATGTTTGAGGATATGCCAAACTGTTGATTAGTAAAGGAAATGGGTGTTTGACCAAGATCTAACCATTTGAGGTTATTAGAGTGGTATCAGAGTGGTTTCGTGTCATCCCATGGGGTAGGAAATTCACTTTTATTTTAGATCTATTGTTGTATTGGGAGTGACCAACACTCTCACATTTTCTATCCATGGACAAACACAAAAGGGCTACTAGTTCTAGGAGTTGATGGAGCAATATTGAGAATAAAAAGAAAATAAATTTCTTGAGAGAGAGTATGGAGAAACTTAAGCTTCATCAAAAAAGGTTGGTAAAGAGCTTGTCGAATCTAGAGATAGTTGAGAGAGCCTTGAGGTACTTGGTTTTCACCTTTAGAAGGTCAGTGGGAAGGAGACTTGAGTTTTCCCCAATAGGTGTCCATGATGAAGATGTACCTATATTTAGTATAACACCTTCTAGTCCTATCTACAATGTTGATGATGGACTTATTTTATAGGGACATGTTATGCTAGTGGCAAAAAAGGATAGCAGCACTCAACTTCAGGAGGTTGGGGCTCCCAAAGTTGTCTTTGCAATTAGTGTAGAGAAATTTGATATAGTTGTTACTACTAATAATTTAGGCTATCTCAAGGAGGGGATTATTATTAGATATTTGTATGTGAGTTGTCATAGTGTTTCTCTAGTGCATGAGACAATTGCTTCCTCAAGTGGGATCAAGGCACATGTAGAATCACCTAATTGTGATGTTGGTGATCTAGGTGTTACAATAGAGTTAGTAGATGTGGGTTTATGCTCTAGTATCATTAATTCACAACCTAACATTGAGTCAGGTGTGCAGTGTCCAGTGTCCATAGTTGAAGCTTTGTTAGGAGATGTGGATGTAGATAGTATGGACACATCTAATGATCCATTTGATGATGTTATGAGCTGCACTAGGTATGATACCCCTTGTCAATTATTCAGTGATGACTATGAGGAGATTTCGGATGGGTCTCAGGATCAAAGTTTACATGATCTTACTATTGAGGTGGAAGTTGAGACTATGATGGATTTTAGTTCTTCAGAGAAGGAGTTGGTGGAGGTACCTATTAGCTATATCTTAGATTTAGAGGTGTGTGAGGATGATAACATATATGCGGTGAGAAATCTTGTGGTGGGAAGTTCTATTTTAGTTTCCTATCATATTGTAGTTAGTGAGATAGAGAGCTTGCATAGGAGGAAGGGGTTACAAAGGCATCAAGTGACCAGTCAACTAAAGGTGAGTGTTTGAGGATACCCTAATTCAAGGCTCTCATCTCATTTAGATGTTGGTGGGAAAGATTGTATAGAATCTATCTATTATGCTCCCCCACTGATATTTTGAGGTTGGGTTTGTTGAGAGTATTTCCTACGATCCTTCCCGACTAGTAGTTTGAGGTTAGGGATTGGAGCCATCTTCTGATTCCCATTTTGATACCAACGATGCCTTGATATATATTGAGAGTTTTTATTAGCATACACTATGAAGAATTCTCATCACTTTTAGTTTGACCCACAAGTAGAGCATTTGGTTTTGCATTGGTGTAGCTTGGCTCTAGTTTCATACCATCCATTATGGGATGAGTTATCTCTACCTTCTATAGATGGAATCAAAAGCTACAAGTTAGGCCACTTGCAGTATCCACACACCTAGGGAAATTTATTAGAGGTTAGATTTAATTATAATAATGGTCATTGTCACCTCTAGAATGCAATTGGATGAGGACTCAATTGTGTACATAGTTGATATTTCAGTTGGATTGACTTCCAATTGTTTGTTATCACCATCAACACACATAGTTAGCTTCCAGATGATTCTTTCATTGGTATCATTTATTTGGATTTTGATGCTATAGGAGTTTCGTATACACTATAGGGATATTATGTAGTTCTACCCTTGGGATCTATGTGGAATGTGATGTTCATTTTGTTTTAGGAATTCTTAGGGACAAGAAACCTTAGGGAGTGAGGACTATAATATCTCCATTTTTTCCAACATCAGAGATTGAGATATTAGCTTATTATTGTGATCCTCATAGGCTAACTTTTGTGGATAAAGGGTCTTTTAAGGCAATGGCTTGGTTTGGGAAGGCCTTGTCCTCTCCATAATTGAGTAAGCTATAGGTTGGTCTTCGTCTAGCTCAAATTGGAAAACATTTGAGCCTAGTTTCATGTGCTTACTATTTGTGGTAAGTTAGGTGTTGATTGATATTGGCCCTTTCTATTTTTAGAAAGAACATTTGTTTACATGGGGAAATAATAGGAGTGACTTATATTTCAGTTGATATATTTACATGATGAGTATTTTGGGAGTTTTTATAATTTTAGTTACCAAATTATTATTTAATTATTAAATGGTCTATTATAAGTTATAACTTAACTTTATAACTTCACTTAAGTTGAGGGTTGAGTCATCATTGAAGGGAGGCATTTAATTAAATAATTATAAGCCTAAGCCAAGTATTAAATTTTTCTTAACGAGTTGTGTAGGAAAGTTTCAAGAGCTGAGTTCTTTTGGGAAACTTTCACAGTTCTAGAGTTGAGTTCTTTTGAGAAAATTTTGTCAATAAGGGATTATATATATGAGCTCATTTCATTGGAAAAAAGCACACATGAATATTTATTTTCCTCTATGTCTTTTCTAAGTGTTAGTTCTTGCTCCCTTGCTAAAGTATAAGGGTTTGATCTAAGGCTTCTGAAAATTGAAGTTGTGAATCAATTCATTGCTACTATGTAGTGATATTGATTTTTTGTGCAAGCTAGATATTAATGTCTTCTCTTATTGTGATCCCTATAGTTGAGAAGAAGGCTTTTTGGTGTGATTGATGAGTCATTTGTAATTATGAGTTGTGATTCCTAGTTCTATTATCACAATAGAATTGCATTTACATTTGGGTGACATTGTAGGAAAATTAGTGGTTGAATGTCTTAGTTTTGCAGTGATGTTACCCTTGTTTGGTGTGACTGTGCATTGGTATTTTTTGGTATTTTCTTCCTTGCAAAATTGTGTGTCTTAGGAGCTCATGATTTGAGGTAGCATTGGAGTTAGTCTTTTAGAATTTGGAATTCTTTAAGATGGACACTTAATTCTACAAGTTTGGTGTAATTAGTCTGCAAATTGACATGCCAAAATTCCCTATTTATTGGTGTGGATATACTTGTTGAGAAATCTGCATTCTTTCCTTAGAGACAACATTGAAGGTGTTTGAGTCTCATAGATTCACAATGGCTTTTCCTCTATTGTTAGATGCCTAGTTTGTCAATATTGTACTATTGATGGTTCAACATTACAAGTGTATATCTCTGTTGCAAACAATCATTTACATTAGGTTCTTATGTTCTAAAGTTTTAGTGTGTTTTGGTACTAAACAATAGTAATTAAACTCACTAGGACCGCCAGTCTATATTGTGTTAAGAACAATAAAAAATCATTTGGACATAATCATAATTTCTATAAATTCTACTCTAGTTATATGAGTTCATTGTTTACATTAAACATTGTAAATTTGAATTATCATTACCAGAATTGGCTTTATCAGTAGCAATAGCTTTAACTTTTAGCATTTTTTGTTTTACTTACTAGCAACTCAAGAAAATACATGTTCAAATATTATAAGAAATGGCATGAGAACACTAAGAAAAAAAAAAGATACCCCTACATTTTATTAGCATTGCTAGTAAAGATGGTTTGGGTTTCCTACTGTAGCATTACAGTTTGTGTGCCAAATGTTTGACGATATTCCAAACTATTGGTTACTAAAGGAAATGGGTGTTTGACAAAGATCTAGCCATTTGGGATTATTAAAAATTTCAAATATTCACTATCAAGTTTTTAAGAGTTTTTTATCAATCAAGCAAGATGAGTTCAAGATCTATTCTGTAATCAAGCATCTTAGTCTTCAATACTTCATTCCTCCTTCTTCATCAAACATATTGGAAAAGTATACCATCCATAATCCAAGGGTTATCTTTCATATTTTCCTTTGGGTTAATATATTTCATTGACATTTGTGATTACTTCCATGGATGCATTGCATCATCAAGGTATAAGGTGATTTATAATTTAGATCTAGGTTTTATTTCATCTTTATTTATGCAATTTCCTTTCATTTTTAAGTTTTTGATTCTTAAACAAGGTTTTGGATAAGACAAACCTACTTAAACAACCTTCTTCCCCATTTTTTTCTCAAGAGTAAGTTATGGAGCTATCAAACAAGGTCTATGAAGAGTGGGACCAACTAGACCACTCCTATGAACTATTGGTCTCAGATTGGTTTTGACAATTGAGTGGAAACACACTAAAGAAAATTATAAGGTTGATGCCAAGTATAATATAGATGTCGAGCTACAGTATGTGCCAAGCCAAAATTTCAATAGGTGCCAAGTTATTCAAGTGTCAAGCAAGTTTCAAGTGCTTATTGACAATAGATGTTGAGCTAGTATATGTGTCAAGTAAAGTATAGATGCCGAGAAAAATAGAGTAACTATTGGAGCTGAGCAAGACAAAATCCTATATGTGTTGAGCATCAGCAATCAATAAGTGTTGAGTAACACAGAATCATCATATGAGTTTGTGCCTTCACAAACTCAAATGTAAACTATTTTTGAGCCTCCTCAAGATGAATCTCAAAGGATCTACGACATAAGATCAAATCTATTACATTTCCTATGTAATCAGCATGCAACCAATCAAAAAAATAGAGAAAGCATGCAACCAATCAGGAAATATGGAAAAGATTGAGCAGGAAAAGATGGATGAATCTCGATCGTAGATTCATACCTAACCTAAGTATTGAAACCTTTAAAAGGATGTCGAAACCCCATAATTCAAGTGTGTAAGAGGTCATGTGGGAATGCATGAGTGAATGCTAGCAAAGTTTTAATGGTTGTAAGGACTTAGAGGAAGAACAAAATTGTAGAATCAAGTTGTTTAGAATAGGGTATCAACACTTTGAACAGAGTTATATCAGATCAAGAAGGATCAGATCAGATTGGACAAAACAAGGATCTAGAATCAGCAATTGAAGATTGTAAGTCATCAGGTCAATACATTCTACTATACTTTCTAGACATTGTATTAGGAGAATAAAAATCCTATAAAGATAGGTTGGCTTAACAACTATTTTGTAGAACCTTTAACAAGGTGATAAATCCTTTCATAGGGTGACATTCCAAGTGAATGTTTGTAAATCCTTTAGATAGGTCACTTTTAATAGGGTGTAAAGCCTTTAACAGGGCAGGCCTTTCATGGGGCAGACCATTGATGTTGGTCAAACTTTGTAATCTTAACCAGTTACATATTTCTATAGTGATAAGTTGTGGGTGTCATCCCCACCCCAGTTTTACCTTCTCATTTTGGAGGGTTTCTAGGTGATCAAATCTTGTGTTATCTATTTTCATGCATGTCTTTACTTTTATGTTTATTAGAGATGTTAGATGCATGTGGTTGATTTTAGCTAAAAGTTTTAGAGGGTAAAATATTGTTACTTCTAATTCAACCCCCGCGCCCCCCCCCCCCCCCCCCCCCCCCAACAACCTCTTAGAAGTAAATCTTCCCACTTGTAAATTTCAACAATTGGTATTAGAGTTGAGTTCTCATAAGGAGAAGCCTTACAGCTTGAAGAAAAAGATCTAAAAATGGAAGCCTACAAGCTTAGGAAGATCATAGAGAACTAGGAGATTTAGATACATCTCATTATACATTCTTTGAAAGAAGCCAGGGAAGAACTAAGGAAATCCTTAAAGAGAAGAAGAGAGATTTCCATAGTTGAGAGTGATACACAGTACAAGGAGATTGACACCTCAAAAGTGTTTGCAAATGGATATTCCAAGGAGTTTGATGTAGCAATAGTAGATCTAATGGAGTAAAATAGAGCTCAAGTAGAAGAGATTAGAACTCTCAAGATTGAACAAGAATCTCAAGCCATGATGCTTTGTGAAGTGACTGAACAGAAGAAAAGAGCTATTGAAGATAAGGCTATGATAGAGGATGACAAGAGAAACCTTGTCAATAGATTGGAGGAAAATTCAATTGAGCTTGCAAGAATATCCATCATGCAGCTAGACACCCTAAGCTAGACAATGAATGCACATCATGAGTTGAATGTTAAGGACATTGAGATCTCCACACTGAAGATGAAAAATGAACAACTGCAACATGACTTGAAAAGAGAAAGGGAGATTGCAAAAAGCTTCAACAAACCTAATGAAGCCATCAAGTACTTTGAACAACTTCTAAAATCACCAAGACCCAATAATGACACTTCAGGATTGGGATACACCAGCATTGAAAAAGGAGAGTCATCCAAGATTGCAAAAGAAAGAAGTCACAAAGGTAAGAATACTAAACCTACTTGTCATTTTTGTGTTAAAAGGGATGTACCTCTAATGTGTGTAGGAGAAAGAACACTAATCAACATGACAAACCTAAGAACATGGGTCACTATCACAAGTGAAACAAGCAAGGACATCAGGCACATGACTACAGGACTAGAACCATCAAAACACTAAGATTTGAAGGTCACTACTACAATTGCAAGAAGTCTGGACATAGAGCCTTTGAGTGTAGATCAAAGCCTATGTGGACACCTAATCAACTAGAAAGGTCAAACAATCGTGGATGTCACTACAATTGGGACTACAACACCAAATAGAGTTGTCACTGCTATCAAGAGTATGGACACATCCCTAAAAATTGCATAAGAATACATTTCAATGGAAACTATAGTAGATGGTTGAGCCAAACTACAAGCTTTAGTTGTTTGAAGATTGGTCGCATTAGCAAGAATTGCCCAACAAGGTCAAAGGCACCCAACTTAGAGTTCAACAAAGGAAAAGGGAAGGTGGATGTTGAACACATGAGAGGAGAAATGAATGAAAAATGGAAGAAGAAAGATGGAAGTAGCACATCCAATAGAGGGATCACTTCGCCTAAAGGGTCAAGTGGTCACACCTCATCCAACTAAGAAAAAGAAGGTATGTGGAACTGATATACAAAGCTTTATCATACATCATTTTCAAGACAAGTACTAAAAAGGAGAGATCAACATGAATAGAGATGCAAAGTTAAAATTTCAAGTTTTTACAAGTGTTGCCGAGTTGCCTTCAGAAGCCAAGTAAAAACATAGTATATGCTGAGTTGTCTACCAAAATCAGTAGAATTTGAGTGGTTAGTTGCAGCTAAGTTAGTAGTAAATATTTAGCAAAGGGAAATTCTAGTTGAAGTCGAGTAAGTGAAACTCCAGTATGTTGAGTGTTGGAAAGACAATGGAAGTTAAGCTAAGTAGAATTGCTTAAGGAGCTAAGTGGATAGCTGTAAATACACTAAGCATTAAATACTATGAAATAAGGGTATATGATCACATTTTAAATAATTTTTCACCATCATGAACAAAGATCAAAAGATGAGAAGAGTGCAAAATGATTTCCAAGCAGAGTTTGAAGCATTTGAGTAGATTTTAATAGAGATTCAACACAGTTTTGATAATTCAGGGTATTTATACTTATGCTAAGCTAGCAGTTTTGAAATTTCTTTGTATTCAAACCCTAGATTGCACAAATAGCCTCCAATTCTAGAGAACCCCAAGAAAAAGAGCTGTTTGAAGTTTAGTTAGTGTTAAATAAAGTTAAATAGCCTGATTTTTGACCTATCCCTAAGGTCGTGTATAAAAATGACCCTACCGAAGCCTTGTCTATAATTCCTCCTAAGGTTGTAATGGTTTAGGATGTTAGGAGATGCTATAACTATAAGATTGGTACTATTGGAGACATGGAAATTAGGGAGGACCAGTAGAGAAAAAGAGGAGAAAATATGTGGCACCTCTGGAATTAGATGAAGAGATGACAGAGTTAGATGACAATGGACAATTTAGAGTGGTAAGTCACACCACTAAGTTTGATCTAGAGAATATATGTGATAATATAAGAGATAATGCAGACTTGTCTAGATTGAAAAGTATTGACTTTAATAAGTTAAGAAGAGAGGAAAAAAACACAATGGAAGAATTAGTATACACTATGATGGAAAAGTTCAAGAATACTCCACTTGAACTGGATAATACTATGCCTAAGGAGCTATATTCCATTATAGAGAATAAATGGCATTATTTCCTAAACATGGAAAAGGAAATAAGAGAGTCAACATTGGCACATGTGATGCCTAAACTCATAAAAGGTCAAATAAGTAAGGAAAGTAAGAAGCATGGGAGAAATTTGCACCCAAATATAGAGCATTTTGCATTTTGCAAAATAAAATAGAGGATGTTGTAAAGAAGTCCACACAAATGTGGAAATTGATATATGGGTTGAATACAGTGAAAGAAAGAGAAGCAGACGCCTTTAAGGGAAGGAATGATGAAGATAATGAAGAGGAAAATGACAAGGAAGAAGAAGGAGAGAAAGAAAAGATAGATGTTGCAATGGAGAGGGAAAGAAAAAAAGATAACATGATATAGCAATAAATAGATCAAAGTGTGCAAGATACACAAATATCACCTCCTAGTCCTCCACATGCAACACCCACATCTACAGAGACAGTAATTGTGAAGGATGTTCCTGACACCTTTAGTCAAAACATCAACCCATTAACTGTAGAGGCACTTAGAAAGATCCTTCACCGGACTACTTTGTAATCACAACTATGTACCAATCTAGTCTTGGTGAGTGTGGAGGAGCTAAAAAAGGTAGTAGCTAAGATTAAAAAGGAGAAGGTGAATCCACAAGAACCACCTTCACAAAATCCAACAACTACAAGTGGACAATGACAAGAGCAAGTAGCGTAAGATGTATCTACTAGGGTTGACACCACAGTCACAGTGACTTCAACTGTTGAGGAGAAAGAAAAGGAGAAAATAGGACAGAAGGATACCTCTGTCATCATAGCACAAGGACAAGGTGCACCTCCTCAAATTACAATCATTGATCAAGGTAGAGTTGAAGAGAACAAGGAAGAGAACCCTAAGGAGAAAGAACAAGAGGAAATTCAAACATTAATAAATTTTCCTACTACAGGGACTCCCACTAGAACAACACAGTAGCTAAGCATTCATGCAATACCTCTACAAATATCAGCATGAGGCTTAAACTCTACCAAGGTAGCAAGGGTACTTCACTATGGAGACCCTGCACTTGATGAGGAGATAGTCATCCCAAGCTATGACTATAAAACTATGAATATTGATTAGATTAATGAAGTGCAAGAAGCACTAGAAAAGAAGAACCAAGAAATACTCAGGAATGAGTATAAGCAAAAGCAATCATTGATTGAAATCAAAGACATCTTTCTAGATGCATTCATCTTGCAAGTACCTGATGAGACAAAGCCCATAATGGAGCAATTATCCAACATAGTGAACCAGGTACAAAATGAAGACCTAGACACCAATGCCAAATTGCTTGAATGGTTTGAAAAGAAATTTTAGATCAAGGTAAATGAGAAAATATCTAATGAGATAGCACTTTCTCAAGTAGAACTAGCTAAAAAGGTTGAAAAGGTAAAAGCAGTACTTGAGAATATATTCTCACTGTACTCCAAATTGTCTAATTCCTCATACTTCACACAAGAAACCAGCCAGAGGATATTGAGCTTGGAAAGGAACCTTAAAGTATGTAACATGCAGCTACCCAAGGATCCAACTCAAAGTGAGAAGCATTTTTCTACAACGCTTCACATACAAAAGGAATTAGCTGTATTCATAGCAGATGAGGCAAACACCAAGGCCAAGCTAATACAAATCAAGTCTGCCATAACCCCTCACATGGAAGTTTTGCACAAATAAATTACCTATGTAGATAATTTCTTGAAGAAAGATCCTAATCTTTCTACATTGGAAGGCCTAATACACCTTGCAACAGAGACAACCGTCCAACTTAAAGCACTTGAAATCACATTAGACAATTAGGATGCTACTCTGAAGATCATTATAGAGGTAAAAAAATCTTTTTTGGCTAGTATTCAATTAATTCATAAGAACCCTTTGACATAAGTATCAAAAAAGGGGGAGATAATACATTTTGAGGGAGATAATAAAGGAGATGAAAAAGAGGGAGATAATAAAATTATAAGTTTTAAGGAGATAAGGAGATAAAGCCAAAAGGATATAAAAACTATAAGGGAAGATGTGTGAAAAGGGGAGTAAAAATTGAGCAGACAGAAATAGAGCAGCTAGAAACAGGCCAAACAAGGGAAGTAATGACAAGGTAGAGATAAAAAGTATCAGAATAATCAGCATGAGACAAATCTAGCTTAAGGAGTTTTGGATATAGAAATGGCACATCAGCTCACAAGGAGTTACAAGTTTTTGAGGTATATAGTCTTCTACAAAATTTTGAACAAGTTTTTGAAGTTTTGTACATATGTCGAACAAGATGAATATTGTACTCGCAGAGATCAGATCTATAATGCTTAGTTAAGTTTTTTTGACACTCATGTTAAAGGGGGTGATTGTTGGTCTCAGATTGGTTTTGACAATTCAGTGTTAATACACTTAAGAAAATTCTAAGGTTGATTCTGAGTATAATATAGATACCAAACTACAATATGTGTCGAGCCAAAAATTCAATAGGTGTCGAGTTATTCAAGTGTTGAATGACAATAGATGGCGAGCCAGTATATGTGTCAAGTAAAGTATAGGTGCTAAGAAAGATAGAGTTACTATAGGAGCTGAGCAAGACAAAATCCTATATGTGTCGAGCATCAGCAATCAGTAAGTGTTGAGTAACACAAAATCAACATATGAGTTTGTGCCTTCACAAACTTTGATGTAAACCATTTTTGAGCCAACTCAAGATGAATCTCAAAGGATCTAAAAGATAAGATTGAATCTATCACATTTCCTATGTAATCAGCATGCAACCAATCAAAAAAGTGGAGAAACCATGCAACCAATCAGGAAATATGGAAAGAATTGAGCAGGAAAAAATGGATGAATCTCGATCGTAGATTCATACCTAACCTAAGTATCAAAACCTTTAAAAGAAGGTTGAAACCCCATAATTCAAGTGTGTAAGAGTTCGTGTGGGAATTCATGAGTGAATGCTAGCAAATTTTTTTAAGGGGTGTAAGGACTTAGAGGAAGAACAACATTGCAAAGTCAAGTTGTTCAGAATAAAGTATCAGCACTTCGAACAAAGTTATATCAGATCAAGAAGGATCAAATCAGATTGGACAGAACAAGGATCTGGAATAAGCAATTGAAGATTGTAAGTCATTAGGTCAATACATTATACTATACTTTCTAGACATTGTATTAGGAGAATTAAAATCCTATGAAGATAGGTTAGCTTAACAATTATTTAGTAGAACCTTTAACAAGGTGATAAATCCTTTAATAGGGTGACATTCCAAGTGAATGTTTGTAAATCCTTTAGACAAGTCACTTTTAACAGGGTGTAAAGCCTTTAACAGGGTGGGCCTTCCACGGGGCAGACCATTGATGGTGGTCAAACTTTGTAACCTTAAATAGTTACATATTGTTGCAGTGATAAGTTGTGGGTGTCATCCCCACCCCAATTTTACCTTCTCATTTTGGAGGGTTTCTGGGTGATCAAATCTTGTGTTATCTATTTTCATGCATGTCTTTACTTTCATGTTTATTAGAGATGTTAGATGCATCTGATTAATTTTAGCTGAAAGTTTTAGAGGGTAAAATATTGTTACTTTTCATCCTCTGCCCCCCCCACTCTCAGAAGCAAGTCTTCCCACTTGTAAATTTCAACATAAACTTTAGACCAAAACCCATGCTATAAAACACCATAAATATATTATCTCCCAACATTCAGTAAAATATTAGGTGCGAGAAAATATGGGTCTCTAAATATCAAGTATACAATTTATAGGTCATTCTAGGATTCTCATAGTAAGGGATTCTGATGCAAAAGCATACTTCTCTTATTTCATTTCCAAGTACATTCAAATTCATCATTTTCCTCTTTTGCATTCTTTTTTTAAGTTGGATTAGATTTCATCTATTCATATTTGTTCTTTTGTATATCACTATATTTCCTCTCCTTCTCAATTCCAAGAAACAAAAGGATTAAAAACCCTTCAAGCATATACATCGCATTGACATCTTTCTTACCAAGTGTTATTAATCATATTTTTCTTAAGGATCTTTTGTATTCCAAGGTGCCCTATGAATTAGGGAAATTACCCCTTTACTGTACTCCCCCTTTTCATATTTAACACCTAATAGATTTAATTACCAATCTTGTTAAAATGACCCAATACAAATAACTTAAATAATGGTCTTCACAAGTCAACACCTCCATTCAATTAAATATTGTTAGATTCTATGAGAAAAAAGTATCAAGACAAGATGTAGTATCACTTTTAGATCACATGAAATTCCAAGCGAAAGATGATTAGAGATCAAAATAGATGAATGAAGAGAAATTTGAAATGAGAGAGAAAAAATAGATACAAAAAAGAGTTAACTGAAAAGACCCTCAATACTCTTACTAAGGTATCAATGAACTAGTTGAAGTGAGAGTAGAGTTCTTATTATATAGAAAAATAAAGGCACAAACATTGAAGGAGTGAATTAACTCTTATTCCTCATAAAAGCTTAGAGGTTTCACCTACTCTACAAATGCCAAAAAAATATGGCCTAACATCCTTACATAAGGACAAAAAACAAGTCATTAAAGGTGGAAAATAAAGCCAAAAGAGGGTGAGAACATAACTATCCCATAATCTACTTAAGAAATGACTAAATAGTAGTTAAATGAGAGGTGGTACAAAAAGGAAAAAGAGGATATGTAACTTAATTACCTGTGTGTGGAAGTGAGTGACACATGCAGCTTAAGTATTTCATTATGTGTCCTCAAATTAATCACTTCTAATAACTTAAGAAATATTAAATAAAATATGTTTACAAAAAATAAATACCCCCAAACATAATGAAAAAAAAAAAAACCTACATTTCAACCCTACTTAAGCATAGATCTTTGTCTTCATTTTCATGGAGTTCTTATAGTAGATCCTACTTACTTGGTAAATGTTATAGTTGAATAACATCTTTTCTCTAGATAAATCCACCAAGATTTCTATGAAAAATCTAATGTAATGATCAAAACATTCATAGGTTTCATTCATCTTACACATGGTTCCATTACTTGTCATGTGTAAAAGTGCTAGAGGGGCCTACAACCACCTATAGCTCCCACCTATCCCCATGCACATCCTCCCACAAGGATGGGAAGAGCCCTAAATCTTGGTAAGAAAACCTTACATGTCACCTTTTTTATCATCCCAACTTCTGATTACTTTCAAGTTAGGCTTGGCCTTCCTTGTCTTACTTCCATGAAAATTATTATCTCCCTTATTCACAAGTATCTAAAATTTCTCAATGTTTGAGAAATCATCATGATTAATCATAGTCTCTATCATCCTTTAGCCACTCAAGAGAAACTTCACCTTGACATCTTTTAGCCTTCCATGTGCCAAGCAATTCAACCTCAAAAAGATAACTATTTCTTACCCTATCCAAAATTGAAGATTAAAATTATTTTTAAAATTAGCAATTTCTTTCCTATAGCTCAATCTCCTTGCCCTTGATATGGAATTTTTCTACACCTTCCACACCTCAAATTTATGTTTTAATCCTTCTTATATGTTGTAATTACAATTTAGGAAAACTTTCACCACACATCCATCTCATATGTTCACTAAGTAAACTGAAATAACATGTAAAGCATATACATCTAAATCATCTAAATATATAAACATTCACATATTTATGACACCCTAAATGATTACCCAGAAACCCTGCAATGAGAAGGTAAAACTAGGGTGGGAATGACACCCACAAATCTTCACTACTACATTAATAAAGTGTATCCAATGAAGGTTACAATGTTTGATCATGAGACATAATCTACCCTGTGAAATGTCTACCCTATTAAAGGCTTATAAACATTATTAGGTCTCACCTTGTTAAAGGATTTCAACACCCTATTAGAAGTGTGCCTTGTGAAAGGAATTTAACTCACAATTAAGTAAGTACCTTGTTAGGGGATTTCAATACAACCTATTAGGACTACTTTGTTAAGAGATTTTGATTGAAATTGCCTATTAGAATGTCTTAGCATTGATCCTATGGTTAGCACTTGGTTGCTTGATGATAGATCACCTCTAAACTAATGCACTCTTGATCTTTCTTGATCAGATGTCTCTTTATTGTATGGTTTTCTCTTCCTCTATTCTCCTTTAACTGATTTTGTAATGCAACCTTAGATCATAACTCCTTAGCCACCATGAATACTTTGTTTGTGCATGCAAACTTCTCTCTTTTCTCCTTCATACACTAGAGAGTTTAGGGTTTTTCCTCCTTAAGAAGACATAGGTGACTTAGGGTTAGGTATGAATAAATGCCTATGACTCATCCATTTTTCTATTTAAACCTTCTCTTTTTCTAATTGGCTGCATGTAATTGCATTGGAAATCCAACTTAAAATTTGTCCTTACCTCCAAAATATCATAATTCACCTTTAAGTCGGCTCAAAAATGGTTTACATAGTAGTTTGTGCCTTTACAAACAACTATGTTAAAACTATCTTACTTGGCATCTAAAGTCTCTAATGCTTGGCATATACTGATTTCTATACTATGACTCAACATTTGTATCACTCGAGATGCACTGCTTGTTCAGCTTCTAAATCACTTGGCATACATTGTTTGCTCAACACTTGAGTGGCTCGACACATGAGTGTTTCAGCACTCACTGTGGACTTGACATGCTCTATAATATGCATGTTGTGCTCGACATGTGTTACTTGTTTGACATGAACTACATGAATGAATTAAGTGTGTAGACACTCACTTGTCAAAACCAATATGAGATCAACAATATCCCCCTTTGAAATGAGTGTCAAAAACACTTGGTCATGCATTAATATCCTTATCCTTACGAACATAACATATCTCTTATTTGGCTTATATACAAAACTTGAAAACTTCAAGATTTTGCAATCAGCTTAGATACCTTAAAATTTGATAGCACCCCCCCCCCCCCCCCCCCCCCTTGAGTTGATAGGTCTAATCTGTATCCAAAATTATGTACTCCTACTGAGTATATATGTCTAAACTGGTACTCTTTAACTTCATGTTGTTCTTTTGCTTGCTCCCCCTTAGCTTATTCTATCTTTTTCTCTATTCCTTTTCTCTATCTCCTCCAAATCCTATAGCTCCCCCAATACCTTACTCTCCTTTATTTCTCCAACTTTTTGACACTTATGTCAATGGGCTATACACGTATAGTGTGTTTTTCTAGAAAATATTTATGGACATCTAGTATTATCTTGAGAGCTACATTTCAAAGACTTGATTTGGATGGCTAGCTCGGCAACAAGGTGGACTAGGTCATCTAATGTTGAAAGATTTGCGTCTTTCTTCATAAGTGTTTCAATGTCTAATTCCTTGTGCAAAATTTCCATGTCTAGGGTGAGTATTGTTTGGATGCTAATCAATTTTTCCCTTATATTGGCTTCACCTACTAACAATGCATCTAACTAACTCTGGGTTTGTAGCAAAGTTCTTAAGTGCTTCTCACTTTGAGCTAGTGTCATAAGCAGTTTTGCAACTAATGCATTTATTTGACTTTCCAAACTCAAAATGTGACTTCTAGTTTCTTGTGTGAAGAGTGTTGGATTACGTAGTTTAGTGTACAATGAGAAAATGTTCTCAAGTACCTTCTTCACATCCTCAACCTTAGTTACCAATGCAACTTGAGTGAGTGCTATGTCACCTGATATTTTCTCATTGACTTCGCTTTGCAATTTCTTTGCTAAAAATTCTAATAATTTTACATTTGTGTCAAGTTCTGCATCACTAACCTTTTCCACTATATTTGTTAGTTGTTCAATGAGTGGCTTGGTCTCATCTGGAGTTGGCAAACTGAATGCATCCAGAGAGATGTCTTTGATATCGAACAATGCTTGCTTCTACCTATGCTCCATTTTGAGTAGTTCCTGATGCTTCTTTCTTGCTAGGGCTTGTTGCAATATGCCCATCTACTGCTCTATAGTCCTTGTGTCATAGTCATATTTAGGTAACACAATCTCTTCATGAAGGCTTACATCTTCATATTATATCACTTCTACCTTTTATGAGCTTGTACTCGACACTGAGATCTACAAAGGTGTTGCATCTATGCTGAACTTTTGAAGAGTATGACTTGAAGGTGTGCCAAATTCTGGTAAAGTTACTAGAGCTTGAATGGCTACTTGCTCCATCACTTGTGGTCTCAACTCAGTCTCTTCATGTTTTTCCTTGTATTCCACAATGCCTTGTGATGCACCTTGCTCTTGTGTTGGAAGTGTAGATAAGTCTATTTGACCTATTTCACTCTATGTTTTTGTAGTGGCCTAAGTTTCCACTATACTCTTCTCAACTATGTCAACCTTTTCAGGTATTTTATCCAAAGGTTGTACAATAGTGACTTGAGGGATTACGGTAGGTGGTTCTTATGTGTTCACCTCTTCCCTCATTTCAGTCACTTATTTCTGCAATTCATCTACACTCACCAATACAGGATTGTCACAAAGTTTTGCCTGTAATATAGACTGATCTAGTATCTTCTTGAGATCTTCCTCTGTAAGGGGATTGATGTTCTGAGTAGATAGATTAGAAACATCCTTTATTTTGATTGTTTTAGTATTTTCACTTGTTACATGTTGAGGGATGACATTAGGCAATTGTGTATCGGGTACACTCTATTCTTCTTACTGCTCTACCTCAATTGTTGCCTTGTCATCTTCTTTCATTTCTATCCCTCTCTCAATAGTGTCTTCATTTTTATCATCTTCCTCATCATCTTTCACCTCTATAGGCTCTTGTTCACCTTCCTTCATTGTAGCAAGCCCATATGTTGCCTTCCACATCTATGTGAACTTCTTAACCACATCTTCAATATTGTTTTGCACAATATTGAAGGCTTTGCATTTAGGTACAAACCTAACTAAATATTTCTTCATAGCCTTAGTAATTTGTGCATTACTTAGTTCAGGAATCACTTGTGCAAGTGAAGTCTCCCTTTTTTGTCTCTCCAAGTTCAAACAATAATGCCACTTCTACTCAACTCTCTCATATAAGCTTTTTGGCATAGAGTTAGCAATCTCTAGTGGAGCTTTCTTAAAGTTTGCCACCATGAAATATATAGCTTCCTTTACTTGATTCTTTTCTACTTTACCAAGGTTATCAAAATCAACATGAGAGAATCTTGACAAGTCTACATTATTCTTAACATTTTCACATATATTCTCTAGTTCTGACAATGGATTGTGACTCACCACTTTGAATTGGTTGTTGTCATCTGATTCAGTTCTTTCTTCATCTTATTCATCTTGTACAATGTACTTCCTCCTTGGCTTTTTCTACACACCACCTTCCTGCTCGACTATTTTGGCTTTCTCCTTTTCCTTTTGAGCAGTCACAAGTGCACTGGCCCTTGTAGTAGGTGTTGTAGTCTTGGCTTGACTTTGTTTGACAATCTTCTTAGCCTTTGTCATAGGTTGTGCCTTGTCCTTTCTCTTTTTTTGATCAGTGGGAGTAGGTACTTCCTCAACTTCTTCTCCCTTAGCACCTTCAACAACTTTTGTCTCCTCTTCTTCTTGATCTTCTCCCATTCCTTATCTTAAAGCTAGTGGTGCTTGAGTTTGAGAGTCTTCTTCCTCTTCTTCCTCTTCTTCCTCCTACTCGACACCTTCACCAAACTTGGCTTTCAACTTCTTCACCAACTTATCTTTCTTCTTAATGACAAAGGCATTCTTGAGTTCCATAGTGATTTTGGACTTAGCCAACTCATAGTTTCAAAATGCCTTGGCATTTTTATCAATTTCTTCTTCCAGTAAAGCTATGATAGTTGTAGATGCTTCATCTACATTTATTTTACATCCTAAGGCTCTCAACCATCTTACCCTTGGTGTAGCAGCTTGAACAAAAGTGTAGTTAGCATCCACTAGGAAACAAATGTCATCATAATGATTTTCTACTAGTGACACTGGAATGCTCAATCTTTTCTTCATTGATTGCTTAAAGTCCTCAAAGTAGCTTGTCATCACAAACTCAAAATTCTCACCTAATTGTTCAATGAATTCATCAATGTGTACTACTACTGACCTATTTTTTTTCCATCCCCCACAGTACTAAATATAGGTAATGTGTTTTGAACATAAAAGAAAATTCATATCAAAATAGAACCAAATTTACATTGAGCACTCCTAGTCTTCCTTATTTCTCCTAGGTTCTCCATCAATTGTTGTAATTGTAGCTCTACAAGATCATATGTGTGATCTTTCTTAACAATCTTATAACCCACATCCACTACAATATAGGGCACACTATTCAATCTGTTGGATTGGTAAAACTTGTGTGAAATAACCCTGACTACAAAATCTATCAAAGGATTCATGATAGTATCAATTGTCATGCCTCTCTTGTTCCACACGGCTCCTATTTTTTTCTTAGTTACCTCTTTCAAATAAATTCTCAATGTCTTAGGCCAATCTAGGGTTGGATACCCTATTATCCTATGGATTATTCTGTTGGTTATTTTGATAGCACCATTATCCAGCCATAGTGAACTATCATGTATCCTGCTCAATACTATCCTAATCCATTCTATTTTGAACACATTTAGGAAATCTAGGGCTTGTGTTAACCCTATCTTCTCTATGATTTTGAATTATTCCCTTAGTACACCATTATCACCTAGTCTATCATATGCTTGCCTAATCTCCATATCACCAATGCTAACAATTTTATAGTTATAGCATTTCCTAACATCTTGCACCATTAAAACATTTGGTGGTATGATGAATAATGCACCAAAGGGGTCTTGTTTGTAGGAAATGTCGGGAATGGATTTGAATATTGGTTGCTTAACCTCATTACTAACTAGTTGAACATTAAAAATCTCCTTACCCTCTACATTCTTTGAAATAGATTCCATTCTGCAAAGCTAGGATTTATGAAAATATAAACAGTGTAACTCAGCACTTGGTAAATACCTCACAAGATCTAATGAAATGGTGATGAATCATTGCACAAATATTTTGCAATCACTTATGATGGATTTCTAGATCGCCTCTTGCTCTCCTTGTTCTTTCTAAATTTTGAAATGATGAAAAATGAGTTGAAATTGATCAAATACCCTTTTGAAACCCTGCAATTAATGTTGAGTGCTTACATAATTGTAAGCTTGGCATCAACCAATTTCAAGCTCACTTAGCATCCATTAACATTTCATTTGCTCAGCAACCATTATGAGCTCGACATCAACTAGCCAATCTATTAGCTTAGCATCCTCTTGCATTTCACTTAACACATATAAGAAACTTTTCATGCTTGATAGTAATATGAAAAACTTAAAGAATTTACTTTTATTCCTAATAACATCTTGCATCTTTGTTCATGCTAATGTAATCTTTTCAGTACTAAATCATTTGGAACTGATGTATGATATAACCTTTAAATATCAGTACCACATACCTTTTAATTGCTTAGTTTGATGAAGTGCGATCACCTGACCCATTAAGTGAAGTGATCCCTTCTCCATTTAATGTGTTGCAATCATCTTTCTTCTTCCATGTCTTGTTCATTTCATTTTTGACATTTTCAACATTTTCCTTGCCTTGGCCTTTATCAAATTCATGACTTGGTACCTTTGAATTTGTTGGGCAATACCTGCTAATGTGACCAGTCTTCAACTAGCTAAAATATGTGGTTTGACTCAACCATCTTTTGCAGTCACCTCTAAAGTGTGTCCTAGTACAATTCTCAAGAACATGTCCATATTCTTGACAATAATGATAGCTATATCTTGTATTATAATCCTAGTTATAAGAGTTGCCATTGTTCCTTACCTTTGTTTGTTTGTTTGATGAGCACATGGGTTTGGATCTGCACTCAAAGGCTCTATGTCCATATTTTTGATAGTTGTAGCAATATCCTTCAAATCTTTGTGTGTGCATGGTATTGGTTCTGCATTCGTGTGCCTGATGACCTTGTTTGTTGCACTTATGATAGTGAACCATGCCCTTATGATTGGCATTCTGGTTTGTAGTTATGTTCCTAAACACATAAGTAGTATGTCCTTTCTTACCACAATTATGACAAGTAGGTTTGGAGTTCTTACCTTTGTTGCTCCTTTCTTCAACACTTGTGTATCCTAGTCTAGATGTATCATTATTAGATCTAGGGGATCTTAATAATTTTTCAAAGTATTTGATGGCTTCCCTTGGTTTATTGAAACTTTCAACAAATTCCTTTTCCCTTTTTAGGTCACTTTGCAATTTCTCATTCTTCAATTTCAGTGTTGTTATCTCAATGTCCTTGACATTTAGCTCATAGTTACCATTCATCATTTGGCTCAAAGTATCCAAGTGCATGTTGGAAATATTGATTAGCTTTGATGATTTATCTTCCAATCTATTGGCCAAAATTCTTTTGTCTTCTTCAATCATGGCTTTTTCTTTCATGGCTTTCTTCTTTTGTTCAGCCACCTTACATAGTATTATGGCTTGTGATTCTTGCTCTAACTTTAGATTTCTAATTTTCTCAGCTTGGGCTCTATTCTTTTCCACTAGATCTACAACTACTGCATCAAATTCATTGGAGTCTCCATTAGAAAATAGCTTAGTAGTGTCAATCTCTTTATATTGTGTGTCATTCTCCTCAATAACAATTTTCTTCCTTCTCTTCAAAGATTTCTTTAAATCTTCTCTTGCTTGATTCAGTTGATGTAGAATAAGATGTATTTCAATCTCCTAATTCTCAATAGTTTTTCCCAATGTGTAGACTCAAAGTTGCAAAGCTTCTCTTTTAGAGAACAAAGCTCTGATACTAATTGTTGGAATTAAAATTTAGGAAAGGTAAACTTCTTGGGGGAGTGGGGTGAATCAGTAGTTTAAACTTTGACCAATAAAACTTTCACCACACATCCATCTCATACATTCACTAAGTATACTAAAATAACATGTAAAGCATATACATCTAAATCATGTAAATATATAAACATTCACACATGTATGAAACTAGATATGATTACCTAGAAACCCTCAAATGAGAAGGTAAAAATGACGTGGTGATGACACCCACAAATGTTCACTACTATAGTAATAAAGTGTATACAATGAAGGTTACAATGTTTGATCATGAGACATGATCTACCCTCTAAAAGGTTTTCTCTATTAAAGGCTTACAAAGACTGTTAGGTCTCACCCTGTTAAAGGATTTCAACACCCTACTAGAACTATGCCTTGCTAAAGGACTTTAACTCACAATTAAGTAAGCACCTTATTAGAGGAATTCAATACAACCTATTAGGACTACTTTGTTAAGATATTTTGACTGAAATCACCTATTAGAATGTCTCAACATTGATCATGTGGTTAGCACTTGGTTTCTTGATGACAAATCACCTCTAAACTAATGTATTCTTGATTCTTCTTAATCAATTGTCTCTTTTTTGTATGCTCTTCTCTTCCTTTGTTCTCCTTTATCTGATTCTGCAATGCAATCTTAGATCATAACTCCTTAGCCACCATGAATGCTTTGTTTGCACATGCAAATTTCTCTCTTTTCTCCTTCATACACTTTCTTTGTACACTAGAGATTTTAGAGTTTTTCCTTCTTTAGAAGACATAGGTGACTTAGGGTTAGGTATGAATCAACAGCTGTGATTCATCAATTTTTCCATTTAAACCTTCTCTTTTTCTGATTAGCTTCATGTAATTGCATTGAGAATCCAACATAAGATTCATCCTTATCTCCAAAATATCATAATTCACCTTTAAGTTAGCTAAAAAATGGCTTACATAGTAGTTTGTGCCTTTACAAACAACTATGTCAAAACTATCTTACTCGGCATTTGAAGTCTCTGATGCTTGGCATATACTGATTTCTATAGTGTGACTTGACATCTATATTACTCAGCATGCACTACTTGCTCGACTCTTGAATCACTTGGCATACACTGTCTACTTAGCACTTGAGTGACTTGGCACATGAGTGGCTCAACACTCACTATGGACTTGGCATGCTCTATAATATACATGTTGTGTTTGGCATGTGTTACTTGTTCGACATGAACTAAGGAAATGACTTAAGTGTGTAGACACCCACTTGTCAAAACCAATTTGAGATCAACATTATATCCTATAAATATTTTGTATTCACTATCTCTCAACCTAGTGTGGTGACTTTCATTACCTTTCTTAAAAAATATAAGAACCTAATGTTGATTGATCCTAAATGAAATCAAATCTCAAAAAAAACCAAATTTAACCATTGTTCTCATGACTCACATTATAAATATCATTCTAGAGCCCATGAGTATGCTTCTCAAAACCTTCCCTTCTCTAAGGAACCTATTAATTCTTTGATTCCCTTTGATCAACCTATACATAGTCCAAAGAAGAAAATCAATCTAAAAAAATGAAATTGGGAAAACATGATGATTCTATTTGTATTAGAGATATTATTTTGATTAATTTGGATGAATAAGATAATATTTATGATGATATCAATATTCCTAATGTAAATCATATTCATGTTAGTGATTCTATTGGCATGTATGATCATATTGGTATTAATAATAATTTTCCATCTAGATTTTCAAAAACAAGTGTCTTGATCATAGTGATAAAAAATTGAATCATCCTTGCAACATGGTCCTTTTTGTAACCATTTATTGTTCCATCTACTAGACTCAATTTTTCTAATCTTGCACGTTTCCCAGCTTTTCTTAAAAATATATACCAAGAATAGGGGTGGGTGATATTTTTGACTAGCTCCTCTTATGTCCTTCATGTTTTTCTATAATGGTGTATATCCCCAATGTGTGTTACTTTATATGTTCTTTAATTATATTTATCTAAATAACCCTTGTTATCTATTAGCACAAGGTTATAAAGGAATCAATCTCTTATGGTTTTGCACTATTTCTATCTCATTTCTTCTATATGCTGTAGACATGTTATGTTGTGCATGTGATATTATTCATAAATGTTCCTTATATTGTTTAATTGGGGATGCCAACAAATGTTGTGTACCTTTCTTTTTGGTGTTTGTAATGCCAGTTCAAAAATATTCTTATTTTTTTTTCTTATGTAGCCTTGTTCCAATGTGTTTTAAGTTCTACCTTTGGTGGATGATGATAGATCATTTTGATAATTTTCTAATGTACATGAGTTATCATATGATCATACTAACCCCAAAGTTAGTAGTGTTGGGTTAGTGAATTCCATTGCTTCTATTACAAATCATCTGGTAGGAGATTCTGAATGACTACCTAGACTTAATTGTTTCCTCCTCACCTTTCTATCTTCCCTTCATGAAGATTGCTTTGGTCTTCAAAATTGTAATGGATTGATATAATGTATTATTTTTGTAGTGAATCCATAATCTAGTTGTGATGTATTGAATGACATAACAAAGAATTAATAAAATCCCCTCGTGAACATGGATGTAGCCCTATTAAGTAATCCATAGTAAAATATTGTATCTTAAAGTTTTTCATTACTTATTTTTCATTCTTTTATCTTCCTATATTTTCTAATTTGATCTACTCATCACATTCAAGACTAGTACCAAAGCTAGGAGGAGAAACTTGATGTCAAATATATTCTTTAGAAGCTGGTGAAGAATTTTTGAAGCTGAGGATGATGTAGAAAAATGGAAGATTAATAATTTCACATGCCATAACTTTATATTATAAAAGGTGTAGACAAAATCACTTTTTATCAAGCAAGATATTTCACCTACATTACAAGAAAAATCCAAAGGTAAAGGTTATATGCTAGATGATAATTGGGAGAAATTTGATCACAAGGCAACAACAATAATTTTTCTATCACTCTCGAGTAATATTTTATTTAATGCTTCAACATCAAATAAGGTATTCATAAGGAAAAGGTTATCCAATCTAAAAATTAAAGACAGGGGAGTTATGTCAAATCACCTTAATGATATCAACCCTTCACTTTGGTCACCCAATTGATTCCAGTTGGCATAACTCTAGATAATAAAATAAGATCTTTTTCTTTGTTATGTTCATTGTCAGATATTTGGGAAGGGGTGGTAATAGAAACTATTATTTTAGTTTCTTCCAAAGTAAATCGAAATTCGATGAAGTTTCAACCACACTTTTCGACAAAAATATATGAAGGAAGAATCAAGAATCTTCCTTCAATGATGTACTGACTATGATGCACACTAAAAATGACAGTAGGAGTTGAAAAAGAGTAAAAAATAATTTCAATGGAAGGTCAAAGTCTTCACATCGATGAAAATCTCGAGGCAGAAATGGCACATGATGGATTTGTCTTAAATTGAGATTCAAAAGTAATGTTGGAATTAAAAAGAAGCCCAAGATAAAGGGATTAATGATGAAATAAACACTATTTTTTTTTAAATATGATGGTGTTTTGGTTCTTATGGTTGGTTACATGAGTTAAAATTTGTAGGTCCTTGATTCTATAGCCTCATTCCTTACTACTCCATATATGTGAGAGTATTTGGATGAATGATCAAGAAGTTATGCTTGGTAAAGTTCTCCTTGGAGATAAAAAATAATTGTTTTTTTTAAAGGGTGGAATTGTATTATACTTGAAGAATATGGCTTTTGAAATATGTTGAACAAGTTCACACCCTCAAAATAATACTGATTTATGTTAGTCATCTTTATGCTCAAGGATGCAATGTTAATTTTCCCTTGGATTCTTAAAAAGTAACCAAAGGTGTGTTGAGTTTGGAAAATTGAAAGATATTAGGAAGTTTATATGTTTTGGAGTGCAAAAGTGGTAGTTTTCATGGTTTTTATGCATAGTAACATTAAAATTTTGCACAAAAGGCTTAGGCATAGAGTAAGAAGGGTCTCAAAGTCATGCTTTAATTGGATCAACTTTGCTGTCTTAAATTCATTTATTTGGAATTATGTGGGAATTTCCTTTATGGAAAATAGAATAGTACTAGATTCTTGAGAATGGATCATGAAAATAAATCCTCTCCATTAGATCTTGTAAATTTAGACATGCTCAGCTCTACAGAGGTAACTTCTATTGGTCGTGCTAATTATTTTGTTAAAAAAATTATGAATGCACTAATAAAGACTAGATCTATATGTTGAATAAAAAAATTAGAGGTGTTTTCAATATTTAAAAATTTGTAGGCTAAGGTTGAAAATTACAAAATCAAATGAATACTAATAGATAATGGTGATGAGTTTTTCTCATTAAATTTTGATAACTTTTGTGTAGATAATGGTATTCAAAAAGTGAAAGTGGTTTCATTCACCCCTCAATAAAATGATGTAGCTAAGCAATTTAAACATGCTATATTGGAAAGAGCTTAGTGTATTCTCTCCAATGCCAATTTTGGGAAAGAATTTTGGGCAAAGGCATGCAATACTATTTTTTATTTAATCAAATGTGCTCCTTCATCTCATCTAGAAGAAAGATAGATCAATAAAATAATTTCTTATCAACATTCAAGGGTGTTTGGTTGTAAACCACTTTTCCTCATTCCACAAAACAACCAAATGGAACTTGATTTAAAGTCAAAACAGTGCATTTTTCTTGTCTATAGTGAAAATCAATTTGGTTTTAGGTTGTGGGATGTAGTTGCAAAGAAGTTTATTTGAAGTTGTGATGTTATATTTAATGAGAAAATTTTCCCAAGTTTACATGGAGAGAGATCTTCTCCAAATGCATATGTTAAGGTTGATTTGTTTGATAATAAGATTACTTAACAACTAGCTATTTATTTTTTTCATCCTTTAATAATTTTAGCCCAACCAACACTAGTATTTGTGGGTCTTTCCAATGTGACTATGCATTCTATGTAGCTTTCTATGGTTTATTTGTAACCTTTTATGTCAACACCTCCACCTCTTATGTGCACAATGGATCCATCTAAAATCATTAATGGTGATTTGTGGACTTTTTAACTAGCACTAGCTTATCCATCAAGCAACCCACAATTTTTTTCTTTCCCCAATGCACAATTTCCAATTACATCTTTGTCACACATCATGAAAGAGTTTGTGGATATTCACTTATGTATGCAAACTCCTATTTTTTCCAAGTTGCATGTCCCTACCACCATAGAGCCTATGATGTTAAGTTTTACCTAGAAATAAGTGATAAATAATAATTAAATAAAACTAAATAGATATAATAAACACTAGAAGATACCCTATGAAAGCCCTTCTAGAATGAAAGGATAAACCCAACCACACAACATGGAAATATCATTTTATTGATAGAGATCATGTTTAAGTGTAAAATATTTTCCACTTGATGCAATATATATAACTCATAGAGAAACTCTTCACATTACAATCCAAGCTCTCTTAAGTTTTCCAAAATATGATTCTTTATTTTCAAATACAACTCTTTATTTTTCATGCCTTAATGCATGTTCAAATATTATAATATATCATATAAAAAAAAATTGAAGGTGACCACAACTATATTAATGCTCAATGATAAAGATCTCTATCATGGCTACAGACTCCAACACTCCCCCAGAGAGAGAGAGAGAGAGAGAGAGAGAGAGAGAGAGAGAATGATGCAGGAGCATCCTGGGTGTAAGAGCAATCTTGCATCACCCAAAAATATTTCATTTTTGTTTCTTAAATAAGGGTTGTCTTAATGTAGGGTGGTTTTTTCTGGAGGCTTACTAATTAGTAAGTTAGACATACAAGCTTAGAATGTCCTAATTTTAGAAGTGGATGTTCATCTTGGATATATCAACCTACCAGTTAAGGCTTAGTGTCATATCATGAGCATTCATAGATTTAATGTGGATTTTTGGTGAGAGATTTTGATATAAAAACTATAGGCTTGTCATTGAAGATCTTATATGCCCCAAATGGACTCTGAAACGAGGTCGATTGGAGCTTTCACTAGTTGGGCCATGTAGATCAAAAGTAGAGGATTCTAAAAAGTGGTTATAATAGCCAATCTAAGAAATGGTTAAAAAGTTATGGTCTCTCAAAGTTGGGCTGACCAAAAATTCCAAAATAAGTGTCAAAGGTGTATCAAGCTGACTCTATATGTTAGTTTAGAGTTAGTCAGTCTCAAGGGTTATGGTCTATTGTCTAGAACCTTTCTAGATGGTGTAAAAATACCTATTTAAGGAGTGCATGTGCATTGTGTAGGAAAACTGTGGGTGATAGTTCATAGCTCTATGTATCAAATTATTGTAAGGAAGGCATCCATGTGGGTTTTCATATTGTATTTCAAAAACAAAAAATTGCATTTGCGACAATAATAAGAAGTTCATGATTTTTTCTCGCCAACTTTTGTTATTTCTTTGTTTCTATTGTGTTTTTTTAATATTAAGGGGATCACCCTTCATCAAGTGGTATCAAAGTAGGAGTTCCTAAGTGTGTAAACACATTGTTGAGTATGAGGTAGTTGCACATGATGATGGTTTGGGTTGAGCGTGTAGAAAAATTGTTGATTGTGAGGCAGTTTGCACTAGGGTTTCTACAAAAGCATGAAAATGCCTCCACAAAGAGAGCATGGTAGAAGAGTTGTAGGTGTTAGACCTAAGTTTTTTAGAGCCCTCTAGAGATAGATGCAAGAATTGGAAGAAAAAATGTGTAGAGGAAAGAATCTTACCATAAGTGATGAAAGTGAGGATGAGGAAAAAGAAGAAGAAAATGTTAAAGTAGAGATGATCTTGAACCCAAAGGAAGAGAGGTTTTTTAAGGACATCGCTAAGATTGGAAAAATACCTAAGTTTGAGGTTCCCAAAATTTTGGGAAATCTTAACCTAGAGGAGATGATCGATTGAATCAATGAATTGGAGGAATACTTTGAGCATGAAGATATTAAGGATCCTAATAGGGTCAAGTTTGTGAAGAAAAAATTGAAGGGACATGCGAAGATCTAGTAGCTGGAGATTTAGTCAGAGAAAAAAAGAAGAGGAAAGGAAAAAACCACCATATGGAACCAGATGATAGCTAAATTGAAACAACAATTCATTCTCATGGATTATGAGCTTGATTTGCTAAAGAAAATGCAACCGTTGAAGCAAGTGGGAAGATCTGTTCAAGAGTATACTGAAGAGTTATACCGAGTTCTCACTAGAGATGGCCATGAAAAATCTCGTAAGGAGAAATTTTTCTATTATCTTAATAGATTAAGGCCAATAATTTAGGAGGAGTTGAATCTGGTTTGAATGACCAGTATTAAAGAGGCATGCCAATTTTCCCTAAGAGTTGAGGAAAAGTTGAACAAGAAGTTTGATAGCAAGAATGGTGAAAGAAGTCCTAGTGGAAGATTTGGCAGACAGTCTTATGGAGGCCAAGATGATGATTACAAGAACAAGGATGAGGTTGGTAGTAGCATTCAAAACTAGAGGGGGAAAATTTCCAATCATTTCTATAATCAAGATAATAGAGATTGGAGTGGAAGAGGGCAAGGATCTGGAAGAGGAGGTTTTTGTATAAAGTTTTTTCACTGTAGAGAAGAAGGGCATAGAGAATTTGAATGTTCTTAGTTCCAAGGGAGGATGGATAGAAAAATTGAAGGCCAAGTCAAAGTTGCACATGTTGATAAAGATGCCAAATCATCTCATTTAAAAGATGTTGAAAGAGAAGTCATAGTTAGAGAATATTACTAAGTGGTGAGAATGAACCTAATCAAAGTAGGAGTTTGTTTCACATAAGGTGAAAATGTGAAGATAAGTGTTGTGATTTGATCATTTATGGTGGAAGCACTGACAATCTGGTGTCAGAAAAGATGGTCATGAAGTAAAATCTCAAGAGGGAGAAACACTCATGTCCATATTGTATTGCCTGGGTGTAGGATGGCCATAAGATCATGGTCAATGACCAATGTTTATTGAAGTTCAAGATTGGAAACTACCAGGATGAGGTTCTTTGTGATATCATACCTATGGACATATCTCATATGTTGTTGGGTAGGTTGTGGCAATTTGATAGGCATGTTGTACATGATGGGTGAGAAAATACTTATACTCTTACAAAGGATGAAGTGAAACATAAGTTGAAGCCATTAAAGGAGAAAGAAGAAAAGGTATGTAGTCCTATCAAGATATGCTTTATTGATAGAAATGATTTTCTCAAAGGTATGTCGTGTGAGAATATGTATTTAGTTGTAATCCCAAAAGATGGTAAAGAAAAAGTATAGGAAGTACTTGCATAAGTTGTAGATTCATTGGGAGAGTTTGATGATATTATGTTAGATAATGTACCTGATGGATTATCCCCAATGAGGAAGATCAATCACTAAATGGACTTGATCCTAGGAGCCAGTTTGCTAAACAAGGAGGTACATAAAATGACACTAGCAAAAAGTGAAGAGTTGAACAGACAAGTACATGAGTTATTGTAGAAGGGATTAATTCAAGAGATTTTGAGTCCATGTGTTATACCAATAGTATTAGCACCAAATAAGAATGGAGAATGGAGGATGTGTATAGATTCTCAAGCTACCAACAAAATCACAATCAAGTATCAATTTCTATTTCCACAGATGGATGATATTATGGACTATTTAAGTGGAGCTATGTATTTCACAAGGATAGATCATAAGAGTGGGTACCATTAGATTCACATTAAGGAAGGAGATGAGTGGAATACTACCTTCAAGATAAGGGAAGGATTGTACAAGTGGTTAGTCATGCCCTTTGTGCTAACCAATGCACCGAGCACTTTCATGAGGCTCATGAATGAGGTATTGAAGGATTTTCTTGGTAAGTTTGTCATTTTTTACATATATTATATTTTGATCTTTATGAAGACATTGGAGGATCATTTGATGCATATTCGTAAAGTGTTTGATAAGTTGAGGGAAGAAAAGATGCTGATAAATCTAAAGAAGTGTAGTTTTGTAAAGATGGAATTGGTTACCTACGATTTGTAGTTTCAATAGAAGGTCTAAAAATTGGCCTTAAAGAAAGTGAAGGCTATACTTGAGTGGCCTATTAAAAGGAGTGAAAAAGAGATAAGATATTTCCATGGAATGACTATGTTTTACAAAAACTTTATCAAAGGTTTTAGCAGTATTTGTGGAGCTTTGACAAAAAAAAAGAGGGGATAGAAAATAATTTAAGTGGACTATAGGAGTAGATAAGAGATTTAAACTATTGAAACATAAAGTTACAGAGCAACCTATTTTAGCATTTCCATATTTTAACAAGGTGTTTCAAGTAGATTGTGATGCTAGTGGTACTACAATAAGAGTTATTTTGAGCCAAGAAGGTAGACTTGTTACCTATTTCAATGAGAAGTTGAATGATGTCAAAAGAAAATATTATGTTTATGATTAGTAATTTTATGATATAATTAAGGAATTGAAGAAGTGGAGACACTATCTTCTTCCTAAGGAGTTCATTATGTATATTGATCATCAAGCTTTGCAATAGTTGAATAGTCAAGGAAAATTGAATCAAAGGAATTTGAAGTGGGTTGATTTTTTGTAGAGTTATACTTTTTTTTTTGAAACATAGAAGTGGGAAGTCTAACAGAGTTGCAGATGCTCTTAGTAGAAGACATATTTTATTAATAGAGATGCAGATTGAGGTAGTTGGGTTCAAGGAACTCAAGAAATTGTATCTAGAGGATCCTAATTTTGGTGAAGCTTAGGAGGTTTGTATAGAACCTTTTACACTTGATAGGACAAATTTGTTAGATTTTATAATCCAAGATGGTAAGTTGTTCAAAGGAAGTCAATTGTGCATTCCCAAAAATTTTGTGAGAGATAATATCATCAAAAGCATATTGGAGGGTTGGTTGGACACTTTGGTAGAGATAAGACCATTACTTTGGTTGCTAAGAATTATTATTGGCTACAGTTGCACCAAGATGTGAAGAAGTTTGTGCAGAGTATGTCAGATGGCAAGAGGAGGGAAACCGAATCCTAGGTTGCATCAACCATTACCTATACCAGAGAATCCATGGGAGGATGTTAATATGGATTTTTTTCTTGGTTTACCAAGGACACAATGAGGGCATGATTCCATATTTTTGGTGGTTGATAGATTTTCAAAAATAACACATTTCATTCCCCACAAGAAGACTAGTGATGTTGTTCGTGTGGCTGAATTATTTTTCAGAGAAGTGGTGAGACTACATGGTCTACCAAAGACTAGTGTTTTAGATCAAGATACCAAGTTTGTTGTGTATTTTTGGTGTACATTGTGGAAGAAATTGAAGATAGATTTGAAGTTCAGTTCATCACACCATCCACAAATTGGTTGGAGATACACCAAAGGGCTAGGATCTGATTTTATCATAGGCAAAATTTGTATACAATAATTCTATCAATAGAAGTACTAGTAAATCACCATTTTAGATTGTATATGGGAGCAGTCCTAGAAATGCTTCTAAACTAAGACAATTGGATAAAAGAGAAATAAGTAGTGTTGAAGTAGAAGAATTTGTTGAATATTTTAAGAATATCCATGAGGAGGTGAGGAAGGATATTATTAAGATGAATATATTATACAAGGCTAAGGTAGATGTAAAAAGGAGGTATAATGAATTTTGGATTGGAGATGAAGTCATGGTTCATTTGAGAAAGAAGCATTTTCCAGTGGGTACATATAATAAGATGAAAATGAAGAAGTTTGAACCATGCAAGATAGTGAAAAGGCATTATTATGGAAATGCCTATGAAGTAGAGTTTCTAGTTGAATTGAATATTTCACTAGTATTTAACATTTCATATCTAAAAAAGTATCATGAAAGAGGTGATGGAGATGAAGTTGCAGAAGTATAGTGGAGTATTCTAGCAACGAGTTCAACTACAAATGAGATTGAAGAGATACTAGATAGTTGTGTTGGAAAAAGTACCAGAAATAAAACACATGAAGATTATCTAGTCAAATGGAAAGGGAGGCTAGTAGAAAATTCATCATGGCTAGCAAGGGAGGAGGTTAACCATTTTGGTTTTCCTCTGAATGCTTGAGACATGATGGGGTCACTTCTCAAATTACCTTAGGTGTCTAATGTAGGAGCATCCTAGGTGTAAGAGCAATCTTGCATCACCAAAAAATATTTCCTTTTAATTTCTTGAATAAGGGTTGTCTCAATGCAAAGTTTTTTTTCCCAAAGGCTTGCTACTTAGTAAGTGATTCATATGAGCTCAAAATTTACTAATTTCAAAGGTGGATGTTCATCTTGGATATATCACCTTACCAATTGAGGCTTAGTACCATGCCATTAGTATTCATGGCTTTTTTATGTGTAATTTTGGTATAAAAATTTAGGCTCATTATTGAAGACCTTAAAGGCCCTAGATGTGCTCTGAAATGGGGGTCAACTAGAGCTTGCACAAGTTAGGCCATGTAGATCAAAAGCTAAGGATTCTGAAAAGTGGTTATAATTCCCAATTGGAGAAATAGTTAAAAAGTTATGGCCTTCCAAAGTTGGGAGAACAAAAATTTCCAAACTAAGTGTCAAAGATGTATCAGGCCAACTCTATATGCTATTTTATAATTATTCGGTCTCAAGGATTAGGGTTTGATGTCTAGAAACTTCCCAGGTGGTGTAAAAAATTCTATTTAAGGAATTCTCATACATTCTCTATGACAACTCTTGGTGATAGTTCGTAGCTCTGTGTTGCAAATTATTATAAGGAAGATGCCCATGCAATTTTGCATATTGCATTTCATAATTCTATAATTTTGTATTTGTGGCAATAATAAGAAAATCATATTTAGTTTTTTCCATTTTCTTTTATTTCTTTTTTAATGTTATGTATTTGTGGTATTAAGGGGAGCACCCTTCATCAGAGAGAGAGAGATAGAGAGATCTTTAGCTTACCGGTTACACAAGGCTATAATCAAAATCTAAATGATAAAATCTAATTGCAAAGAACCTATAATACTAGGAGAAAAATTTACTCATTGTTAGTAATCATGAAATCACTCAACATGATAGACCTATAATAATTACTCATGCTCATGGAATCACTCAACATGATAAACTTGCAAAAAAATCAATTTCAACTTTCGTCACATACTTAATCAATGTGATGTTGTCATGGAATCTATCAACATGACAAACCTACAAAAAATCACAACCAACTTTCATCATGCACTCACTCAACATGATTTTGTCATGAAATCTCCCGACATGACAAGTTAGTAAGGTTTACAACCATCATTTTATCATGGACTCATTGTGACATAGTCATGGACTCTCTCAACATGACTTCCAAATCCCATCAAAAATTATCTCAACATGATGACATCATAGACTCTCTCTACATGATATTCACTATGAATCTCTCATAAGTGAAAGATTTATCAAGTTGTCCTTACAACTTATCATTAATTACATGTGAATAATAACTCATAAAATCATAGTTGAAACTCTTTTCCAACAAGAGTCTCAAAACCTATTGTATTAAAATATTAACATCATATATAACAATGGTAGGGATTCCATAGTGATTCTCTCGTAACCAAGATAACTATGATCACCACAATGATTGATGTAACCTCCCTCTAGAGTTGAGCATCTCCCTTTAAACATATATCATGGAGGAAACATCCTCATTTCATTATATCTTATTGCATCTTGTAACCAAGAGAGATAAACATGAGAGATTAATGCTAAAGCCTACACCATTTCTAGTTTAATATCAAAATAGAATACTTATTTCTTTCACAAGCTTTAGTTTACATGATGATTCTCCTAAAAATCTCTTAGAAAATGTGATCTTTATGCTTATTAATGATGACTCTTAATGATCAATCAATAAAGCTTTTTCTCACAATATATTGAATATGCAGAAAAATAATTTTACATATACTTTTCACAATGAGTATATCTAACAAGGATATTGGTCGTACACTAATCAAATACACAATATGACTATTCTTGAACTAAAGCCTTATATGAATATACACAATAACATCAAATCTTGATATACATAACACAAAAAGATATGCACATGCATACACACAATTTTTCAACACACATTCAAGCAATCAACTCTCAATAAATTAAGCTACTATCTCATCCAACAGAGCTATGATCTCATCCACAACATACAAACAAGGAACTCAAAATAAGACAATGGCACTAATGATAAATTGATGCTACCAATATCACCCATAATACATTTGACACCAACTCAAGAGATGGACAACATGAAACTAGTATGTCATGACAAGAGGGTGTAATATTGTTATACAAGAAGGGGACACAATAAATACATAAATGATGAATCTAAACATGCATAGATAGTATAAATATTATAAACAAATGTTAGAAATAAAATAATTTTTATCCAATGAAAACACTCCAAAATTAATTTGCAGTGGTAAGAAATAAATAAACAAAACATGACACAACGAAAAATTTGCTCCTCACAAACACTTGAAATATACAATTTCTAGAATATTATATTATGAATGTACAAGAGAGTGATGGGTCTTCGTGTGTAGGCCTAGAAATTGATGGCCATATTGGGCATTTTTTGTATTTTTTAACCATATATGATAGATTTTTTTAAGACCATGGACATTGGCAGGCTAAAATTTTATGAAAGCGTAAATTTGACAATGAAATTTCTATATACACTATCAAAATCTCTTATAGGGACAATATAATACTTTAGTTAATAATATAGATATATGATTATATAAAATGTATGCAATATATGTATGATAAAATATAAGATATTTTAATACCTATAAAAAAAAATATAACATGTTTTAATATATATGTTTCTATATTATTAATATTAATATGTGTATGTATGTATTATTAATATTTTAGAATGTAAAATATAAGAATTTTAGAAACTTAATTTACTAATAAATAATATTATTATGTAATTTTCAACACATATTTTATATTTTATATTTATATTTTTTTAGCATAATTCATTGTAATTATTATTATCTTAGAATCTTTTTATATAAAGCATATGATTTTAGAGACTTATTTATATTTATATTGATTTAATATTTTAAAAATTAAATATATGAATTTCAGAAAGTTGGCTAGTTAATTTGATATTTTTATGATTTTATATTTTTCTTAACTTATAAATAAAAACTTATGCATTTTAATTTTTTTCTGTTATGAATTTAGAAACATTTATGTTTTTTAATATATGACTAATTTGTACATATTTTTAATTATTATATTTGGAATTATTTTCAAATAAAATATGAAAACATTAGAAACTTGTTGTAAATGTGAGATTTTTTCATTTGTTACTAATTTATACTTATTTCAATTTGTATCTATATAAAATAATCATATCACCAAAAAATTATTTCTTTTCAAACAATTGCATTTCAATTTTACTTTCAAAAAAATTCTTCTTCATCATATTGAATCACATAAGGCCATAAATTTTATATATTTTTTCAATCTATGTACAAAATAATTTTTAAAAATAGTTACTAATACTATATTTATTTTTCTAGGTACATCATAAATCTCTTCAAAGAAAAGGAAACAAGCAACTATTGTAGAAATGTACAAGTGGTATGGAAAGAAAGATTTAGAATTTAGATCTAGTATTACATTATTAAATCAATATAAACAAGCTCACAACAAGAATTTGAAAGAAACATTTAAAGAAATTTTTGGCTCTTCTTAAGATGATGATTTAAATGAACAAAAAAATCAATTTGGGGAAGGAGGTAGTTTTAATGATGAAATTGAAGGTAGGTCAAATATTACTAATCAAGAGAAGGAATTAGTACAAGTTAAAAGAAAATTTTGAATGGAATGGCCAAATAAATTTGTGTGACTAAATCATTTTAATAATGATGGTAACATAGTAATGAAATGCAATTGTTGTGAGAAACATGGGGTGTACGGGATAGATGTAGTAATTTTCAATGTGATGCTTTGGTTACTCATGAAAAATAATGGATACACAAAGATGCTTAAGCAAGAAGGATTAATCATTAGAAAATAAGATAAAATCTATTCCTAATCACATTTTAGAGATTCAAGATGTTAATAGAGAAAGAATAATACCCACAATGAAAATAACTTATTTTGTTTGTCAAGAGGATTTATCTTTGGCTAAATATGAGAGAATATATAAATTTCTCATGGATTTGAAAACCCCCAATATGCCAATAAATCAAGATTACTCTACATACACAAATTGTAACTGTGTCATTGAGTTTTTTTTTAGAAATAGATAATACGAAGAGGGGAGGGGGGTGAATCAGTATTCTACAAACCTTTTCCCATAACTAGATATTATTAATTACTTTACAACATGCATATGAAAGTAAACCAACAATGTTGGATAGTAAATAAAACCATACATAGAGAGAACTCATAACATCATTATTTGTTAACTAGGGAAAACTCTGGTGGGGATGACACCCATAGAATGACCCACTAACCAAAAGAATCATGTTAAGGATATTGACCCTAGTAGGAGTCTGTGAATTACATATAGTGTCTTGGTCCTTGTTAAAGGACTAGGCACTATTAAAAGCCTCAACCCTCTTAGGAGTTGATATTACCATTACAACTATATGCAAGAAGAGCCCACTACAATAACATGCAATTAAACAATATAGTGCCTTTATACAAAAGAGATAGATACAAAAACCTCTTTATCACTAACTTTCATGCTTCACATAGCCTACTATGACATCAATTTTGCATCACATATCTCTTATATAACTTTGCATGTCATAAGCATAGTTCGCATATACATCATATACTTCACATTCTCAGATATATCATATATTGCACGTCACAATACTTCGCATAAAGCAACTCTTTACTTATACTAATTCTTTTCACAAAACTCTTGTGTAGTCAGCTTGATGCAATCACATGTTATACTAACTTTGGGTAAACATCTAGGATTTATTTTGTGACCAAAATAATTCCTTAACACTTTATAACTCTTTTCATGTTGTAATATGTTCTACTGTGCACATTGCTTTTACTGGTATTTAGCCTGTAACTATATCTTTAATGACCCACACACTTAGGTACATCATCATGACACTCTAATATACCTTCCCTTAACTCTGTATGTGCCAACTACCACTATAGCCTTCATTATACCAAAAACAAAAGCTATGCTACCAGTCAAACTATCTAACACTTAGACAATCTTCTATCTCTGACTGTAGAATCTTCAGTAGTATATTTTTCCATAACATCCTAAAATATATGTTTCCCTAAATGACAACCCTAACTCATCTTACCTAGCCATATTGCCAACAATCTCCCCCTTTGGCATTGATGGCAACATATGGGAAAATTAACTAAGTCCCAAAAATATTATACAAAACAACAATAAACACAAAGAATGGCCTTCAAAAATTCAAAATTATATTCAATATTTGGATCATTACATATCATATTACCATCTTTCCTTATCTCTCTTTTTACAATGATTTCCTATATACATAGACATCAATGAAAAGGCATCAAAATCTATTTACATGTCAAAAATGTATTCCATTACCTCTTCTTAGGCTGATAAACAAGACATACAAGCACCAAAACTGACTACAAGACTCTTCATATTCTTTTCCCATGAGTCCTTGGCTCCTTCTGAAATGTTAAGAAGAGCACACAAACCATAAGATGCTATCTCTACTGCATTTAGATCTGAATATACAAAATTGTCAAAAGATGTCTTAACTAATAGACATTCCTCCAATTGATCCTCAATTGTGCTTAATTTCACTGGTAAGTATTCTCTCAAAAGTGAGAGCCTCTTGGTTATCCTTGATTTTTTGTCTTCAATGAGACTTGTCTCATCATAGGCTTTGCTAACCTGTGCTTCAATTGCTTCAATTTGCACACTAGGTTGACTAGGTTGACTTGCCAATGCTTCCACTTCTGTGCATTTAGCCTTAAGCTCTTTTTCAATGTCTTTTGTGAAGCTAAAAGACACCACACACTTTGCAAGAGCTTTTCCTTCAAGCTCACACTTCCTTAATGATTTGATACAAGTATCAAGAGTAAAGAAGTCATTCCTAATGTTTTGGCAAATAGTGTCAAACATTTGTGCATCATGCTTGGCTTGAGATTATGTTGTTGCAACCTCTAAAAAACTTATGAATTTAGCATTAAATGCATGAATCGCATCTTTTTCTCTGTCCCTAGGGTTAGGATCAAGTGATTTTACAATTATTATTCTCTGCAACTTGTTAGTAACTTTCATGAGAGTCTTCTACAAACTCTTTATTTGTTTGTTCTTACTGATTATTTTTCTGAGGAATGATATCAATTTTGACTAATCATCATCAACTAAACCTATAAGAGCATCTAGGGTGAGAGATGTGCTTGGTGCACTTTATTTCTCATCCTTTTCTGCCTTCTTCTTCCTTTGATAATCCAATATCATCACATTTGATCTACTTTTTCATCATAATACTTTAATAAGGTTATTCCTTGTATTTATTTTATCATTTGGCCAATCATTTCTTTTAATTTCTCATATAGGAATAAACAACCCATGTTTTACTCCTATGTCTATAATCATTTAATCCATTTCATTGTATTTATCCTCTTTTATTAATTATTTCCAATTAATTAATATTTATTAATTAATTGTTCCATTTCCATGAATTTTGGGAATTTTCTATTTCCTAAATTCTAATTTCCATTTTTGGAGAGATTTATGATTTTTTAAATTCAAAAATCTTAACTCTTACACATACCCACTAATTGTGCTTCCACTTCATATTTTCTAGCTTCCACTCTTGCACCTTCTATCTTTCCAACTCTTGCCCTTTCCACTCCTTTTCTTACACCTTTTCTTTCATTTTCCACTTCTTCTATTTAATGTTTTTGCATCTTTTTATGCACATCTCTTACAACTTGTCTTAATGTGCCATTTTATTACACATTTTCTATTTTAAATCTCTTAATCATGGCAATTTTACAATTTGTGCAATTTAACTATGACAAATTTCCAATTGCACTTTTCCTTCCAATTTTGCATTTTGGCTCTCAAATCCTATAAATTGGGCCTCTTTACACTTGTTTTGGCTAACCACATTCTCCTAGTATTATCATTATCATCATTCTTTAATCACATTATCTTGTCATTCTTCTTTCAACTTTGCTTTCAAATTGTAGGTACATCTTGTTAACATCAAGAGATACAACGAATTCAAATTTATGGAGAAGAAAGGAGAGCATAGGAGCTATATTTTAAAGGGGGTTTCTTATTTTAATCTCTTTTGATTTCAAATGGCTTTTATGTTTGGATTAGATTTCTTTGCATAGCTTTATATGAGATTAGTGGTTCTCTTATTTATGCAAATTTATTCTTTTTATTGCATACATACCCTAAGTGTACATTTTTTCATACTTATAATCCTAAAAATTCAAAAATATTTGCATTTTCATTTCAAAGCCCAAAAAACCCCACCAAAAATAAAGTACAGTTTGCATACACCCTCATAGTTAGGTGCATTTGCATTCATCTGTAGACACCATGCCAATTCTCACAAGATCATAAACTTTCACAAGGCAACAAGGTCCATATCAAACCACGTACATTTCAAGTGACAGTAACCCACAAATATTCTTTGACCCAATACAAGACATACATGTGAAACAACAAGGTTTTCATCCAAACATCATGGACACTTCACAAACACCTTTTGTTCAAACACAAGGTTTTGACCCCAACATGGCATACACATCAAATGGCATTACCTCTTTTGATCAAATGCAAACAACACCTTCAACAACTTATGATCAATCTCTTGAATCTTAAATACTCCTTATCAAAAAGTTGCAAAATGAATTGGATAAAGAATCCAAAAAGGTTCAAGAGAAAATAGAATCTAGTATAAAACAAGGTTGTGACATGGCTAAACTTTATAACTATCCATTGCAAAAAAAAAAAATTGAAGCTCGCCTAAAATATCTCATGGATAGATAAAAAATGCCAAAAATTATTGCACAACTTGCAGAGGCAAAGAAAAAATTCAACCAAATACTTCTAAATGAAGACCTTAAATATGATCAATCCAATCCTATTGCATTTGAATCAAGTAAACCTCAAGAAATGTCACAACCTTTGGTCCCAACAATTTAATCACAAATAACTTCCCCTTCAAAAATATTTCAAGATTATCAAAAACACCTTATAAGTTTTTCTCAAGAAAGTACAAACTAAAAAATGTCGACTTTTTCACATGAAGAAAATATGATCAATAATATTCCTTTTGAGGAACATCTTTAACCAAATAAATATGAACAACATGTACATATCAGTTCTACAACACCAACATGATCAACCAAGAAAAAAAAATCCAAATATAATATTGTTAAGAAATCTTTCAAAAGTTATTTGAAAAGGATGACGATAACGATTCACCCATGTCTAGCAATGGGTCATGCCAAAACATTCACATTGATGGAAAAAAATGTCTCCTCAAAACAATTACCTTCAAGAAACATCCATGTTTTCCTCTAGCCCTTCATATCCCAAAAACTCATAGGAACATTTTCCTTCATCATCCTCAAGTTTCACTTCCAATGTTGAAACCTCCCAAGGGCTATCCATCAAACAAATTTTAACTAGTCCCGTCCTTGATATAAGTCCCTTTCATGATTCTCAATTCATATAACCAATAACATTATGTCCTCCATCTCCAAGGAATCCCATCTCACATAGCCAAACTCAAAGTCTAGATCCACCATATCAAAACATTAATCTTGTTTCAAACTTTCATACCTCGTGTCAAGAGGATGATCTACACATAAAAATGTGTCCTAAAAATAATCAAGATCAAGATCCAAAAAATTTCAAATCTAATCCAATCTTTGACCATGACCTAATTTCCCTTAAGCTTTACAATAACCCCATTTTCCAAGATGATCCACTTCCCCTTGACCTTTCACTTTCTAAGCAAGATCAAGATCACCGTACCCTATTTCCTAATGATCCAAATCCATGTCAAGATAAAATTATTCCTTCACTCCTAGATGATCCAAAAGACCCTATCATTCCTTTATATCCTCTACAAGATCCTATCATCCCTCCAAATCCTCCACAAAATCCCATCCTACTAGATGATCCTATTACTACTATTTTACTAAAGGATCTCACTGTTCTAGTTGATCCCCCTCATGGTTTACACACATTTGTGCAAGATGTTCATGAACACCCTTCACTTCAAATGGGTTCCCCTAGTTCTATAAAATCTAGTCCAATTCAGTGTCCTATCAAGTCATTCATATCATATACACTTAAACATGGACTCACATCTATTAGCAAGTATCCCACTAGTCAAAATATTTATCGAGTGAAAGGGTCTAACATTGAAGAAAAAAATATGTCAAAACCATTTCATATCAAAGAAAATTCTAAAGGTAATGACCTTAGTCCTAAAGCTCACTCTCAAGGTTTTGGTATCCCTTCCAAATCTAGATCCAAATGTATACATCCTCCATCAACCATTCCATCCATTTTAGGTCCATATGTTCCTCCATCCACTAGTTCGCAATCCACTTACCTTTTTCCATATGCAAGTCAACAAAGGCACACATCCTAGAAAACCTTTCACCCATCCAAAAATATTCCACATAATTCCTATCCATCCCTTAATTTCATTCCATCTCTAAGTAATATGGATTCCAATCATAAGGTATATAAGTCAAGTAATCCACATGCAGTCAAGGATCAACATCTCTAGTCTAATCGACATGTGAAATCAAAGAAAAATGTGATACCAAAAGAAAAAGAAATATCAAAAAGGCCACAAAGGCCCATTACTATAAAATAAAACTCAAAATTAATATGGGTTCCTAAATATCTTTTACAAACAATGCAATCAAAGGACCCACAAAAGAATGAAAAGTTAAAATACATGTGGATTCCCAAAAAGCTTCTTGAAGCACAAAGTCCTAAAGAAAGATCAAAGTTGGCTTCCAAAAATTTTATCCATCCATCAAAAAACCTTCCATCTTCCAAATCCATTTTTGGTCCTTGTGTCCTAATGTCCACATCCTTTTTTCTACCAATCCCAAAATCTCCTTTTCCTTCATCATTCAATCGCTCTTCAAGGTGTGTGCCAATGTTGTTATTGCATCCCATTCCATTTGCTAACCGTCAATCCTTCTTCCACTTCCATCATCCTACATACTTTTCCTATCCTTTCATTGACCCTATCCATTCCCTTTCTTAAATCCCTTTCATTCTCATTTTTTATACCCTTATCAATGTCTTTGAGCATACAGTCATAGTCATGGTCCATTATTACATGTCCTTTCAAGAGAACAATTCAAAGATCAAAACTCTTGAGTCCTTCCTCCATCTCATTTCACATGTCTATAATCTTCTAAAAAGTGTCAAAAAGTCAAAAAAAAAATTAAAAATGAAAAATGAAAAAAAAGGAAACAAAAGAATAAAGAGAAATCATTTTGTCTAATATTGAGAACCTAGAAAATAGGCATTTTGGGCAAGTACCATGATGAAAACTTGGCAAACATGTGTCATATGTATGCTATGAACATCTTGCCTTCCATACTTGGGGGCAGGCTTCACTCATTTTATCCCTTATCATTTCCTTTATTTTATCATATGTCCATCATACCCCTTATCCTATTAGCATTCATATCCCTTTTTTTGCCCAACTTTGATCGTAACAAGGAGACAGATCCCCCTAGAAGATCCTCATTTCCTATATTCTTTACCCTATCCTATCCCCTTGCTCAAAATTTTCCTATCGTATCATAACCTCTACTCCATATCCCCTTGTCCACTAATGATCTTGCTTTTCCTATCCATATCCTCTAAATTTCCTATCACTCTCTCTATCTTGGTCTTGACGAAAATAAGAACACGAAATTAACATACTTTTAAAAAGACATCTTTGAATGTCCATCTCCATGCATCACTTTCCATCTAGTTCCTAAACCAGGGATTTTTTACCTTTATAATCGAAACACTTCAAATTCGCCTTTGCTCACTTCTCAAATCACTTTGAAATGATCCTTAACTCTTTGCAAGATTGAATGATACAAAAAATCTAGTTTACATCCTTTAAATCTTTCAAATTGAACTTCACATTAATTGTGCATCTACAAAAAATTGTAAAATTGTTACTCTTTTAACCAATAAACTTGTTTGGTTTAATTCTCCTTCATTTGATAACCAAATCACTTGCACTCTTCACCAAATATTTCATAGGGTCTTTAATACCTTCTATCAACTTCAAAACTCTTGACTTGACTTCTAATTTATGTTCCATCTTTCTGATGCTCTATCTTGATAAAAAGGTGCTTAATTTAAATGTGATGAGTTACACACAATTTATGACTTTAATCTCTCATCAGATGAAACAAAATATTGTTCTTGTAAAACCCTATGTGAACTTCATAGATCACTTTCTTTCATAAATACTTTGTGTTGAAGTTGATGAAAGATCAACCTCACATCTCCCAAGAATCACCTGCATGCAAACACCTATCACAAAAGAGAGAAGCAAAAGGCTATGGAGGCTGAAATTGCTAGATCCATACTTGATGAGAAAAAAGAGAAATTTTTATATTAAAAGTGAATGAATAAATTACAAAGAGATCAATCCTTATAAAAGGAGATCAAAACCCTAATGGGTAACTAACCTAGGTTGTATTCTAATAATTAATAAAAGAATTAATTATTATATGCCCAAAGTTTAGCTTAAGTAAACTAAAGATAATAAGTGACTTAATAATTAAATCAATATGATTTAAATTAATAAGAAAATACTTTATTGCTCTAACAACCCCCCCCCCCCCCCCCCCCCCCCCCCATGTTAAGATAAACTTAGGGAGTAGCTAAAAACTTAGAAACTACTACTGAAAGTAAATTTGGGTCCCGACAACAAAGGCCTGATGAGGTACCCAAGCACAACCAAATCTCTAAAAAGAGAAGAAATAAAGAAAACCACATGGAAAAAACCTACTCCAAAAAGAGATGGAAATAATGCTAAAAATAACTAGTGAAGGACTTAACAAGCCTCCAAACTAAGGAATTTTCTAGAAGATAGGAACAAAAGGTAATCATGAAGAACACCATTGAAGCATGAAGCTACAAACATTGCCAACTGCTGATCTAAAGAACCTCCACTATATAAAACATAACCAGGTAGAGAATACTAAATGTGAAGAGTTGATCAATCAAAGATGGAAGGTATCTTCATGGCCTCTAAAAAAAGGAATAAAAGAATATTTATATGATAAATGATCCATCTTGCTGAAATGCATAGGTATCCAGCCACTACAATCACCCAGTACATAGGATCAACTACTGGATACATAGCTCACTCCATCAAACCAAGAAATCAATAGAACCAACATAACCCTGGAATAATGCTAAGAGGTAAGACATAAAAACTAAAACTCAATGCAATATCTCCTGTAGAAAGAAGAACAAGGAACATCAAGAGCGCAATAGAAGCATAAACACCTATAATGGCATGTGTCATCAACACATCATGAGGCTAATGTCATGGAAGGAACACTCACTTGACAAAGGAAGATGATGAATATAGCCAACATGAAAACCCCCCAGAGCACTTTATAATGTAGCGGGAGTACAACAAAACACAAAGATGTGCAAGATCTCAAAATACAATAGAGTGGCACTTTATCTCAATGCGTTTACAAAATACTACACTAGGATGTCAACAAAGATCAAAAGAGACATAAGGCTAATACAATAGATAGTACAACCAATGAAAAATCATCTAAAACAACAAAATTGATCTCCAAACCTAAAATAACCAAGATATCCATTAGAATGCAAAAAAGAAAAAAATTGAATGGGATGTGCCTGGAGCAGAATCTGGAAAATAGAATGTCTCAAGATATGTTGCACAGAGTGTAAAAGAGAAATTTTGACTTTGACTACATAAACTAGCAACCAAACAACATCAAAAGTCCAAATAAAGTACACCATTGCGATGGTCTCAGAATCATCTTTCTGGCAATATCTCATTTGTGAAAAATAGAGTATGGATGAGCAAGTTATGGCCAAAAAACCACATATAGGTCAAAAAAGCTTTGGATGGGAAAAACAAAAAAATTACTACCTTAGGATCCATGCCAAATGTCTATAAAAATATGTCCACTAGTAAAAAAAAGTTACCTTGGAAAGTGTGCCAATTTTGAACCAAAATTGTCTCAATGTAAGTGCCAAAAATTTCACCTGCGTGCCAAAAATCTTAATTTGTGTGCGAAAAATATCAATTTGCATGAAAAACATCTTGATTTGCGAGCCAAAAAATCTTAATTTGTGCACCAAAAAATCTTGATTTGTGTGCCCAAAAAATCTCAATTTTTGTACTAAAAAATCTTGATCTGTGTCCTAAAAATTAGAAAATTATCACCTCAGGAAATGTGCCCAATCTAGAAGCAATATCATTTTGCCTCAAATTACAACTATGTTCAAATTGGATAAATTTTATATGAAAATAGGGGTTTTAGGTGCTCTAAACTCAACGGTGATGTTCATTTGGGCTCAAAGTAACCCAAAAATTAGTGACCCCTCAAATTCACTATAAAATAATTCTAAAAAATGAAACCCTCTAAAAGAAAAAGCATAAATCTAAAAGCCAAGCTAGACCTCTAATAAAAAAATTGGGGCATGAAGATCTAGAGCTCTAATACCATGTTGAAGTTGATAAAAGATCAGCCCCACAGCTCCCAAGAATCACTTGTATGTAAACACCCATCACAAAAGAGAGAAGCAAAAGGCTTTGGATACTAAAATTGTCAGATCCATAGATGAGACATTCTTGATGAGCAAAAAGAGAAATTTCTATATTAAAGTGAATGAATAATTTACAAAGAGATCAATCCTTATAAAAGGAGATCAAAACCCTAATAGGTAACTAACCTAGGTTGCATTATAATAATTAATAAAAGAGTTAATTATTATATGTCGAAAGTTTAGCTTAAGTAAACTAGAGATAATAAGTGGTTAAATAATTATATCAATATGATTTAATTAATAAGAAAATACTTTGTTACTCTTGTTAGAAATCCTTTAGAATAACTAAGAGGGGGGTGAATCAGTTACTCAAGGTCCAAATGTCCAATTTAAAACTTTTTCATCAACTGAAGTGAGCCTATTAAACTATTCATTCATCCAAGCTTGAACTTTTCCTACTTAGCAAGTTACTGTAAATCAACATGCAAGCATAACACATAAAGAATCAACACATAACACAATGATTTACGTGAAAACCCAATTTTGAAAAAACCACCAGTAATATGTTACTCAATTCTTACTCTTCTGAAGTAATGCCTTGTGAAAGGCCTACCCTGTTAAAGGCTACAACACACTGTTAAAAGTGGCCTGGTTATAGGATTTAACCACCCTGTTAGAAGTGGGCCTAGTTAGAGGACTTTAGAACATTCACTTGGAATGCCATGCTATTAAAAGATTTACAAATGGTTGTTAAACCAACCTAAGTCCATAAGATTTTTGCCCTAACTGATACAATTTCTAGAGAATAACAATAAGGGGTTTTAACCTGATTACAATTCACAACTTATCTTGCAAATTTCATATCACTTCTTTAACTCTTCACATTGTCTAGATTTCAGTTTCTGCAACTCTAACAACTTGCCTTCCTTTTAAGCTTTGTCTCCTTGAGTCTTCATGCTTGATGTACCAGTGCAATCCTCTCTTTTTGACCACTTATCAAAGTAGAGTCTATGTGCTCTATTCTTCCTTCTCCTTGACACCCTTCAACCACTTTGCAATTTAGCACACTAGCAACTCTTGCTTCTTGGCCTGTGACTCCTTAAATAGAAGTCTGGAATTGTTTTTCCTACTTGATTCTTCCCTCCTTTAATTTCAATTCGAATGGATTAGGTAGGATTTATTGAATCTAACCCACATCTTGTTCCTTCTAGAAAAATCTTGAAGAAACCTCTTGAATTCACTCAAAAATAGTTTATATAAATTTATGTGCCACTAGCTCATCATCCTTATCCTCCAACTGATTCAAAAAAATTAAGGTAACAACTTTGTCAACTCAAATTTTGCAAATCTTTGACCTTTCCAATAATGTAGCAGCTCGACACTATTGAGATTATAGTGCTCAGCACATACTATGTTACTCAGCATCAACTACATTTTACTGATGCTCACCATATATTATGGATTCACTCAACATCCACTAACTTTTTCTGATGCTCAGGACCTGAACATGCTCAGCTCCTTCTATATTACTCAGCATATATTACATTTTCATTTTCTCGGCTCCAACTAAAAATTTGCTCGACTTGAACTAGCTTGCTCAACACTCACTAATGAACTTAGTTAAGCTTTGCAGTCACCCTCATTTCAACTTATTCCTCTGATGTTTCTAAGTATGGCCAACTTCTGTATCTTCAAGTATGTTATCAATACATCATTTTACATTGTCTTAACTGATCCTTGCACTTCATTACAAAACTATAACTCAACCTTTTCCTTGGGTGCTTTTGTTACATCGTGTTGATTAAATCCTCTTCATCAATCAACTAAGTGATAGTACTTGGATCTTATAAGCAATTTTCATTCCAACAACTAGTAGTTTTGACATCAACAACAAAAAAATTATTAAAAGCATTCCTTATCAATAATCTTCCTTCTTTGCAACAATCTCACTCTTTGATAGTATTTATTTTCAATCAAATTTCCAAAAATCCCCTTCTTTGGAATTGATGGCAAACCAAACTGATCAACCATCAAACCAAACTGATTAACCAAGTTATCAGAGTGCTAACTAGGTTATAATAGTAAGTTAAATGCCAAAAAGAAATTGTGGTACCATCAGTTTTCACATCTCCCTCTCTGGTCTACTATCCTGATTGCTTTACTTCTACTTCTTCCTCTTAGTTGTTGTTCCCTCTTAGCTATATCTTCCTGAACATTCTTTTTATATTATTTCTTGCATTGATCATGTTCTACTATTTTGGTATCCACTACTTCTCTCTCTATCCATAAATCTAATTAGTTTCTTATTACTTCTCCCTCAACTATTGATCAGTCAGCTACTTCTCCCTCTACTCATTTGATCATGTAGAATTGATCAGTTTCTTATTACTTCTCACTCTTTGACAACAATGCCAAATACATATTATCTCAGCATCTTAACATCTAAGTGTAACATCTATAAGTACTTCCAATTTCTCCTTCTGTCACCTCGCTTGTGACTAATTTAGAACTTTAGCACTTTTTTTACTTTAGGCATGATCCTAAAGTCAATATCCTCTACATCAATTTGTAATATGTCAATAATTAACCCATTTGATACAGGATAGTCTTGATTTTGCTTCAAGTAGCCTTGGCTAGGGGTATCACCCCTAACTTACCTCTAAGATATTTAAAAGCATCTTTAGGTAGTGCTTTTGTAAAGATGACAGCAATCTATTCCTTTGAACTAACATATTCCATCCTTACTTGCTTATCTCCCACCAATTCTCTTACATAGTGATACTTAATTGCAATATTCTTTGTTTTGAAATGCATCACAAGATTCTTTGATATGTTGATGGCACTTGTGTTATAACAATAAAGTATCATAGGTTCAATTACTTCTTCCTTCATACATTGCAACAGATGTTTAATCCATACAATATTGGTGCAATTGATAATAGCTGCAACATATTCAGCTTCTGTTGTGGACTGTGAGGTACAACTTTGCTTTTTTCTGGTCCAAGTAATCAATCTTTTACCTAAGAAAAGTGCTCCTCCACTAGTGTTTTTTCTATCATCAATATTACCTCCCCAGTCTACATCAGTGTAGGCTCTCAACTCAAAATTTTCACTCTCTTGTAGTATAAGCCAAAGTCATCAATTCCTTTTAAGTACCTTAGTATTCTTTTTACTGCCATTAGATGATTTTCTCTTGGGTTAGTAGAAAATCTTACCACTATTCCAACAGCTAATTAAATGTTTGGTCTACTATGTACAACATACTACAACTTTTCAATCAAGTATCTATACAATGTCTAATTGATTTCAACTGACTCACCATTCTTGGATAACTTATGTCCTATTACAATTGGTGTACTGATTGGTTTTGAGACTTCCAATCCAAATGTCTTGAGTATGTCCTTGATATATTTTGATTGGGTCACAAATATTCCATGCTTTAGTTGATGTAATTGCAATCCAACAAAGAATTTGATTTCTCCAAACATTGACATCTCAAACTCATGTTTCATTTGATCAGCAAAATCTTTGCATAGGGCATCTTTTCCTCCAAATATTATATCACCAACAAAGATTTTAGATATTAAAATGTCCTTACCTTTTTTTTCCTTGATGTATAGGTTGTTATTGTCATCTATTCTCTCAAAACCTATCTTCACAAGATATTTGTGCAATCTCTCGTACCATGCTCTAGGTGCTTGCTTCAAACCATAGAGTTCTTTATGCAATTCACAGACCATATCCTTGTTTTTGTCATCAACTAATCCCTTTGGTTGTTCTATGTAGACTTCCTCTTCCAGTATTTCGTTTAGAAAAGCAAACTTTACATCCATCTAGTAGACTTTGAAACCTTTGTAAGTAGCATATGCAAGTAGTGTTCTTATTCCTTCCATTCTTGTAATAGGGGCAAATGTTTCCCCATAGACCAGTCCTTCTTCTTATGCATAGCCTTTGTAGACTAGTCTAGCTTTGTTTCTTGTTATCTCACCATTCTCATCAAGCTTGTTCCTAAAGACCCATTTGGTATCAATTACATTCTTATTAGTTGGTCTAGGAACTAGGGTCCAATTTTTGTTCTTCTCAATCTAGTCTATCTCCTCTTCCATAGTTTTATACCAATTATCATCTTGTAATCCATCTTTCACTATTTTGGGCTCAACTTTTCTTAGTAGACATGATTCATTCCTTAGTTTGTTCCTTGTCATTGGTCTTGCATCCTTGTCTCCAATGATTTGTTCAGCAGGGTGATGTCTTCTTACATAACTAGCTAGTCTTGGTTCTATTCTCTTTTCCATGTTTGATCCTTTAGCTTTAGAGTCACTTTGCACTTCTCCTTCTAGTATTTCATCATCTCTTCCATGTATATTGATTTCAAAGTCAGAATGTGGATTTTCTTCATTCTGCAACATGGCTTCTGAATGTAGCTCGACATTCACCAGTTGTGACTTGACTGATACTAAAATTTGTTGTTCATTCTCAACTTGATTGGTAGCTTCATCTTCAATAGACATTCTTTCATAGAAGTATGCAAAAGATCTATAATCTTCTAATTTCTTGGATTCATCAGCTTGGACTTCTGCATGCTAATCAAAATTTACATTTTCACTCTCCACAATCTTGTTAGTGTTAGTGTTTAAACACTTATATGCCTTACTTCTAGTGGAGTATACAAGGAATATGCCTTCATCACTCTTTGCATCAAACTTGCCATTTCTAGTATTTTTAAGAATATAGCATTTGCAACCAAATACTTTGAAATATTTTACATTAGGTGAGTGACCATACCATAATTCAAAAGGTGTTGCATTTGTACTTTTCTTGACTTGAACTCGATTTAGAGTGTAGACTACAGTACTTACAGCTTCTCTCCAATACTTTAGAGCAACATTTTTCTCCATCATCAATATTCTAGCACAGTCTATTACTGATCTATTCCTTCTTTCTGCAATGCCATTTTGTGGGGGTGTCCTTGGTGCTAATGTTTTCCTTTTGATACCTTTATCATTGCAAATATCTCAAACTCTTTTGATGTAAACTCTCCTCCTCTGTCTGATTTTAGACACTTCTTACTCTTTCATGTTTCTTTCTCAACTCTGGCTAAATACCACTTAAACATTTGAAGTGCATCAAATTTTTGTTTTAAGGATATAGCAGTCATCATCCTAGAGTAGTCCTCTACAAATAACATTATGTATCTGTCTCCTTGGTAGCTTTTCACTTCTATTGGGACACATAAGTTAGTATGTACGAGTTCTAGTACTTCTTTAGAAGTGTAGGTTATGCTCTTGAAACTAGACTTAGTCATCTTTTCTAGTTGACATTGTTTGCACATTGTATTTTTAGGCTTTTTTAGCTTAGGCAAACCTCTAACTTTCTTCTTTTTGCTGATGCTAATTAGATTATCAAAGTTAACATGACACAGTCTTTTATGCCATAACCACACATCATCAAGTTTAACAATAAGATAGGTTGCATCTTTCATATCTAGGTAAAATAGATTACTCCTAGTTTTTCACCTTTTCCTATCAGATTTCCATCAGTATCATAGATTTTGGTAGTTTTATTTTGAAACTCTACTTTGCAACCTACATTTTCTAACTGTGACTTTCAACATAGTATGCATTATCACATGAGATTTTCTCTGTAAGTTTAATTGAAAATTTTGCTTTGATTTGACATGGAGCATCGTTTCCAAATCTAACACTATTTCCATCATATTGAGTAAAGGTAATAAACTTACTTTTTTCTCTTGTCATGTGATGTGAGCATCCATTTTCTATGATCCACTTGTCATTCTTGTTCACATAGGTTACCAGTGTTGTTGCTTCTTCTTCATCTAATTCATCCTTCATGGCTATATAGACTACCTCATCATCATTCTCATTAGAATCCTCTTCAACAATGTAGCATATTTTGCCTTTGTCCTTGTAGTCTCTGCTATCATCTTCTCTTTTGTTCTTGTACTTTTTCCTTCTTTCTAGTTCTTCTTCTATGTACACCTTGCAGCAATATGTCCTACTTCATTGCAATTAAAACAAATGATAGGAAGCTTACCTTTGAATTTGTCTTTACCTTTGTGGAATCTTCTAACCAGTAGTGCTTCCAATTGTTCCACATCCTCTTCATCAGTGATGTTGTCACTGGAGACATGTTTTCCTTTTCTACTCTTCTTCTTTGATTTCACCTCCTCGGTGTCTTTCAATGTTAGCTTGGCCTTGAAAGCAAATTCAAGATTCTCAGGTTTGTAGTTATCAAATTTGGACAACTCAAATGCAGTAAGTCTTCCTACTATACCTTCAAAGGTTAGTGTGTTCCCTAGTACACACCTTAATTCCTAGATGGCTGAAACTCTAATAGCATAGATAGGGAGCAAGGTTCTTAAGTATTTGCTATTGACAGTTTCATCTTCCAATTGACCACCCAAACTCGTTATTGCACTTACCATTTCTTTCATTCTAGTAGCATTTTCACCTTCCTCCATTTTCATGTCATCAAACTTTACTCTGAGGCTTTCTCTCTTTGCTCTTTGAACATTCTAGTCTCCTACATAGATATCTAATAGGGCTTTCCACATCTTGAATGCAGAGTCACATCCTTTGATGTCATCAAATTCAGCATACCTGAGTGCAGAGGCAATCTCCAACATTGCCTGATTGTGCTCCTTATTTTTTCTTAAATCATCTATAGAGAGGGGTCCAGCTGGGTCTACATGTTCCACTCCAATTGAGGTTTTTGCATAATCACCTATTGATCCAAGGTGTAGTTTTAATAGGCTTTGTCATGGAACAAAGTTATCTCTATTAAGCTTGGGAACTTATCTTTTGGACATCTTGATCTTCATGCTTCTAGTACCTTTAAACTAAATCAGTAAATGGCTCTGATACCAATTGTTAGAAATGCTTTAAAATAACTGAGAGGGGGTTGAATCAGTTATTCAAGGTCCAAATGTCCAATTTAAAACTTTTTCATCAAGTGAAGTGAGCTTATAAACTATTCATTCATCCAAGCTTGAACTTTTCCTACTTAGCAAGTTACTGTAAATCAACATGCAAGCATAACACATGAAGAATCGACACATAACATAGTGATTTATGTAGAAACCCGATTTGGAAAAAACAACTAGTAACATACTGCTCAATTTTCACTCTTTTGAAGTGTTGCCCTATGAAAGGCCTACCCTGTTAAAGGCTACAACACACTATTAAATGTGACCTGGTTAAAGGATTTAACCACCCTATTAGAAGTAGGCATGGTTAGAGGACTTTAGAATATTCACTTGGAATGCTACCATGTTAAAGGATTTACAAATGGCTATTAAACCAACCTAAGTCCAGAGGATTTTTTCCCTAACTGATACAATTGCTAGAAAGTAACAATAAGGGGTTTTGATCTGATTACAATTCACAACTTATCTTGTAGATTTCAGATCACTTCTTCAGCTCTTCACATTGCCTAGCTTTCAGTCTCTATAGATCTAATAGCTTTCTCTCCTTTCAAGCTTTGTCTCCTTGAGTCTCCATGCTTGATGAACTAGTGTAATCCTCTCTGTATGACCACTTATCAAAGTAGTGTCTCTGTGCTCTATTATTCCTTCTCCTACATGCCTTCACCTTGACACCCTTCAACCACTTCGCAATTTGGCAAACTAGCAACTCTTGCTTCTTGGCTTGTGACTCCTTAAATAGAAGTCTAGAATTGCTTTTCCCACTTGATTCTTCCCTTCTTTAATTTTAGTTCAAATGGATTAGGTAGGATTCATTGAATTTAACCCACATCTTGTTCCTTCTAGAAACATCTTGAAGAATCTTCTTGAATTCGCTCAAAAATGGTTTACATAAATTTATGTGCCACCAGCTCATCATCCTTATCCTCCAACTAATATTCACAAAATTCAAGGCAGCAACTTTTTCAGCTTAGATTTAGTGAATCTTTGAACTTTCTAATAATTTAGCAGCTCAACACTATTAAAATTTTGGTGCTCGACACATATTGTGTTACACAGCATCAACTACGTTTTATCGATGCTCAACACCTATTGTGGATTCACTCGGCATCCACTAAGTTTTTCTAACACTCGACACCTGTTACTTTGCTTGGCACCTGAACATGCTCAGCTCCTTCTGTATTACTTAGTACATATTAGATTTTTCATTTGCTCAACTTGAACTAGCTTGCTCAACACTCACTAATGAGCTTAGTTAAGCTTTGCAGTCAACCTTGTTTCAATTTATTCTAAGTGTGGCCAACCTCTGTATCTTAAAGTATGTTATCAACACATCATTTTACATTGTCTTAACTCATCTTTTCATTTCATTACAAAACCATAACTCAACCTTTCCCTTAGGTTCTTTTGTTACATCATGTTGATTAAATCCTCTTCATCAATCAACTAAGTGATAGTACTTGAATCTTATAAAAAAATTTCATTCCAGTAACTAGCAAGTTTGACATCAATGACAAAATAATCATTGAAAGCATTCCTTATCAACAATCTTCCTTCTTTGCAACAATCTCCCTCTTTGATAGTATTCATTTTCAACTAGATTTACAACTCTAACACTTCCTTGAATTCATCAACATGCTCTTTGAGTGCTTCCTTATGACTATTAGTTATGCCATTATCATTTTTTTATTCTTCCTTCTGTAGTTAGGATTTCTGTTGAAATTTCTTCTATCTATTTTGCAAAATCTCACTCTGTGTCCAAAGTTATTACATAACTAACATATAGGTGCATTCCTTCTTTGATTGGTTCTATTCTAATTATCTAGTTCTCTACAATTCCTTGCAATGTTTCCACGGTTGTTACATCTGTAACATACAATCTAGTTCCTTGCTCTATTAAGTGTTTCTCTATAATTGGATCTTCTTTGTGATCTCCTTCTTTTATTACCTGCAGGGTTAGTATTCCTAAACATTCTACTATTTCCATTATTACTATCAAACTTAGGTTTCTTGCAATCTACTGCATTATGCAAAAACCATGAAAAGTATAACAATGTAAATTAGTAATGGGTTTAAAAGACTTACCTGTATCTCTTTCCATATGACCAACTTCATTGCATAAGAAAGATTTACCTCTAAATTCATATCTAGCCTCCTTAGATGATTCAACTTGCTCTATTTTATTAGGTTCATCATGTTTCTTAGATAGATCAACTTGCATAACTTTTTTACATAATTTTGTAGATATTCTTGATTAATCTTTACTCTAATTAGTTTCTTTTGTCTTAGGGGTTTCAACAACTGGATCTGGCTCCTACTTAACTTCAATTTTCTTGGCTGATTTTTCTCCAATAAGATATCCAAGACCTATCTTATCATAAGAGGATATCTGGAAAAAATAGTTGTTCATCAATTTTCTCACTACTAGAATAAAGTTTCTCTAAGTATTGCTTAGCTTGTGTTAATTCTCCTTTCACAATAGTATTGTACTTTTCTAATTCTTCATGCTCTATTCTTATAGAATCTAATTCAGATGTTACTTGAGTCAGATGGGATCTTAGGTCTACATTCTCATATTTTAGATCTAGTTCAATCTTACTATCATCATTCTTAAGACTCAACTTAAGTTCAACAAATTTTAGCTCATGTTTCAAGATCTCATTTTCTTTCTTAAGGGTTTGCACTCCATCATTTCCATCAGTCTTCTCCTTTCTATATGTTAGGTGATCAATTTTATCTTTTAGTTTACCAATGTAATATTTTTCATCTTTGTACCTATCTTTTAGGTTGTCTCTTTCTTTTGTAAGAAGATCAATTTGCTCAAGGGCTTCTTCAAAATTTATCTTTAATTGTTACATATCCATGGGGATCTTACTCAAGTCATTTAGCCTCTTTTGAGTCACTAAACTCTGATAACAATTGTTAGAAATAGATAATACTGAGGGAGGGGTGAATCAATATTCTACAAAAAATTTCCCACAAATAGATATTATTAATTACTTTTCAACATGCTAATGAAAGTAAACCAACAATTTTGAATAGTAAATAAAACCATACATAGAGAGAACTCATAACACCATTATTTGTTAACTAGAGAAACCCTAGCCATGGGAAAACCTTGTGGGGATAGAACCCATAGAATGATCCACTAAACAAAAGAATCATGTTAAGGATATTGATCATGTTAGGAGTCTATGAATTACATATAGTGCCTCAATCCTTGTTAGAGGACTAGGCCCTATTAGGAGTTTCTTCAACCATGTTAGGGGTTGATATTATAATTACAATTGTATGCAAGAAGAGTCCACTTCCCTAACATGAAATTAAACAATATAATGTCTTTATAAAAAGGAGATAGATACAAAAACCTCTTTATTGTTGATTGTCATACTTCATATAGCCTGATGTGACATTAGAATTCACATCACAGATCTCTCATATATTTTTTCATGTCATTAGCATTATTTGTATATACATCATATACTTTGCATCCTCAAATATATCATATATCACACATCACAATACTTAGCATAAAGTAACTCTTTACTTATACTAATTCTTTTCACAAATCTCTTGTGTAGTCGACTTGATGCAATCACACATTATACTAACTTAGGGTAAACATCTAGGATGTCATCCCTACAAACAAAAGTAATTATTTCATGACTAAAATAATTCCTTAACACTTTATACCTCTTATACTGATGTACTATGTTTTGTTTTGCGCACTACTTTTACTAGTATTTAGCCTATAGCTATGTTTGTACTATCCATACTAACCTATGCTGATATACCTTCCCTTAACTTCAAAGATGCCATCTATCACTAGTGCCTTCACTATACCAAAGACAATATTTGTGCTACCAGTGAAACTATCTAACACTTGGATAATTTTCTATCTCTAATTGTAGAATCTTTAGCAATATATTTTGTCATTACATCCTAAAATATATGTTTCCATAAATGACAACCCTAACTCATCTTACCTAGCCATATTGCCAACAAAAATATCTTGAGAAAATTCAAATACATGAGATGTTGAAAAGCCCTTTTTCACTAATGATTAATGAAAGTATTGATCAAAGCTTAGAGTAACATCTTATTGTTTATGCAACATATTAACTTTGGAGGGTAATGGGGTACCAGTTTCCAAGTTTATGAAGATACTAAATGTGTCAATGGTAGAGGGAAGATGATATATGATGTTATCAACCAATTATTAAATGATAAAAAGTTTCCATTAACAAAGGTAATAGTTATCTCAACTGATGGTGCTTCTACAAGGGTTGGTCGTGAAAATGGATTTGTTTCTCTTATGAAGCAAAATGTTCCAAATCTTATTTATTTATATTGCATAGCTCATCATGAATCATTAGTAGAAGATGATGCTTCCAAAAGGATACCAGAGTTACTATGTGTTGAAAAAAGAGTAAATAAAGTGTATTCATGGATCCAAAATTCACTAAAAAGAAATAATGAGATAATTGATTTACTTAAAATTATTCAAATTGATATTTTAAATGTTGTGTTCCACACAATTAGATGGTTATCTAGAGGATAAGTCATAGTAATACGTGTGAAGCTTATGCCAATCATTTTAACTTTGTGGAAAAAAGATAAGAAGTGTTCATCATTGTATGAAAAAGGCAACGATTTATTATAATCAATTTGCTTACACTTGCTTGCTAATGTTTTGGAATAACTAAATAAATTGAATAAGGTTTTTAAAGAAGAAAATGTAGACATCATAGTTATTGGTTTGACTCTTGATGAAGCTATAGGAAATTTATATAGATGGTTTTTAAGAAGAGGTGCATTTGCAGAAGGTAGAAATCATCTTTCAAAATTCTAAATTGATTCTTAGTTTGGATTTATTTAACTTAATTAAGAAGTGTTGTAATTGATAAGCATGAATTACAATATATTCCTATTCTAGATAAGGGGTTTTAGTATGGGGATGTAGGGAAGAATTTCATGAAACCTCATGTTGAAGAAACACAAGAAATTTGTCGACAATTTACAAAGGGTTATATTCAATCTCTCATTGATCATTTGAATGAAATATTTTTAGATCTTCCTCTTTTTAATGCAACAAAACTATTCAACCCTTCTTATTATCCATCAGATTGTCACACTCAAGATAGTATCTCAAAGCTTTGGCTTGATAAGCTTCATCAATATTTACAAATACTAATTCAAACAATGTTAATCATTTTCAATCCACATTTTATTTGAATGGTAGCAAAAGGGAGATAAACTCTTTTGTTGATGCATTGCATTTGGGTTGTGAGAGTTTCAAAAGGAAAGATGCATGGAAAGTCTTTCATAATACAAAGTATTGGCATATAATTTATCCTTGTATGATAAAGTTATGGCAAGTTGTGCTTACTATGCCTACAAGTATTGTTGATTGTGAAAGAGGATTTTGAAAAAAAAATATCATCAAATATGTCAAAAAATCATATCTAGGTTTAGATAAAATAGATACATTAATGAGATTATGATTAAATGGATGTAAAATAATTGATTTGAATTCGAATGAAGTATATCATATATGGAAGAACACAAAGTCAAGAAGAGTTATTGACCTTTGATTAATTTGTTTTTATCAATCTATATTTTGTATCCCAATTTCAAATGATTTTTTTTCTTCTAGATTAGAATATTAGATGTGTTGGTTTCTAATTTAATAGATTTTAAATTAATACCATGGAAACAATAAATAACATGACACCTAAGGTTTAGCTACTTCCCATGCCTAGTATATACTATTTGAGTCAGGACCAACTTAACAAAGCATTCATGCTTTCTACACTTTAGGTTCTACTAAACCAACATGGATCAACCTAAGGATTTGACACTTTTTATGAACAATACTCTGTAATTCAAACCATTTACAATAGATTTTGCCTTGAAACTTCTTGAAATTTCAAGATAAATGACAAGTCAATAATAGCCAATAATGAACTTGACATATTCATGCAACAAGTAATGACCAACTTTACATTCTATTTATGACATAAATTCTTGATTATTTTTTATTTATAAAAGTGTGTTCATGCTAAGATGAGATTGACTTGCTTAATTACTCAACTAAAGACTAGTGCATTAATCCCTTGTCAGAATAGAGTCTAATATTAAAAGATCTATTTAATTGACTTGTAATTAAATGTATCAATTGTTGACCTCCCAATTATATACTTATCATATCCCTTGCATGCCCTAAATGACCTTATCATTCCATAGAAACATGTACTTAATTATTTGAACTAAAAGAAAGTCTAAAATGATATACAACTCATTAAATTACATTTACATGTAATGAAATTTGTTCATTCATTCTCAAAATTACAAAAGCATGAAAATGGAGACAAAATTTTGAGACACAGATACCCTGCAACACTTTCTTGTATTAATCTCTTTGATAATGATACATAGTTTTTCTATGATATTCATGACAGAGATATATGACTAAAATCATACTTTCATTAATTCCAAAATACTACAGAAAGAAAGCTAAATACATCAATACTTAACACAAAATCCTAGAGCGACTCAAATGATATATTTCATCACAAAATAAGAACTCAGACCCTTCTTCCCAATCTTGGAAATTGTTTTATAGAATAAGGATTGCAACAAGCTTCAGACTAGAAAAATACATCTCAAAGAATGACATCAAAAACAACTAATAGAGAAGACAAAAAAAGTTGCAAACATTCTCTACACTTTGAGTAATTTGGGAAGTATTTCAAAGTTGGTAGCTAAAATCTTCTTGTTTAGGTACAATCTATGTTTATAATGAGGGTATATCCATAGAAAGAACATGCAAAGATAGGATACCTTGTTATGATCCCTTTCCTTACTCTATTTTGTCTTCATTTTCTTTCATTAGTTGTCCTCTAACTACTTCCCATAGGAAAAGCCTTGATCTCTCCAACTTTCTCCCACACATATATTCCCCTCTTTGCTAGCCAATCAATGCCTCTCATAGTTTCCAAATCACCAACAAACTTGCTCCACCTATAATTTGGAATGGCTCTTGATTTTGTCACAAACTTATTCATGTCAACTTCTACCTTTAACAAGGAATCAATCAAATCATAGAAAGCCACTTCATCAACACCTCCTTCAAATATTGTCACAACAATCTCCAATGTCAAAATGTGACGAAAAGATGTTGACTACTTCTGCCAATCCTTTAACTTATTATCATTATAAAAAAATGGGGGTAATGAACTTATCAACACCTTCACTCATTATCTTCATTTTCTCATGTATCACTTACAATTTACTTGTGAAAAAACTAATCAATTCTTTAACTGCCTCCAAAGCCTCTTTTATTGTGAAAATTTTGTCTGGAAGTGTTGACTTCTTAGCCATTAGAATCATTAATCTATCAAATAATTGAATGTATGGGCCCCTTCGATTAAAAATAAGGGTTAACCATGCTAGGGCTTCATTACATGCATGCTCAACACATTGTAGGGATATAAAAATACTATGAATATTTTGGGATACCCTTTTTAATACTTCCACCCTATGATTTAGCATGCCCTTTAGTATGTCCACCTTAATTGGTTATCTTGGTTAGGGGCCTCAGTCTCCATCATAGCAACTGCCTGCTCAATTCCAATTTTTTTTTCCTCTATCAAGGGAGGAATTTGTTCAATGGCTTCTTCTATTTCATCCACCCTCATTTCAATTTTTCTTTCCTCCATTTCTATGATTTTTTCCTTTAGGGTAGCAATTTCACTTTCTAGCCCTTACACCTTATCTTCTAGCTCCTTTACCCTTTGTTTGAATACATAACTCTTTTTGAGTTCTTCATACAATTTTCTTGTGTCAATGTATTCTCTAAAGGTTTTAGCAAGCTAATCTTAAATCTACCCCACCTTAGCCGCATTCATGAAAGAGAAGTGCTTCAAAGAACCTGAAATATGTTGGAAATACAATAGGGCAAGTAAGTTCTAAGAGGGGAGGGAGTGAACCAATCCTTCAAAACTTTAACCATAAGATTATTCACCACACATTCATCTCACAATTTGCATTGAAACTGAAATACCTAGCTAGGCATATCCATCCACAACATGAAAGAAAATAACTTTAAACACATATATGACACAAGATATTTGGTTACCTATAAACCCTCCAATGAGAAGGTAAAAATGGGGTGGGGATGACACCCACAAATCTCCACTACTATAGTAATAAAGTGTATCTAATGAAGGCTACAATGTTTGATCATAAACTATGATCTACCCTGTAAAAGGTATGCCATGTTAAAGGCTTACAAGATTGTTAGATCTTACCCTTTAAAGGATTTCAACACCTTGTTAGCAGTGTACCTAATTAAAGGACTTAAAACTCACAATGAAGTAAGCGCCCTGTTAAAGGATTTACAACAACCTTTTAGGACTACTCTATTAAGAGATTTAACTAATTCACCTACTAGAATGTATTAGCAATGATCCTACACTTAGCACTCTACTACTAGATAATAGATCACCTATTTCTTGATGTATACTTGATCTTCACTAATTAGATGTATCAATTTCATCCTCTAATTCATTTCCTCTATCATTCTCTAATTCCTTTCTTCTTTCCTCCTCTAACTAATTTTGCAATGTATTTTAATTCACAACTCCTTAGCCACCATGAATACTCTATTTGCGCATGCAAACTTCTCTCTTCACTCCTTCCACATCTACATAGTGTTTAGGGATTTTCCTCCTTAAGAAGACCTAGGTGACTTAGGGTTAGGTATGAATCAAAGATTTTGATTCACCCATTTTGCTGCTTAAAACATCCCTTTAACTAATTGGTTTCATGTACTACATAGGGATCCTCAATAAAGATGCATCCTTATCATTTAGAATCAAAAAAAAAAATCCTTAAGTCAGCTAAAAAATGGTTCACATACAAGTTTATGCCATTACAAACAACAATATCCAAAACCATTTACATGGCACTTGAAGTGTCTGATGCTTGCCATCCACTGTCTCTTCATTGTTGTAACTCGGCCTTTCAATGACTCAGTATCCATTGATCATCTGACATCTAAATGAATTGGAATCTACTGTCTACTCAGCACTTGAGTGACTAAACACTTACTAGTTACTCAACATATAATGTATACATCTCACTTAGCATACACTATCTGACAACTTATGCTTAGCATACATTACTTGTTTGGCATGATCTAAGAAAATAACATAAGTATATTGTCACTTATATGTCAAAACCAATCTAAGATTAACAATATCCTCCTTTGACATGAGTGACAAAAAAAAAAGGTCATGCAAGAATATCCTTAGCTTATGAGATTAACTTAGATAATATCCATTAAGTACTTGGCTTACATACAAAATTTCAAAAACTTCAAAATTTTACAAAACTTATGACTCATCAGTCATACCTCAAAATTCTATAACTCCCCCTGAGTTGATTTTTTTATTCTAATTATGAAACTAAATATTTTTGTTGAGTAGTGTTGACTCTATCTCTCTAGTCTCTGTTTGGTCTCCCACAAAACTTATGTATCCTTTCATGCATTCTCTCCCCCTTTCTTCATTCTCCCCCTTTTGACACTTATGTCATGGGTTGTACATGAATTGTGTGTTTATCCAAGAAATATTTATGGACTTCCATTATAATCTTCAGTGATACATCCCAATTGTCACATGCTACCACCAGAGATTTAATCTATATGTCTAACTTAGCACCAAGGGTGACTAAGCCATCATGCATAGAAAGATAGGGATCTTTCTTTAGCAATGTCTCTACATAGGTTAGTTCCTTATGTAACACCTCCATGTGAGAGGTTAACATGGATTGAATGTTGATCAGTGTCGCCCTAATATTTTCATCTTCAGCATGTAAAGTTGCTAACTAACCTTGTATTGATAATTAATTCCTAAAATAAGACTAAGCTTGACCAGGAGATTGTTGTAGAATATTACTTATTTTCTTTAGATCTCCCTCTAGATGGTCAATATGTCTCTGCACTTCTTGTGTGAATAGGGGAACATCACATAGCTTGGTGTAAAGAGAAAAAATGTGTTCCAACATCTTTTTCACACACTCAATCTTGGTTTCTAACTCAACTTGATGTAGTTAAATGGCACTAGATATCTGTTCGTCCACCTTGGTTTGAAATTTCTTCTCAGACCATTCCAATAATTTGACATTGGTATCTAGCTCTTCATCATTGATTTTCTCTAAAATATTTTCCAACTTCTCAATGACTGGCTTTTCTTCATCAGGTGTAGGGAGGTTGAATGCATCAATAAATATATCCATGATGGCATGAAGTGCTTATTTTTACCTATGCTCCTTTCTAATCAGTTCTTGGTGTTTCTTCCTTGCTAGAGCATCCTGTAATATGCTCATTTTCTCTATTGTGATTGATATAAGATCACACTTTGGCAACTCATTCACCTCATCTAAGTTGATGTCACCTCATTAACCTTAGATGTGCTAGGACTTGGCCTTGATGCTTTCAATGGTGTAGCTTCAGTACTTGACCTACGAAGTGCTTGACTAGGAGTACGAGTAGAAGTGTCTAGTAAGGTAACCAATGTCTATATTTCTATCATTTCCTCTTGTTTTGTAGTCAATACTAAATCTTCAATCCTATCCTTCTTCTTTTCTTTAATTTCTGCTCCACCTTGTGCTTTTGGTGTAGGTGCAAGACTAGCTTTCTGACCTATTTGGACTGGTGTCCTTTCTTGATTAATTATGGTAATTGTTGGTACTAAAACATGTTATACCTTAGTGCTAATATGTGAAGTCATTGTGTCCTTCCTTTGATATACTACCATATGCATGGAAAGTTGCACCTCTATAGATTGATGGGGGCAATGGATAATGTTTGTGTTCTCTCCCTTGTAGATGCCAATTCTACCTTCTTATTATCATCCACACTCACTAAAAAAAGATTACTGCATAATTGTGCTTTGATGGTGGACTCAATTAATATTTTTTTCATATCTTCCTCTATTAGGGGATCAATGTTCTGAATGGTGGTGTTAGACACGTCCTTAACCTTTACTATATCTACTTGTGGACTGTCACTTGGCATCTATACTTTTGGTACATTCTGGTCTTGTCATTTCTCTTCCTCAATTGTTGCCTCTATAGTTCCTTCCTCATGTACTTCCATCATAGATTCATCATTTGTTTCTTTAACTACCTCTTCCTCTTTTTCTTCGCCTACTTCCTTAGGTGCTTTCTCAATAGCCTTTTGAGTTGTCAACCCATAGATTATCTTCCATACATGTAGGCTCTCTTGAACAACCTCTTCAATTTTGTTCTATAAAATATTAAAAAATTGGTATTTTGGAGCAAATCTTCCCTTATACTTGTTGATAGCCCTTGTCATTTCATATTTTTCAAGCTTTGGTATCATTATTGCAAGTGTAGTCTCTCTAATATTTCTTTTAGTTGTAAGACTATATTGCCATCTTTGCTCAACTCTATCTTGTAGGCTCTTGGGTAGAGATTTGGAAATCTCAATTGGAGTCTTCTTAAAAATTTCTATCATGGCATATATACATTCTTCTACTTTATTCATATCTATCTTCTTGAGTGTATCAAACTCAACATGTGTAAATCTACTTAAATTAGTGTTATTCTTGATATTTTCACGTAAGTTGTCTAAATCAAAAGAGGGATTATAACTTACCACTTTAAATTGGTTATTGTCATATGATTTGGTCCTCTCCTCATCTGATTTAGCTGGGGTAGTATCCTTCCTTCTTTATTTTTGCCCAAGTTCATCTTATTTTGTATCTATACTAGCTCTCTTGCATTTAGGCTTCTAAACCTCCTGAGTCTCCTTGACAGCAACTCTTGTGCTAGCCCTAGTAACTATTGTGAAGGTTTCACAACCTTTTTAGGTTTTCTTGATGTCTACTTCTATGTTTTTCTCTTCTTTTCTTTTGTAGCAATAGGTACTTCATTGGCTTCTTCTCCCTCAACACCTTCATCAAATGTTGCTTCTTCTTCTCCTTAGTCCTCACCTTGACCCTGTGTGAGAGAAAGTGGTGCTTGGGCAAGTGCATCTTCATCATCTTCAGTATCTTCTTCTTCTTCTTCTTCATCATCTCCTTTTACCCCTTTACTAAATTGTTCTTTGAGTTTCTTCACAAGCTTATTCTTCTTCCTCCTCATAGAAGTTTTCTTTAAGTCCATTGTGATCTTTAACTTTGCTACATCATAATTTCCAACAGTAGCAGCATTCTTATTTACTTATTTTGTTGATAAATCAGTGATGGTTGTAGATGCCTCATCAATATTAATATCATAAGGCAATGGTCTGAGCCATCTCACCCTTGGAATAGTAGCTTATACATATATGAAATCAACATAAACTAGAAAAAAAACATCATTGAAATGCTTCTCAACTAGTGACGCTGGAATTCTTAGTCTTTGTTTCATTGACTTCTTAAAGTTTTCAAAATAGATAGTCATCACAATCTCACAATTATCTCCAAGTTTCTCTATAAAATTCACCAATCTACACCGCAACTGATGTATTAGTCTTCCAAGCTACTTTCCCAATTGAGGGAAAAGTGTTTTTCACATAGAAAGATATACAAACAAGTATTGAACCAAATTTGCATTATGCACTTTTAGTCTTTCTTATGGCTCCCAAGTTTTTTGAAAACTAATGGAGTTATAACCCAACAAGGTCGTAAGAATGATCTTTCTTTACTATCTTCTAACCCAAATCCACAACCATACATGGTACACTATTCAACATATTGGATTGAAAGAACTTATGTACAATAATTTTGACTACAAATGCAATTAGGGGGTCATTAATTGTGTCTATGGTCATCCCTCTCTTATTCCATAATGCCCCTGTATTCTTCTTGATTGCCTCTTTTGCATTACTCCTCCTTGTCTTATATCTATCTAGCATTGGATACCCTATTACTCTATGAATAATCCTCTTTGTGATTTTGATAGGGTCATCCTCCAACCACATATAATTATCATGAATTCTACTAAGAAAAATCTTAATCCATTCTATTTTGAACACATTTGGAAAATCTAGGGCATGGGTTAACTTGTTTCTCTCTACAACCTTGTATTCTTCTTTCAATACTATATTCTCACATAATTTTTCATATAAGTCTCTTATCTCCATGTCTCCAATGCTTCCAACCTTACAAGTGCAATAACACTTTATATCTTGTATCATCAAAACTTGTGGTGGTATCATAGATAATACACCAGATAGGTCTCCTTTATATGCAATGTCAAGAATTGCTTGGAAATGTCTTTGTTTGAGCTCATTACTAATTAATTGAACATTCAAAACTTCCTTTCCTTCCTTAACTACAGCAGTAGAAGAGCTAGATTCCATAACAACTAACTAGGGTTTTCAAAAATTCAAATAATGTAGCTCAGCACATGATAAATACCTTAAAAAATCTAATGTCTACTGTCGAATAACAGTTGAATTCAATTTGCAAATGCTAGAATTGATTTCTCTGATTCTCCTTAAGCTCTTCATGCTCTATTCAATTTCAAATAATTGAAAATGAGTAAAATATTGACCATATAGCCTTAAAACTTCACAATAAATGTTCAATGCTTACACAACTATAAGCTCGGCTCCAATAGCAATTCTGACTCACTCAGCTTCCATTTAATTCCTTCCATGCTCAAAAACCATAGTGAACTTAGACAACTCTATCACCTTCATTAGCTCGACAACAACTAAACATTCACTCGGCAACCACAATGAAACTTTTCATGCTTGGTAGTAACATGAAAACTCATAGATTTCTTCTAAGTTCTAACTAATACTTTGCATCTTTATTTGTGCATATATTATATTTTCAAAACTGACTCCTTAGAACTAATGTATAATTGAACTTTGAAACATCAATCCCATACATACCTCTTAATCACCTAATTGGGGATGGTGTGATCACCTGATCCATTGGATGAAGTGATCCCATTTGAGCTTGATGTACTATGATCTTTCTTTTTCTTCCATGTCTTGTTCATCTACACTATGACTTCTTCAACATCAACCTTTCCTTTTCCTTAATTGAATTCACTATTAGGTTCTTTTGACCTTGTTGGACAATTTCTTCTTATGTGACTAGTCTTCAAATAGCTAAAACATTTAGTTTGACTCGACCATCTTTTTTGGCTACTTCTAAAATGTGTTCTAATACAATTTTCAAAAACATGTCCATACTCTTCACAATAGTGACAACTATACTTTGTATTGTAATCCCAATTGTAGGATCTGCCAATATGGCTTATCTAAGCTTGCCTATTTGATGACTAGTTAGGATTTGATCTACACTCATATGCTCTATGTCTATGCTTCTTGCAGTTGTAGTAGTAACCTTCAAATATTTGTATTCTTGATGTCTTAGTCTTATATTATGTGTCTGATGTCCTTGATTGTTGCACTTGTGACAGTTACCCATTAATTTCTTCTTAGGGTTATTATTTGCATTGTTGCTCCTACAAATATTTGTTGTATGACCTATCTTACCACAATTATGACAAGTAGGTTTTTAGCTCTTACCTTGTTTCTCCTTTTTTCACCACTTTTAGATGATTCTCCTTCTTCAATACTGGTATAACCTAATCTAGTAGTATCACTGTTAGATCTATGAGATCTCATCAATTTCTCAAAGTACTTGATGGTATCACTAGGTCTGTTAAAACTTTTCTCAAATTCTTTTTCTTTCTTCAGATCATCTCTCAATTGTTCATTCTAGAACTTCTATGTTGTGATCTCAATATCTTTTTCATTCAATTCATGATTGGAAATCATCATTTGTTTCAATGTTTCTAGTTGCATGTGAAAAATCCTATTCATCTCTAATGTATTCTCTTCCAATCTCTTGGTTAGTATCCTTTTGTCATCTTCAATCATGAATTTTTCTTCTTCAGCTTTATTTTTCTACTTGGTCACCTCAAATAGCAATATTAATTGGACTTCTTGTTCTATCTAAAGATTTTTTACTATTTAGTTAGGGCTCCATTCTTTTCCATCATATCTATAATTGTTGCATCAAATTCACTTGTGTTTCTATTTGCAAATAATTCAGTAGTGTCTTCCTCTTGGTATTGTGTGTCATTCTCTTCAATAGCTATCTCTTTCCTTCTCTACAATGAGCTCTTCAAATCATCTCTTACTGCATTTAGCCAATGTAGGGTAACATGGATTTTAATATTTTGATTCTCAAAAGTCTTTCCCAACTTATAGACTTTCATCTTTAAGATCTTTCCTCAAAGTTGCAAAAATTTCCTTTCCAGAGAACCAATGCTCTGATACCAATTGTTGGAAATACAATAGGGAAAGTAAACTTTGCGAGGGGGGGAGGGGGTGAACCAGTCCTTCAAAACTTTAATCATAAAATTATTCACCACACATCTATCTCACAATTTGCATGTAAACTAAAATAGCTAGCTAGACATATTCATCCATAACATGAAAGCAAATAACATTCAACACATATATGCCACAAGATATTTGGTTACCCAGAAACCCTCCAATGAGAAGGTAAAATTGAGGTGGAGATGACACCCACAAATCTCCACTACTACAATAATAAAGTGTATCCAATGAAAGCTACAATGTTTGATCATAAACTATGATCTACTCTATAAAAGGTCTACCTTATTAAAGGCTTGCAAGATTGTTAGATCTTACCTTATTAAAGTATTTCAACATCTTATTAGAAGTGTGCCTAATTAAAGGACTTAAAACTCATAATGAAGTAAGAACCCTATTAAAGAATTTACAATAGCCTATTTGGACTACTCTATTAAGATATTTAATTGATTCACCTACTAGAATGTATCAATAATGATCTTGCAGTTTGCACTCTACTACTAGATAAAAAATTACCTCTTTCCTAATGTATACTTGATCCTCACTAATTATATGTATTACTTATGTCCTCTAATTCATTTGCTCTATTCTCTTCTATCTAATTCTATAATGTGTTTCAATTCACAACTCCTTAGCCACCATGAATACTCTATTTGCACATGCAAATTTCTCTCTTCACTCCTTCCACATCTACATAATGTTTAGGGTTTTTCCTCCTTAAGAAGACTTAGGTGATTTAGCGTTAGATATGAATCAATGATTGTGATTCACCCATTTTGTCACTTAAAACATACCTTCAACTAATTGGTTTCATGTACTACATAGGGATCCTCAACAAAGATTCATTCTTATCATTTGGAGTCACAAAAACAATCCTTAAGTCAACTAAATAATGGTTCACATAGAATTTCATGTCATTACAAACAACAATGTCCAAAATTATTTACTTGACACTTGAAGTGTTTGATGCTCAACATCCACTATCTCTTCAATGTTGTAACTCGACCTCTAAATTACTCAACACCCACTAATCACTCTGCATTTGAATGACTCGGCATCTACTATTTTCTCAGCACTTGACTGACTTTGCATTTACTGGTTACCCAGTAGATATTATATATCTCTTGCTTGGCATAAACTATCTGACAACTTATGCTTGACATACATTACTTGTTTGGCATGAACTAATCAAATGACTTAAGTATATTGTCACTCATATGTCAAAACCAATTTGAGTTTAACAAAATCTCACTCTCAGTAGTAGAATTCAAGGTCCATATGATGGTAATGCCTTGGGGTGTTTCTTGAACATTCATAAGCCCTTGCTTATTTGTCTCAAGAGAAAAGCTCCACACAGATAGTGTCTTGTTTTCTATGTTGAAACATGAGCCTCTTTCTATGCCTTATGCACCAAAGGTTTCATAAGAATCTTCCCTATCTTTTCTTCCGATTTGGTCCAAAACAAAAAAATTTCCCAAATTCTATCATAGCACTAACAAAATGTCACTCCTTTGCACAAGGTCTATGGCCTCATTTACTATCATAGTCTCACTATCTAGGTCATAAGCTAGAAGCTTTTTAATAAGCTCTTTGGTTTTCTCCTCACTCTCCCCTAGTTTCAACATCAAATTCAATTAACTTTGTTTGATCTTATGCAGAAATATGTTGAACTTTGGAGACTTGATAAAGTCATCATCTTCTAAAAAATTTAGCTTGGATGATCTGATCATCTTGCCTTGTTGCAATTAATTGTAGATCTATTAAGGAGTTCTATGTTTCTTTTACTCTATCCTATATTAATTTTTTTCTCATATTAGCAAAATAATGGCTTCTTCTATGCATCATTTTCAATATCCTTTCTTTTACCTTTTCAAGCATGTGGGCTGTATTTTTTGACTTATTTCCTTTTGCCACCCACACAAATACTTTAGGTTGATCCTCTTCTTCCTCCAATTCTACATCTAGCTCAAGGGAATCTGGATTTACCCTATCTTATCCTCCCAAATCCTATGGCAATTGTGACACTATATGATAATATTTTTGCAAAATTTTCTCAAGCCTAAATGGGTAGGCAACCTCTGAGGAAAAATCCTCAAAGCTAGGGTCCTTTTTCTTCATCTCCTTCTCTACCCTCTAAATATCTTCAAACTTCATCAATATATCTTCTACATCACTCTTAATTGGGTTATTTTTTATTATATCTTCCTGAGGTAGTTATTTATTGTTAGGGAGAGTGTAATTCCTTATTTCTTTTAATACATTTCTGACTACATTTTTCAAGGTCATTAATTTTTTATTGGGCAGAAGATAGATTGTAGTGTCTCAAACACTCATGGATTTGATCAGTTGATTCTTTTCAAATTGTAAAATCCCCAATCTTGAAACATCTACATAGAAATGTTCCTTTGTGTAGTTTAGGGCCTAAAAGCTCCCTATCCATCATAATAAGCTACCATTAAAACTCCATTATCCCCAAACTAAGAGGTATATACTTTTGCAGTTGTTACTAAAATTTTACACATGCAAAAAAATTTACTTCATAACATCACAGAAAGAATTGCAAAAGAAAACATCCATTTTCTATTTATTCACATTTCATCATTTTGCAATCATATATGAAATCATGAGCAAAAGAAATATAAAGTTCATTGTATAAATCATCACTAATATGTACAATTTTCATTTTTACAAAAGTAATAAATGAATGGAAAAATTTTGGAAATGAAGAAATCTCACACAAGTCGTGAATCTAACTACTATCTCTCATACATATTGAGAACAAGAAAAATACAACATAGGAAGATAGAGTTAGAGGTAACCAGTCATTGCCTTTTAGCCTTTGGCTGGTTATGTGATCTTCGATGATGCTCCTAGTCCAACTCTTCATTTGACAAGCTCTGGGTCTTCATTATCCTGCATGGGAAAAGTGGGGTTAGATTTTTTAAGATCTAAACAATGACTAATTACCTACAATTGTGTACCCACACATGTGATATTTTTCCTATTCTGAATACATATCAAAAATAGCAAAATGTATTCTAAATGCTCTAATGAAAAAGCAGATAATATAATGTTAAAGGGACATATTAACTCTAGCATGAAACCTTTCATTACAATCAGGAATAGATACAATCATAAGAGAGTAGTTTCATGAGTGTCACGAACCTGTGCTCAAACCTCATAAATGACATGCTACAGGATACAAAAGATTACAAAAAAGAAACAATAATTGATACTATTGCAAATGCATAACTTACTGCAGGAAAGCATGAAAGATAACCAACAGAAAATACCTCAAGCAATGCTGGAAGTTGAGGGTTTTTTATGCAAAAGCTACATAAGAAAAGTGTAGAAAATGATCCTGAGCATGTAAAAGGAAAAGATAAAATAGAGGCAAAGTGTTGAATGGAAATTGGAGCTCACAAAAATCGTCAAAGGAACACATTAGTGTTGTAGAGCTTGAACACAGATGGCTCAATATTCTGTCACTAATAACCAAACCTAAGATTAGTGTTGAAGAGCTTGAACATAGATAGCTCAATATTCTATCACTAATAACCGAGCCTAAGAGATTGGTGGCTTGTAATGAAGACCCAGCAACAATTCTAAGTGATGTTGAGCAGCTTGATATTAATAGGTAGAACTTACTAATTATATAAAGAAGGTACGGATATAGACTTAAGCCATGGTCAACTTCAATGTCTCCATCAATGGTTTGTTGGGATTAAAGATAGAGTAACTGAGAGGGGGAGTGAATTAGTTACCAACAAAAATTAATCCATAGATCCCTTAGATGTCTTAAAGATCTAGCTACTGTTGATACTCGGTAAAAAAATGTTGTAACTCAGTAAATTAAACTATTACTTATCTTCAAGCATTCATGCATGTAACTAAAAACAAAAATGAACACAAGAGACACCAGAATTAATGTGGAAACCCAATATGGAAAAAACCACCAAGTAACTAGTCACCAATTTTTCAATCTTCTGAAGTGAGCCCTGTTAGGAGTCAACCCTATTAAACATTACAATACACACTGTCAGGTGTGACCCTGTTAGAGGATTTAATCACCCTGTTAGGAGTGGCCTTGCTAGAGGTCTTTAGAACAATTCAACTAAATTGTCACCTTGTTAGAGGATTTACAAAATGGTTGTTAAACCAACTCTGTTAAGAGATTTGAAATCATTGTTACAATGGTTAAAAAGCAACAATGAATTGACCTAAACAAGATGCAACTAAATTTGCTAACTACAGGTCTTTGTTCAGCATCATTAGATCCTCGTTGATCAAGTATAGCTTTGCTGCTCCTCAATGATCTCTAATCATCCTTCAAATTTGCTTCCACAATAATCAGTCTTCATATCATATTAATTCCACACACACTTTCACTTCACACTTAGAATTCACAACTTGACCTCTTAATTATACCATTCAGATTGTCAAGTCGGCCCATTTACATGTTACATTTACCAGTAAACCATACATCAGTCAACTACAAATATTACTCTAAAAAAATAAATGTTATTTCATAAAACAATGAAATCCTTTATTGGTCGACCTTGCTCGGTAAATACTGCTTCTAAAAATTTCCTAAGTTAACCTTCTTGACTCAGTTAACATTGTAATATTCGTAAAATCCTTTGGTTGCTGAGTTTACTCGATGAAAACTAAATTCCTTCATTAGAGCTTGGTAAGAACTGCTTCAGCCACATTTCCTTTGATGACTGAGTGATCTCGGTAAGAACTATTTCTGCCACATTTCCTTTGATGACCGAGTTAGCTCAGTAAGAACTGTTTACTCGGTAGATACTCCAAGTTTTCTTTACTAACCCCTTGGGCTTGGTAGATTTTATCATTTTTTCCTTGTTGACCATCTAAGCTTGGTAGACTCTATCCATTTCTTTGCTGACCTTCTGAGCTCGGTAGACACTATCCTTTGCCTTGCTAACCTTCTAAGCTCGGTAGACACTGTCATTTTTCTTGTTGACCTTCTAAGCTTGGTGGACACTGTCCTTTGCCTTGCTGACCTTCTGAGCTCAATGGACACTATCCTTTGCCTTGCTAACCTTCTGAGCTTGATAGACTTTATCTAATGACTGATATGACATTTGTGTGACATCAAAGACAACACACAATTGAACAATTGTATCCAACAATCTTCCTCTTTGGCATTGATGGAAACACAACATGTCATAGCAGAATGAAATTTGAAAACAAGTCTTTTATCAAAAGCATGTACTTCACTTTCTACAGCAAACTCCCTCTTACATAATAATCTCTCCCTCTTACACAAACTCTTATTATTTTGCAAATTTCAGAAAGATATGATAGTATACTCTCCCTCTTTGATAACACATGCCAAAGACAACTCAAAACAACTGAATAGCATTGTACCTGATGTACTGATTCATATGCAATGTTTTCATTGGTTTGTTGCATCAACTGATAGATCTTCAATTCTATTTCTGTTGATGCATCACTAGAACTATATTTTAGTGAGCTTTAGATAGGGGAATGACCCCTAACTTACCTTTTAGATACAAGAATGCATCCTTAAGTAAAGGCTTTGTGAATATGTCAGCAATTTGTTCCTTTGTATGGACATATTCCAATCTTATTTCTTTTTCTTGCACCAATTCTCTAACAAAGTGATACTTTATGGCAATATGCTTGATTTTTTAATGCATCACTAGATTCTTGGAGATGTTAATTGCACTTGTGTTATCACAAAACATAACAAGAATTTCTTTGATTTCTTGCTTCATACCTTCCAATAATTTTTTGAACCACACAATGTTTGAGCAGTTTACTGCTACTGCAACATATTCAACCTCTGTTGTGGATTGAGATGTACAATTTTACTTTTTTCTTGTGCAAGAAACCAACCTTTTTCCAAAAAAGAAAGCTCCTCCACTTGTGTTATTTCTGTCATCAATATTTCCTGCCCAATCTGCATTAGTGAACACCTTTAAATCCAGATTTCTTCCAAGTTTATACCATAATCCATATTCTTCAGTTCCTTTTAAGTGTCTCATGATCCTTTTGATTGCCGTCATGTGATTTTCTTTTGGTTTTGCTGAGAATCTTGCTACAATTCCTACTGCAAGAGCAATGTCTGGTCTTGTGTGCACTACATATTGCAACTTTTCAATCATAGATCTATACAATGTCTTATCCACTTCCTTTGATTCATCATCCTTGGTAAGTTTTAATCTAGTACACATAGGAGTCCCAACTAGTTTGGAGTCTTCCATACCAAACTTTTTTAGTATCTCCTTGATGCATTTAGATTGAGTGATGTAGATGCCATTCTTACTCTATTGAATTTGAAGACCAACAAAGAATTTGATTTCACCAAATATTGACATTTCAAATTCATTATTCATTTGTTCTAAAAATTCTTTGCAAAGATCATCATTTCCTATTAAAAAGGTATCATCTGCAAATATTTCTGCCAAAATGATCTTATTATCTAATCCTTCCTTTATGTACAAACTATTGTTGTCATTAGTTCTTTAAAAACCAATCTGAATAAGATAGTTATGCAATCTTTCATACCATGCTCTAAGGGTTTGTTTCAGACCATATAATGCTTTATGCAATTTGTAGACCATGTTCTTCTTGTCTAGATCAACAAAACCTTCAGGTTGTTCAATGTAAACCTCTTCATCCAATATTCCATTGAGAAATGTTGACTTGACATCCATTTGATAAACTTTGAATCCTTTGAATGCAGCATATGCAAGTAAGGTTCTAACACCTTCCAATCTTGCAATAGGAGCAAAAGTCTCTCCATAGTCTACACCTTCTTCTTGAGAGTATCCATTGCATACCATTCTAGCTTTGTTCCTTGATACCTTACCATCTTCATTTAGTTTGTTTCTGAATACCCAATTTGTTCCAATCACATTTTTGTCTTTGGGTCTAGGTACAAGAGTCCATGTTTTATTTTTCTCTATCTATTCTATCTCTTCATTCATAGCTTTAATCCAACTTTCATTGTCTAGTGCATCTTTGACATTTCTAGGTTCAAAATTAGCAAGTAAACAAGTGCCTTTCAACTTCTTGTCATTGTTTCTTCTTATTTATCTCCAATGATCTAATCTGGTGCATGATTCTTTCTGACATACTTGGGTAACATAGGCTCCTTGCCTTTTGAATGACTTGCATTGTTATCCTTCTGTGTCTCAACTTCTGGTTCTGATTTTGGTTGCTCAGGCTCGATAGATGCTAACTCAGTAGCTTTTATTTGCAACTCAGGTTCTTGCAGCTCGGTAGGTACTGACTCGGTTTGAACTTCTTGTGACTCGGTTAATGAAGACTCTAGAGTTGAGGATTCCTGATTAATAGGTATACTTGACATTGTATCAAGTTTCATGTAAACAAATCTTATGTAGTTTTCAGGTTCCTTTTTGCTTTCTTTTTCTGTTCTTTCTGCAAACTCATCAACTTTCACATGTGCACTTTCTATGACTTTGTGAGTAGATAAGTTCAAAGATCTATATGCTTTGCTTTTGCAAGAGTATCCCAAAAATATTCCTTCATCACTTTTTACATCAAATATACCTTTTCTATATTCTTTCAAAATGTAACATTTGCTTCCAAATACTTTCAGATAAATTACATTGGGTTTGTAGCCATACAACTCATAGGGTGTTTTGAATTAGTCCTTTTTTAGCTATACTCGATTCAAGATATGAACTATAATGTTGATAGCTTCCTTCTAGTATATTTGATAGCAATGCCTTTCTCAATCATTAGGGTTCTTGCACAATTCATGATAGATCTTTTCCTTCTTTCTGCTATTCCATTTTGTTCAAGAGTTCTAGGTGTTGAAACCTATCTTTTGATTCCCCTTTTAATGCAAAAGTTATTGAACTCATGTGAAATGAGTTCACCACCTCAGTCAGAGCTTAAGAATTTCAGTCTTTTGCCTGTTTCCTTTTCTACTCTGGCCAAATACCATTTGAACTTTTCAAATGCTTCTAATTTCTCTCTTAGGTACATGACAGTCATCATTCTTGAATAATCATCAACAAACAGAATTAAGAATTTTTCACCAGTATAACTTTCAATGCCAATAGGTCCACATAAATCAGTATGCACAATTTCTAGAACTTCTTCAGTCTAATAGTTCTTGTTTTTAAAACTAGTATTTCTCATTTTACCAATTTGACAATTCTTGCATAGATCAACCTTAGGTTTCTTTATGTTAGGAATACCTCTTACTTTCCTGAATTTACTGATCTTTATCAAGTTGTCAAAGTTTACATGACATAAGCTCTTATGCCATAACCAACTTTCTTCAATTTGAGCAATGAAACATGAATATTCACCAAGTTCAAGATAAAATAAGTTACCTTTTATTTGAGTTCTTGATCCAATCAGCTTTCCTTTGCCATCCAGCGATCTTGCTTTTCCATGCATAAATTCTACTTTGAATCCATTATTGAGTAGCTATGCCACACTCAAAAAATTATGCTTTATTCCTTCTACCCAATATGCATTATCACATACAAGTTCCTTGGTTAGTGAGATTCTTCATTTTCCTCTTATAAAACAAGGTTCATTGTTACCAAATCTTACACTGCCACCATCATAGTCTTCAAAGTATTCAAACTTAGTTTTATCACTAGTCATGTGATGAGAACAACCACTATCTATGATCCATGTATCATTTCTGCTCATATGAGAAATGAGTGCCATTTTTTCATGATTATCAGACTCATCTTTCATAGCCATGTAGACAATTTCATCTTCTTCTTCATCATCAGAATCATTAGAATCTTTAGCCATGAAACATGCTTTCTTACCTTTATCCTTGAATGATTTGCAGTCTTTCTTGCCATTGTACTTGTGACCTTTCTTCTCATCTTTGTTTTGCTTATTTGGGCACCTAGATGCAATATGTCCAATTTCTTCACAAGAAAAGCACATTAGAGGAACCTTACCTTTGTATTTCCCTTTGCCTCTTGAATATTTTCTTGCTAGTAGAGCTTTAACCACCTCAAGATCACTGTCTAAACTTTATTCTGATTCTTAATCACTGTCTGATTGTGGATACCTCATCTTTTTCCCTTTTTCTTTGAGTGAAAGCTTGGCTTCAAATGTTGATTCAATGTTCTTGACAGCTAGAACATAATTGTCATAGTTGTCTAGCTAGAATGCAGTCAATCTTCCAACTATGGCCTCTAAATTTATTTTATGATTTGCCTCACATCTTCTTTCTTGAATTGTAGAGACTCTAATTGCATAAATGGGAAGTAGAGTTCTAAGAACTTTACTTATAATTGTCTCATCATTGATATCTCCTCCAGATGCTTTGATTACACTAACATATGCTTTAACTCTTTCAACATACTTTGCAATGTTTTCATCCTCTCTCATCCTCATTTGATCAAATTGTCCTCTCAAACTTTTTGCTTTGGATCTTCTCACATTATCATCTCCTCCATGGATCTCTTTTAGCTTGTTCCACATTTCAAAGGCAATTTTGCAATCCTTGATGTCATCAAATTCTTCATAACTCAGAGTAGATGTTATATCTATCATCATAATAATATACCAAAAGGTTCTTCATATTTTTCATAGAGGTACTTTAGCCCTGTATCACCAATAGAAGCCAGATGAAGCCTCATCAATCCTTGCCATGCTAAGAAGTTGTCCCTGTTAAGTCTTGGAATTTCCCTTTTGTAAGACATCTTGATCTTTTAGCTTAGATCCTTGAAATATTTTCCTGTACACACCAAAAGCTCTAATACCAATTGTTGGGATTAAAGATTGAGTAACTGAGAGGGGGGGTGAATCAGTTGCTAACAAAAATTAATCCACAGATCCCTTAGATGTCTTAAAAATATAGTTACTGTTGATACTCGGTAAACAAATGTTGTAACTCGGTAAATTAAACTATTACTTATCTTCAAGAATTCATGCATGTAATTGAAAACAAAAATGAACACAAGAGACACCAGAATTAATGTGGAAACCCAATATGGGAAAAACCACCAAGTAACTAGTCACCAATTTTTCACTCTTCTGAAGTGAGTCCTGTTAGGAGCCAATCCTATTAAAGGTTACAATACACACTGTTAGGTGTGACCCTGTTAGAGGATTTAATCACCCTGTTAGGAGTGGCCTTGCTAGAGGTCTTTAGAACAATTCAACTGAACTGTCACATTGTTAGAGGATTTACAAAATGGCTATTAAACTAACTCTATTAAGAGATTTGAAATCACTGCTACAATGGTTAAAAAGAAACAATGAATTGACCTGAACAAGATGCAACTGAATTTACTAACTACAAGTCTCTATTCAGCATCATTAGATCCTCCTTGATCAAGTATAGCTTTGCTTCTCCTCAATGATCTCTAATCATCCTTCAAATTCTCTTCCATAATAATCAGTCTTCATATCACATTAGTTCCACTTCACATTTAGAATTTGCAACTTGACCTCTTAATTATACCATTCAAATTGTCAAGTTGGCTCATTTATATGTTACATTTACCAATAAACCATACATCAGTCAGCTACAAATATTACTCTAAACAAATAAATGTTATTTCATAAAACAATGAAATCCTTTACTGGCTGACCCTACTCAGTAAATATTGCTTCCAAAAATTTCTTAAGTTAACCTTCTTGACTCAGTTAACATTGCAATATTTGTAAAATCCTTTGGCTACCAAGTTTACTCAATAAAAACTGAATTCCTTCATTAGAGCTCGGTAAGAACTGCTTCTGCCACATTTCCTTTGATGACCGAGTGATCTCGATAAAAACTATTTTTGCCACATTTCCTTTGATGACCAAGTTATCTCAGTAAGAACTGTTTACTCGATAGATACTCCAAGTTTTCTTTACTAACCCCATGGGCTCGGTAGATTTTGTCCTTTTTGCCTCGCTGACCATTTGAGCTCAGTAGACTCTATCCTTTTCCTTGTTGACCTTCTGAGCTCAGTAGACATTGTCCTTTGCCTTGCTGACCTTCTGAGCTCGGTAGACACTATCCTTTGCCTTGTTAACCTTCTAAGCTCAGTGGACACTGTCCTTTGCCTTGCTGACCTTCTGAGCTCGGTGGACACTGTCCTTTGCCTTGTTGACCTTCTAAGCTTGGTGGACACTATCCTTTGCCTTGTTGACCTTCTAAACTCGGTAGACTTTATCTGATGATTGATATGACATTTGTGTGATATCAAAGACAACACACAATTGAACAATTGTATCCAACACAGTTATCATACAGAGTGTCATGAAGAATAATATATGCATATCAAAAGCAGACAAGGTAAAGGTATTGTCTAAGTTGATTAAAGGATTAATCACAAAAACTATTGGAACACCTTCTGTGGAAGAGCTAATCAAATGAAAATAATGATGGGAAGTAGAGAAAAAAGTCAAGAGAAAGTTGAATCAGCATCATTAAAAAAGGAAAATATCATAACCACACAGCTAGTTTGTTCAATCTGGGCAAAACTTGCTTTATGAACTCAATTACTCAATGTCTATATTCTATTCCAAAACTTAAGTCAGCACTACAAAATTATATTTATTCTGGGAGGAGCAATGATTTAGACCCATCACCACATCTTTTGATTGTTGCTGCAAGGGATTTATTTGGTGAATTGGATTGAAGTGTTGACTTGTTGCTCCCATGCAATTTTTGATGATAACAAAAAAAAACAACAATATCCCTAGTCTGGTCAGCAACATAATAGTTATGATATGTTGTTTCGAGTCAATGCTTCAATTTGTGTTTAAAAAATTTGAAGGTAGAATAGTCGCATTTGGAAAATAGTGTCAGGAATAAAGAGAGTATCATTTGATGAGATTAAATCCATCAATAATGATTTAATGAATCTTGCAGCATAAGAGATTTCCCCAGATGACACTCTGCACAAAGTAATTTTCAACATGTTCTATGGATTGAGAAAGGCCAACATCTTGGCAAATTTCTTTTAGCTAAAACCTGAACAACAATAATGTTTTAGTGGTGAAAATTTTCTAAGAAAAGATAAGATTGGAGTGTCATGGATTTGGTGGCTTGCTTGCATAAGGAATTATATTAGTCTCATTAATTTTCTAGTTCCAATATTAAAAAATCTCAAACAGTATAGAAGTTCCAGCAAAGTTTTTTTTATGGCGGCTTCATCTTGTAACTTCCAACAAATATGATAAGAGCAAAAAATATATAACAGCATCAATGTAATGAAAAGAAGCAACAAATGTAGAGCATTGGGAGCTACAGGAAACAAAATTCAAAGACTAGTGAGCTCTCTCATATTCACCATCATAAAACCATTAAAACTCATATGAAAACCCAAATGCAAAAATAGTAAATGCTGAAAACATATGGGATATAACAGAAAAACAACAAATCCCTTCCAGCAAATGGGATATAACATATGGTAAATGCAAGCGAATGTCATCATGTTGGTTTCCAACCAATAAAATTTAGCAGTGTCAAAGTACTGCAAACAACAACAAAACAAATGCTTCAAGTAACTTTCTTACCATATTTCCAATCAAGCAAAAATGGTGGCTGTCACAGGATAATCTTCAGAAAATCTCTCGCAATGGTGGTTTCACTAAAAGCTAGCAAATTTTATAATGATGGTTGCAAAAACCAATGAAAAATACCAACAAATCCCATTCTTTAAGTTTGAGCAGACATATAATGGCATCCAAAAGAACCAGAGAAACCCTTCAGATGCTTCTCAATGTAAAAATGCAAAATGAAAACATTTGTTAGGGCATTCAAACCATATATGTTGCCTTTTTGGTTTTTTCATAAATTTTGATGTCCGCGGGCTTGTGAATGGGATTTGAATCCCTTTTATTTGTTTTGCATTGAACATAATGTGTGAGGGTTTATATTTATACCTTAGGGGATTTTGTGAATTAGGTGGTGTTTGTTTTACATAAGAGTAAGTATTGTAAGGAAAAAAATATTAAATGATACATATAAATCATTTTTTATTATTTTCTTATTTTAAAATGAAAATAAGGGGATTTTCTTTTCTTTTTGCAATAATCCAATATTGTAAAGGATTAAGATTTAATGATAAATTATAAATCATTAAATGTTAATTCCTATTTAAAAATGCAAAAAGAATGTTTATGCTTTGACCTTATGTATTTCATTCCTTTGAAGAAGAAGTCATTATGCAAACATTGGGAATTCTTCTAGGAGGGAATATAGGCTTTTTGGGTCGGATTTATCTTTATCAAGTCAGTTTCGGGGTCTTGATGACTAGTTAGAGACTTTTTTTGGTAGTTTAAGATGATTCATAGGCTTCATAATGAGTTAGGGGAGTCATATGAGTAAAAGACTTCATTTTTAGAAGTTTCTAAACCTTGATTTTGAGGCTTTCTTTCTGCATTTCACCCAAGTTGGGTTTGTACTTAATGAGGTTTGCAACTCATTTTTTAGGAGAGTTTTGATTATGCAGAGAAGTGGATGTGACTTTTGTTTTCAGTCCTTATTCTTTTTTGCAGAATTTGTAATTCATCTTAGAAAATTCAATACAAGTGACAAAATTGTGTTCATGTTATTTTGGTGTTAGTTATTAAGCCTTCTTTCTTCTTGCAGTTCTGTGTATGTATAAAAATGATTTGATGAAGCAATTTGTGAAATTTTATTGTTCCTTATTAGTTTGTCTCATTTTAGCACCTAGGTGTAGGAAAGTAAGTCTACCTGCAAGTTGTAGTTTGTGTTTCAAAACCTTATTACAAATTATTTATGCAGATCTTTATAAAAAGATGTATTTTTTGCATAAACTCCAAGTAGCTATCTAATACTTCTCTGTTAAGTGTGTTTAAGTTTTCCATATCATTTTGGTGTATCACCATCTCCTAGTTTAGGCTGTAAGTTTAGATTCATTTTCAGCAATTTATTTCCTTTTCCCTGAAGTTTATGTTAGGATTTTGGAAATATCACTAAATATTCAACAGGAGCCGGCCTAGAATCCAGAGGTCTCATTTCATTTGCATGTCCCACGTAGTGAAGTGATTCCCATGTTAAGTCAAGATTGCTAAAATCTTTCAATTCAGTACTGGGTGCAAATTCTGAAACTTAACAGTAGTATGTGTGAGGGCTATGGGCATGCATAGACTCTCATAACTGAAACATGTTTAAATAAAAAGGCATCCCCCTAGTTATTGTCTAATTTGGCATCATCTTTTAACCATGTAAGCTTCAATATTCTCCTTAAAAATTCAGGAAACCTATCTAGTAGGACACCCAACATTCTCATGATAGCATAGCTAAACTTATTTAAAAATGAAACAAAACTAGAATATGGGTAATGTTTGTCTCATACCTGAGTCCACAATTGTACTAGAAAGTCTCCATCAAGATCTGATGTTTGATCAATAAAATCACTACTAAAGTAGCCAACATTCTTGTACAAGATGAGATGCATCAACAGTGAGTAGTGTTGAAATTTGAAATTTCCAAATTCCCCCTATGGGTAGCAGAAATTTGTTCTTGCATCTTCTCAATGATCTACTTCACATTGTCATATTCAATGCTTGTGAATGGATCTTGAATGTTCAAAGCCATAAGGTAGGCTCCTCCATACACCATGTCTGGTCCATCACTTCCCAATTCCTTGTGTAGACCATGGATTGTATTTTTCATATAATTTTTTAATCTGTCAACTAATAACATCTTATCCACCTTCTTAGGAATTTCTCCTACTGATTTTAGCTCGTATGGAATGTGATTAATCACCACCCTACTAATATTTAATTTTACATTCCTCTCAAATTTCTCTTGGAAGTCCTAGATGTGCACCTCCATGCGCATGTTCCTTCAAGTCCAAAAGCCTCAATGAAGGATGCACAATCCAATGTGCATAATATGCTCCCATCCTTCTTATGGAAACACTTAGTTGTAGGGTTGTATAATGCTACTAGGTCTTTTAATAGACCTGCATCCACATATACCTCAAGAAAGATAAGCTTTTCCAAGTTCCTCCTCCATGGGTTTGAGGCCGGTGGCTTCTTGAAAATATTTCTATAAAAAAACATGAACAATTCATACCCATTAGTATCTAGCCAGGTGGCATCTCCGTAATACATGTATCGGTCATTGAAAGTATGATCATTTGCAGAAATTGCATTGATGACCCTAATAGGAGCCAGGCCCATTCATCAGCATACTTATTCAGCTTCCTTTGTCTTGTTTTACCTATTTTTGAAGATGATGCTTGAATTATCTTCACCTCTTTAAAGTGTGCTTTGCCACCTCCTATTTTTAACATTTTTCTCTACAAATAAGCTTTGGATTCTAAAATTCTTAAGAAATATCTCAACAATCTAAAAATTCAAGAACTCTACAACTAAATAATCTTTGCTAGCTTTGGCAACTTGTACTTTTTCAGTTACAAAGAATTTCTTTATGTAAGAATGTGCTCCATCAACTTCATTTATTTCATTAAATGCCTATATGCATGAGGATTCAAATTTTACAGTCAAAATGTCAATTTAGATATTTGATGATTTTTATAGCCATCTTAGCATTCTTTTTTATGCCAAACATTCTAATTGGTTAGAACCCTTTTCCTTTTCATATTTCTACGAATTCACTTTATGAACTTTTGTCTTTTAGGGTTACAATCTTATTATCCACCATATATCTTTTTCATTGTAAGTCCACAAACTTAACTATCACAACCTTCTGATCTTATGCTCCATAGCATATTGGATAGTTGGGAGCTTTAACCTATTGGAAACTTACAATTGGAACAATTTTTGTTTTGTCATTGATATCAAATCTACTAATGAGACATGTTTCTGTCTAATCTAAATATCATATCTATTTGATATAGGAAGAGGATTTGAGAGATTTTTCATAACAATAACACCTAAGAGAAAAGGTTGAGTTATGAAAAGGAAGCTACAATGGGCATTTGATTAGTTAGACTTTGATAAGACAAAGTGATTGTTTATATCATAGATGTAAAGCCTAACTATGGAAAAGAATAAAATATTAAGTAATGGTGAGTGATGCTAGTGGTAATCAAGTTCTAGTGCAAGCTGATCAAATCTAGTGTTGATTGAGCAAGCTAGTTGATGATGTTCCATAAGTTCTATAGAAACTAAGTGATTAAGTGTTGACCAAGTGTTAGAACTACGGTGACCAAGTGATTAAGTGATGATCGAGTCTTAGAACTTAGTGATTGTCAACTGACAGTATTTTGAATGTATATGAGAAAATGTGATTTCCAACCAACTCAGTTAATTTCATGGGATATGTAAACCATGTTGAAGATAAGATTAATGAGTTGGATCATTAAATTTAAGGAGAGGATTAGGTAAATACCTAATAAATGGATTCCAATGAATTTTCTAGAGGATGATCAAGAAGGTAGACAAATACAATAAATCATGTTGAATCAAATTGTAAATGCTAAGATCTATGGTGATCATGGAAAATGACAAAGCAAGAATTACCTATTTAAGTAGGTGTAGAGTTGAAGGAACATGAGGAGTGTGAAGCATGAAGAAAGTGTGAAGAGTGAAGAAAAAATAATTGCTTGTGCAGATGCTGCTAAATTTGATAAGTGAATCTAAGCAAAAGGCTTAAGTTTGGAAGGAGAAGATTGACTACTTGAAGGGTTGCCAAGTCAATCAGGAATAGAGATGACAGTGGGAACTTATTAGTAAATCAACTCATGAACTGAACATGATCTAAACCTACAAAAGTGATTTGTAATCATACAGATCAAACCCTACTAGTTTCAGTCTAATAATTGTAAACACTTTTTATTGAAATCATTGTACTAGAGATTGACCTAATAGTCATTTGAAGGACTTAATCTTCTATCCAAATCCTTTAGCAAGGTGACATTCTAAATGAAATTATTAAATTCCTCTGACAAGGCCACTCCTAATAGTGTGATTAAATCCTCTAACTAGGTCACATTTAATAGTGTGTATTGTAACCTTTAACAGGAATGGGTCCTAAAAAAGCTCACTTCAAAAGAGTAAGAAAGTGATGACATTTTGCTAGTGGTTTTTCCCAAATTGGGTTTCCACATAAAATCCTTGTGTCAAACTTGTGATGAATGTTTTATGTGTTTTACATTTGATAAATTTTACATTTAGCAATTTTTTTATGTTTAGGGTAGTAATTTGTTTATCAGTATAGTAGAGATCGAGCAATAACAGGATAAGAATAATAATGAATGCTTGAATGTTTAATTGTTCAAATGGTACTTATGGACCTTAAGAAACTAATACAATTGGTATTAGAGCTAAGTGCTTACAAAGAAATGTTTGAAGGTACTTGAAGCAAAATATTATAACTCGCAAAAGAGAAGTACCAAAGTTGAACAAGGAGAACTTTCTTGCATGGAAAATATTGATGAGGTCACATATATCCAGTATAGGCAATAATGCTATAAACTTTGTGGAAAATGAGTATGTAACGATAAAAACTACTTCTATAAAAAAAATTAACAAGTAAAGCAAAAGCAAGAACACAATCAAGAAATGTTGGAGATTTCCTTAGCCCTAAGCTATGTCGAGTTTGATGATATAAAAGAATGTGACAATGCAAGGAAAATGCCAGACAAAGTAAAGACTATATATGGAGGTGATGGCAATGTCTTGTGAACCAAATTAGAAATTTGAAAAGGTAAATTTGATGAAATGAGACAAATGGAAGGTGAGAATATAGTACAGTACTACATAAGAAACAAAAAAGTTGTCAATGCTAGTGAAGGTGCAAATGGAAGAATTGGAGATGAAGCAGTGATCAGCAAGGTATTGAGGACCATATTCCCTATATGTACCATTAGACTTTCTAAAATTCAAGAAATGAGATTTACTCTAGCTAACACTTTTGACTTGGAAGGTGTAATTGGTAGACTTTTTTTTTTTGAGATGTCTAACTTTGATAACTATACACCTGCTACTATTGAATTTGCTTTTAAGTCACAACCAGTTCTTAGCAAAAAGAAAGAGGCAAACATGTGAAGAGTGACAATGAGAGTTCTAATGATGAGCTTGATGAACTTGAGTCTCCTATTGCTAAAAGACTTTGAAGAAGAAGATTTAAATACAAAGTCAAATTACCTATTATTATTTTTTCATGCAACAAGATTGGTCATATTGCTGCTAGGTGTCCTGATAGAGAAGACAATGATAAGAGAAAGGAAAGAAAGTACAAAGGAAGAAGAGATGACTAAGATTACAAGAAAAACAAGGATGAAAAAGGTAAGAAATCTTGTTATATTGTTGAAGAAGAAATTGACACTAAATCTAAAAGTAATGATGAAGAAGTTGTCTATGTTTCTATGAAAGAAGATTCGGATGAAGATGAGAAAACTGCATTAATCTCATATGTAAATAAGAGTGACAAATGGATAATTGACAGTGGTTGTTCTAATCATATGAGTGATGATAGAGATAAATTTGAGGATACTGGTCCATAGAAAGGTGGATGTGTTAAATTTGGTAATGGTGTTCCACGTGTTGTAAAAGGTAAAGTTACAATTCAATTGACTAACAAGATCAAATGTGGCAATGGTTAGTAGGTTGAAGGACTTAACTATAATCTATTGAGTGTTTCGTAGCTGAAAAAATTAAGTTATAGAGTTGAATTCTACCATAGGAAGGCCAAGATATATGATATTAATGATAAGATAATTAGAAGAGGTGAACAAAAAAGAGGTAACTTGTTTTACCTAGATTTATCTAATGAAACATATTTTTTTGCACAACGAGATGTTTGGTTATGGCACAAGAGGTTATATCATGTGAATTTTGACAATTCGGTGAACATTAGTAAAATGAAGAAACTAAGAGGGTTTCCTAAACTAAAGAAGCTTGATAATGCTATGTGTAAACAATATCAATTGCAAAAAATGACCAAGTCTAGTTTCAAGAGAAAAACATACACTTCTAGTGATATTTTGGAATTGGTTCATACTGACCTATGTGGACCTACTGATGTTCAAGGCTATTGTAGAGATAAGTATTTCACTTTATTTTTTGATGACTATTATAGGATGATGACTTTGATATTCCTTAAAGTTAAATTTGATGCCTTTTAGTTACTCAAGTGGTATTTAGCAAAAGTTGAAAAAGAAATAGGGAAGATTTTGAAGCATTTGAGATCTAACAGAGATGGTGAATTCATTTCCAATGAGTTGAATATATTTTGTAATGATAGAGGAATCAAAAGATAGATGTCAACACCAAGGACCCCTCCTCAGAATGGGATTGCTAAAAGAAGAATAGATCAATAATGGATTGTACAAGAGCATTGATGATGGAGAAGAATGTATCAAAGATAAATTGGAAAAAAGTTGTTAGTATTGGTTTCTATACCCTGAATAGAGTACAAGTCAAGAAAGGTACAAATCCTACAACTTTTTAACTGTGGTATGGATATGCTCCTAATGCCAAATATTTCAAAATCTTTGGAAGTAAATGCTATATATTCAAACATGATAGGAATGGAAAACTTGATGCAAAGAGTGATGATGGTATATTCCTAGGGTATTTCACCAAGAGTAAAGTTCACAAGTGTTTAAACTCTAACACTAACAAAGTTGTGGAAAGTGAAAATGTAAAAGTTGATGAGTTTATAGAAAGAAATGACCTTACATGCAATGAAGAACCTAAAGATTACAATACATTCATCTATGTTAATAATGGTGCTCCTAGCATTCCAAATGAACAAATAAACCAACCTATAATTTCCCAACAGACATGAAATAACGAAGTACAACAACAAATTGTCAAGGAATAGACTGAAGATGCCAAGTCATAGATAGGAAATGCTGACCATTAGAGAGAGAATGTTGAGCATGCTGAAACTACTAGAATTTTCCTCTATTTTTGATGAAAATTGGTCAAATTTTCTACCTAATTTGGTCGAATGATCCACAAATGGCCTTGTTGGTATTTTTTTTGTCAAAATCTCAACAAATCCATGTTAAGGTTGAAAATTCCATGGAAGTCCTTGTTAAAATTTGCACTAACATTTGACCATTGTGGTCATCACAAATTTGACCATTTTTGGTCAAAATGGATGCCTCATTTGACCAGGATGCCAAACCGATGATAGTATCCTAGTCGATCATTTCATCAAAATTTTGACAAAGGATGGTTGAGCTTTCGACCAACCTTGGTTAAGGTTGAGAAATAAGCATTTAAATTTTTCCATATGTGGTTTTTGAACCTTCCACTAATGTTGGTTGAAAAAGGTGGCCCATCTGACCAAGATGCCAATCCCATGATAGTGACCTTGTCAGTGAGTTGGTCAGAAGTTCGACTACTTCTGGCTGAAATTTTGACTAAACTTTGTCAGGTTTTGACCAATATTGGTCAAAAGTATGAAAAATATAGAAGGTTTAAAAAAATAATACTTGAAGATAAATATCTAGACTAATCACCAATGGGATCCTGCTTGGTGATTAGTCTAGATATATATCTTCAGGTGTAACATTGTATTCTTAACACCCAATCCATGAGAAGATAGTTCATGTATGTGTTGGAAATATGAGGTAGGAAAGGTTACTAAGAGGATAGGGGTGAATCAGTAACCAATAAAATTGAATCATATTTCACCAATTAATCCTTTATATAATATTTTGATCTAATTGCATGCATGAAAGAATGAAAGCAAATAAACATTCATAGCAATTTGATACAAGATATGGTGACCCAAAAACTTTCCAAATAGAAATTAAAATTGGGGTGGGGATGATACTCACAAGCTTTAGTATTATAGTATAAAGTTGACATGTTAAAGTTTACAATTAATCACTTATGATGATTTGCCCTGTTAGGAGCAATAAAGACTGTGAGGTCCACCTTGTCAAAGGATTTACAAACATGCAATGAAGTATGCACTTGTTAAAGAGGTTTATCAAATATCGTTAAGTCTACCATATTAAACGATTTGACTAATGCACCTATTTGTATGAACTAGTGGTTGATCTCTAATCTGAAACTCTAATTTGCCAGTGAGATTCCTTGAATTGTAATGATCACCTTGCTGTGATAGATAATACTTTATTGTCGCTTATACTACTTGTATCCTTCTCTAATTCATACTTATACTAATCATATGCTTACATTTCTCTCTTTTGAATATGATACAATGCATTACATATATACCGATCCAAATCACAACTTTCTGGAGTCGGTTATAATACAAGTTTCACCAAAATCCACAAAGTTGGCCCAACTGATGTAACTCAAGTTCTAAAGACAACCTCGGTGATGTTCTAATACTTGACAACCACTATCAACACTCAGTATTGTCTGGCACTCATTTGATGAAGAGGCTCAGTTCATATTGATCACTTCCAAGTAGCTTGAACTCGGTCAACACTGTGAAACTCAGCATATAATGAATCACTTGGTTGACACTCCATAGCTTAGTCAACACTAGATTCACATCTTTAACAATGTTGGCCCAATAGACACTATAGTACATGATTAACACTGTGAAACTCAGTTAACATTGTGGAACTCGATTAACACTATGGAACTCAGTTAACACTAGAGTTTCCATCACTTGTACTAAGAAACTCAATAAACACTGCTACACTCAGCATAAACTATACATAGGCTCTAAAGCTTAGTAGAAATTGTATATTGACTAAGTGTGAGTCACTAATAGAAAAATTTTACCTTAATGTCAACAACCTCCCCCTTTGGCATTAGTGACAAAAACACTTATTATCCAAAAATTATAAGTCAAAATTTTATTTTCTCCATTCTGTGTCTATAACTCAGTAACATACTTTGTTTTTCAAAAAAATTCAAAATTTCTTTTGTAAAGGATGTTTTTTTCTTATCTCTACAATACTATTCTCCTATACATATACCTAGAGTACTGCTCCCCCATACATGTATTCTTTATACTTCTCTCCCTTTTTGACATAAATGTCAAAGGTGTATATTATATGTTAATACCAAAATGTGACAAGAATTCATAGTGTACCTTCGAGATAAATGCCATTATCTTGTCCCAATTTTCTTGTAACACTTTTCTTATATGCAATGCAATCTGAACTTCTACTAATAACTCCATCATGTGATCAACTATGGAGAAGTTATTGTCTTGGATGAGTGTCTTAGCATGTGTAATGTGTGTTTGCAATGCATCCATTTTTGGAAGAATCATAACTTCGATTTTTGTAAGTGTGGCCCTGATTTTGGTTTCTTCCTTTAGTAATTTTGCTTGCAAATTTGTCAGAAATCTGATCTTTGAATAATGAGAAGAACTATAGCTTGGGTCAAGTGACACCTAGTGTGCACTTTCCTTCATGTCTTCATCTATCTTTAAGAGTTTATTTTTAATGTCTTGTGTGAAGATAGATGTATCGCACAACTTAACAAATAATAAAGTGATATTATTTACAAATGTCTCCAATAAAACAAGAGTGGTATACAATTCTACTTGGTTTATTGCAATTTTATGTGCCACTTGTTCCAATACCTTGTTCTCAAATTTTATTTCTGCTCATTGTAGCAACTTATCCTGCCTATTCAAGTCTTCATTGAATTTCTAGATAACTTCTACTAACTGATTGAAAATAGACTATGTAATATCAACCTCAATACTTAGTGCACTTACAAATATGTCCTTTACATCTTCAAGCACTTGGGTTTTCTTTCTCTTCTCTTCTCTAATCTTTTATTTCTTAGCTCTCTTTTGCAACAATCCACCCATGATGTTCATTTGATCAAGATTGAGAGTAGAGATATCCCAATTTGAAATAACTATATCCTCATCAAGATCAAAATCTTCTTTTTTACCCTTATCCTTATTTGTAACTTTAGTACTTGGTTGAGACTTGTTCTCAACTGTCATTGTACTAGCTATATGTGGAATAGAGACAATAGTAGAAATAGAGGGGCTAGCAACAAATCTAGATATGGCACTAATATTAGAAATACCTTGTTGTTTCATGATAAAACTTGATGATTAAGGCACTTGTTTCTCAGTAAATGAAGTGTTGGCCACTTCAATTTATGAAATACCTAGCTGAACAAGTCATAAGCTTTGTTGGGTGCATGGTGTTGTAGTGGTAGTCACAACCAACTCATAGAAGCTTTCTCAAAGCTAGATTTCACTAAGGCTTTCCCTAGAGAATAAGGAAATGAAGCTATTATTGTTTCTACAATCTTTTCTACATCAATTTCCTCAATGCTTTGAATCTTTGGAAGACTTCCTCCAGTACCTTCTTGTTCTTCCTCCTTATCATCCATATTTACATCATCTTTTACTTCCACATCCTCTTCCTCATCGCCATCAACATCTTTTTCATTGACATGAACAATAAAATCTCTAGGTTGATGCAACTCATAAATATTCTTCCATGTTTATGTAGCAACCTTCACAACATATTCAATGTTATTAAGAAGTCCATTAAGAAGTATCATGCAAGTGTTCATCTTGAGAGTTAACTTCTATTCATTCTTCTTCAAAGAATCTTTCACCTCTTTTTCACTGAGACTCAACATGAGTTTCCTCAGAGTCTGTTCAAAGATGTCTTTTTTTGTTTTCTTTGTGTGCTCCTATCTAGGCTTGATTTCTTGCATAAGCTCATTAGGAACTTTTTGAGTAGGCTCATCGGGAGAATTCTTCCATTTTCCCAATTTGGTCATAATGGTGTCTTCAATCTATCTTTTCTCATCTACATTCCTTGATTCATTTTTGAGGAATTTGAAACATGCCATGCTAGTTCCTTCTTCCAATTCCTTTTTTTTCTTGGACAGTAGGTGTAGTTCTTTTGAAAATAATTTTCTCAGCATCCTCACCTAACTTAAATTTCTTCCTAGATTTTAGTGCCCTTGTGAATATAGCAATGGATGACTTAATAGGTTTGGTTATGATAATCTTACCTTTCTCTCTTATAGGCTCTTCTTCCTCAAATTTGGGTTCCTCGTCTTCATCCTCTGCATTTTCTTCTTCCACATTGCCACCTTTTCCTTATGTTAGTAGGAGAGGAGAACTTGCTTGTTTCAGTTTTGTTATCCTCTTTCTTCCTTTGACAACTACTTGTGGAAGCTTAATTTTAAATTCTATTCTTGCCTTGGCTTCTTCATCAGTCCCAAAATATGGTTCCTTAAGATCCATAGGCTCATTTAGTAGAGCCTCAATGATGTCTCTAGTCTCATCTATGTTAACCTCATACTCCAAAGGCTTAACCCATGCTATTCTAGGCCTAACTACCTAAATATATACCTTTTCACAATTTACCATAAAATAGATATCATCCTTGTAGTCTTCTACAAGCTTCACAAGTATCCTATATCTACTCTACATTTTCTCTTTGAATATTTCAAAGTAGTTGTCCACAATGCTATCAAAGTTTTCACCCATTTTATATACTCATTTATTTGATATAAAATAGGAACATCTTTTCTCCATACTAATGATCCTTTAGAAGGGAAGAATTTTTGCGCAAAGAAAAATAAATAAGTCAAGAGTGAACCAAACTTACATGGATTATTCTTAGAACCTCAGATGCTATCCATGTTCTTATTGAATTGGTTCAATAACAATTTGGAAAGGTCAAATGACATGTTATTCTTCACTACTTTGAGAGCCAAATCAACTGCTTCACATGACACACTGTTAAGATGACTAGAGTTGTAGATTTTATGAGCAATGATATGGATGCCAAAGTTTAGTTCCATGCCAGTTACATTGCTAATCTTCATTCCTTTTCCATCTCACTTAGCAAGAGTTTCCTTTTCTAGTTGCACCAGACCTAGGGTTTTGGTCACTTTGGCTTTGTTCAACATTGGAAGACTAATAATTCTATGAATCTTTTTCCTTGTGATCAGAATGGGTTGGACTAACCATAACTTTCCATTATGAACTCATCTCAGGATAAATCTTATCCACTTTGACTGAAATTTCCTTGGCATATGTGAAATATATCTTAAGCCCTTAGCTTCCAAATGTTGATGCTTAGGTTTTAGAACACCATTCACATATAACTTGTTCGATGTTTCATTCATCTCATGAATGCCTAGTTATTGAATAGAATAGAGATAATATGAATGGATATCATTTATGAGCAATACCTTGGGAATAATTTATGATTATACACTAGTTGGGTCTAGCACTTCTGTAATTGTTGAACTTAATTTGAAATTTGGTGCCTTGTAATTGACTCCTCGAATCAACATTTCAGATCCCTTTTTGATTTTTTTTCTAGAAGATCCCATACTCGATAATGTTTTTGGAAAACTCAAAATTTCTTCAACAAAAAACACTAAAATCATTCTTAAGCTCTGAAATTGATCTTCTCAACTAGCTCTAGAAATTCATAGTGAAACAATGCATTCACTTTCTTCTTGTTAGCAAATTTCTTCTTTAAAATCACCATTAGTGTTTGGTACAATTATTCACTTGATGACAAGCTATCTTCCACTTAGTTCAACTTTTAATGCTCGACAGACATTTATAGCTTGGGAGAATCATTATCACTTGGTATCCACAGACAATACTTTAGTGTCTCCCAACCTTTCCAAGTAGGGTCTTGCAACCTGACCTAGCTCGGTAAGGTCTATGATTTTTGTGACCACTCAGTGATCCTTGTGCATCTTAAATGTTGATATGGATCTCTTCCTTTTGTTGGATAGAACTAATGAGAGATGTTTGCTTTAGAGTCTCAGTTCTAGTTATTCCCATAGGGATTCAAGTTGAGATGCTTGAGTCACCCAACTCTTGAGTGACATCTGCTTCATGATTCAAACTTGCATTCTCAATAGATTTTGGTATCCACTGTCACTTCATCTACTTTGGCTTTTTTTTTATCTTCAATTCTTCCTATGTTCATACAGTTCTTGGCAAGATATCTAAATTATGTACAAATAAAGAATCTTTTAATGATATCTCTTTTCATCATATGATGTTTTACACAGTTTTCTCCAATGTGCCCAAATTCACCATAGTAGTGGTATCTACACCACGTGTTGTAGTCCCATCCAAATATTTCTTTCACAATCTATTATGTTAGATTCAATATCTTAGTTTTGCATTCAAAAGATTTGTGTCGTTTTTCTTGCAATTGTGACATTTACCTTCAAACTTAGGTTTCTCCTTGCATTCACTTGCTCTATGACCATGCTTAATACAATTGTAACACTTTCCATTGAATTTTTCATTAGTATTACTCCAACATTTGTTTGATGTATGACCTATCTTACCACAATGATTGCAAGTAGGCCTCTTTTTTTTTTGAGCCCCTTCTTTGGATGATTCACCTTCTTCTATGTATCCTATTCCAACTTGTCCTTTGTGTTTGTACTAACTTTGTTTATTTACATGATTCAAACTTTCTTGAGATTTCATCATCCTTTCATTGGTTTTCTTTTCAGTGTTTAGATCATTCTGCAATCTTTCATTTTCTGACCTTAGATTAATGAGTTCATTTTATTAGTGAGTTGATTGATAAAGTTTTCTTGTTGAAGGGATAGATGTTGAGTTTTATTGTTATTTTCTTCTATCTCTTCTTTGGCTTTGTCTTTTTCTTCCATATCTTCACATAATATTACTAACTGGATTTCTTGTTGTCTTTTTAGCTTTCTAACTTCTTCTTGAAAATTGGAATTCTTTTCTAATAGATCTTTGATTGCTTCATCAACTTCTTCTTAGTTTCCTTTTGGATAGATATCATCAATTCTTTCTTTAGTGTAGAGATTGTTATTCATTTGTACTGTAAGATCTTTCCTTCTTTTCAATGATTGAGAGAGTTGCTCCTTTTCTTTCTTTAGTTTCCCAATAACCAATTCAAGATCCAACTTTTCATTATCAATATCCTTATCTATCATGTATACCTCCATTGCCTCTGATATTTTCTCAAGTTGTTAAACTTCTTTTGTGAGAACCACAAAGCTTTGATACCAATTATTGGAAATATGAGGTAGGCAAGGTTACTAAGAGGGGAGGGTGAATCAATAACCAATAAAACTTAATCTTATTTCACCAATTAATCCTTTATATAATATTCTGATCTAATTGCATGCATGAAAGAATGAAAGAAAATAAACATTCATAGCAATTTGACACAAGATATGGTGACCCAGAAACCTTCCAAATAGAAAGTAAAACTAGGGTGGGGATGATACCCACAAGCTTTAGTATTTCAATATAAAGTTGGTCTATTAAGCCTTACAATTGATCACTTCTTATGATCTGCCCTATTAGGAGCAATAAGGATTGTGAGGTCCACCTTGTCAAAGGATTTGCAAACATACAATGAAGGATACACTCGGTAAAGAGATTTATCAAAGATTGTTAAGTCTACCCCATTAAAAGATTTAACTGATGCACCTGTTAGGATGAACTAGTGGTTTATCTTTAATATATAATTCTAATTTATTGGTGAGATTCATTTAATTTTAATGATCACCTTGTTGTGATAGATAATACTTTGTTGTCCCTTATCTACTTGTAGCCTTTTTTAATTCACACTTCTGCTCATCTTATATTGCTTAAACTTGTCTCTTTCGAATATGATACAATGCATTACAATTATACCAATTCAAATCATAACTTTCTACAGTTGGCTACAATACAAGTTTCACCAAAATTCACAAAGTTGGCCCAACTACTGTAACTCAGGTTTTGAAGACAAATTCAATGATGTTTTGATACTTGACAACCACTATCAACACTCAGCATCATTTGGCACTCAATTAATGAAGAGGATTGGTTTATATTGATGATTTCCAAGTATGTTGAACTCAGTCAACACTATGTGGCTCAATAAACACTGTGAAACTCGGCATATAGTAAATCACTTAGTTGACACTCCATGGCTCAATCAACTAGATTCACATTGCTAGCATTGTTAGCTCAATAGACACTAGAGAACATGGTTAACACTATGAAACTTAGTTAACATTATGGAACTCGGTTAGTACTATGGAACTCAGTTAAGACTAGAGTTTCCATCACTTGTACTAAGCAACTCAGCAAATACTAGTACACTTGGCATAAACTATACATCAGTTTTGAAGCTCAGTAGCAATTGTATATTGACTAAGTGTGACTCACTAATAGGAAAATTTGACCTTAATATCAACAGTATGACTATGGAACAACATTTGGCTAGAGAGACAATTGAATGCCTCAAGAAGGCATAGCTACAAGTCAATCTTCCCAAGTGTTGAGGAACACTGAATAATTGACAACCAAGATGGATGATTATAGCCAATTTTCTAAGAAGAGAAAGTGAATTCCATAGATCAAAATCATTTTCATATGCTAGAATGTTATTGAAGAATGTTGATATCCTTGAAGACCATAAGAAGGTATTAAGTTTGTAAAATTGCAAGAACATAATAGAGATAAGGAAACAAATTTTCTACTTCACATGTTAGGTTTCTATATAAGTACTACTTATATTTTTCTCTCATTTTTTATTGCATTTTTATTCAATTATATATATAATGTTTCTATTGCATGCTTAATGCACTATTCTAGTCACCTCATGGAGCATAGAAACCAAGTAGGATGCATGCAATAACCACCACAATTTTTTTTGGAAAATGTGTTTGTTGCAAAATCTTTTCCAAATAAAGTGTTTCTTATGCTTACTTCTAGTTTACATTCATGACAAGATAACAAGAAAATGACATGATATTTTGCATAAAAAAATTGAGGGTGAACTATTGATCATGATATGTCTTCATTCAATTTTCATAAGATAAATTCATACATTATAATGAAACTTGAAATGAAGATCTAGTATAAACTCCAAACAAAACTTAGAATGCTTAGTTATGATCCCATGTAACCTTCAAGCATAAGTAACATTCAAGAATAAGTAACAAGGGCAATTCATATGAATTTCCTTCTAGTCTTTGAAATCATATAAGTTTGCTCTAGTATTGATAGAATGTTTACTAGCAGTATGAGGCACCCAAGACCGAAGACATAGAATTGACTAAGTGTAGGCATCAAATTTGATACAATCTCAAAAACCATGAAAAATGTATGGCCTTTCTATAGTAGGTTGATTCAACTAGAAAACTCAATTCTTTGCCAAATATTGCAAGAAAGCTCTCAAAATGCACTACTCAGCAAGATTTTTCAAGTTGTACCTTACCAAGAAGTTTGAGAATAAAATGTTTATTAGACTTTTTGCATGGTGTTAGTGTTGGATTCTTTCCAGGAAGAGACTGTGAATTACAACATAATTTATGATGCCTTGATTCTTGGTTTCCCTTATGCACACACTAGTAATTTACACCTATTGTCACTCAAGCATTTCTTGCACTTAGGTACCCCATACCTTCTCTTTTTAAACTAAAAAAAGGGGAAATACTACTGCATTTTCCATCAATTTTATCGTGTGGTGGAGATAATGAGATATCAAGAACAAGTCCCACACTTCCAATTTTCTAATTGATTCATGCTATCATAGAAAGTGTTCCCTATATCCTACTCAAATAATTTATATTCATATAATTTTTAAATGTGTCTAGTATTTAATACTCGCTCATATTGTAATGACCTATACCACTTGGGTAGTACTTTCTTTGATGACCTTTTTGATAAAAGAATCTCAATAATATCACCAAAAAACATAATTAGAATATCAAGTTGATTTTGTTTTCAGTTTTCTTTTTAATATATGCAGGCAAATCATGTTGACCCCATAATCAAAAGTGTCAAGAGCCCATATTAATTCAATTAGTTTCATCTTCATTTCATCCCTATAATCAAAAAAATACAATTTAGATTTTACTTATTTTTAAGTGGAAAGTTTGCATTATGCACATTGATTCCTATCAACAAATACACATTATATAAATTACCTTGGTCATTGTCCTTTTGATGAAATGGCATGTTGAAATTAAGGTCAATTTTTCTATTAGTGACTTAACACTTAGTCAATTGGTTACATTGCTATCGAGCTCTAGAGTTGCTATCGAGATTACCATTCATCCAGTAGTGTTAACCAAGTGTTTTAGTTGTAACCAAGCTAAGTAGTCGAAATGCAGTTCATGTTGAGCTTCACACTACCTACCAATCATCTAAGATAGTTTATAGTATAGCCTAAGCATAGCAGTGTGTACCAAGCTATCTAGTAGAAGTGATGAAGATCTTAGTGTTAACCGAGCTCTATAGTGTTAACCAAATTCTATAGTTTCTATCAAGGTCACAATGTTAATAAAGTAAATCTAGTATTGACCAAGTCATGTAGTGTCAACCAAGTGATTCAATATCTACCAAGTTTTTCAATGTTCACCTAGTTATACAAAGTTGACCGAGTTCATGCTACTTGAAGTTATCAATATGGACTAAGCTTCAACTTCAACCAGGTGCCAATTTTTTTTGAGCATTAATAGTGTTTGCCAAGTGTCAAAACACCACTAAGTTATCTTCTAAAATTGAGTTATAGCAATGGGTTGACTTTGTGAATTTTGATAAATTTGGTATTGTAGCTGACTCCAGTAAATAGTTAATTGGATTGATATATATGTAATTTATTATATCATATCCAAATGATTATTTCATTGAGTATGTAAAGACGTATAAGAAGATGTGTGTAAATTGAAGAAGACTACAAGCAGTATATGGTAAAGCAGAGACTTATCTATCACAGTATGGTTATCATTGCAATTCAAGGAATCTCATTCAGGAAATCATAGATGCAGAATAGATATTAGCCACTGATTCATTCTAACAAGTGCATCAATCAAATCCTTTAAGTGGGTGGACTTAAAAGTCTTTTTCTAAATCCCCTAACAGAGTTCATACTTCACTGTATATGTGTAAATCCTTTAACAACGTGGACCTAACAGTCCTTATTGCTCCTAATAGGGTAGATCACTAGAAGTGATCAATTCTAAGTCTTAACAGGCCAACTTTATACTATAGTATTAAAGCTTATAGGTATCATCCCAACCCCAATTTTACTTTCTAATTGGAAATTTTCTGGGTCACCATATCTTGTGTCAAAGTGTTATGAATGTTTTATTGCTTTAATTTTTCATGCATACAATTAGATCAGAATAATATATAAAGGGTTTATTGGAGAAGTGAGTTAAAGTTTTATTGGTTTTTTATTCACCCCTCCCCTCTTAGTAGAGTCTGCCTTATATTTCCAAGAATTGGTATCACAGGTCCTAGTTCTCACATCAGAAGTTTAGTAGCTTGAGAAAAGATCAGAGGTAATGGAGGTATACAAGCTAGAAAAGGCTATTGAAAATGAAAAGATGGATCTTGAATTAGCTATTGAACAAATCAAGAAAGAAAAGGAGCAACTCTCTCAATAATTACAGAGAAGGAAAGATCTTACAACACAAATGGATGATAATCTCTACATTGAATAAATAATTGAAGACTTACGTCTAGAAATAAAATAAGATGAAGTTGGTGCAGCAATCAAAGAACTACTTGAGAAGAATTCCAATCTTCAAGAAGAAGTCAAACATTTGAAAAGAGAGCAAGAAATCCAATCAATCAGATTATGTGAAGTCATGGAAGAAAAAGACAAATCCAAAGAAGAGATGGAAGAAAAGGACAATGAAATTCAACAACTATCCCATCAGAAAGAAGACAGTATTGATCAACTCAATGATGCAAATCAAGAGCTTATCAATCTGAGGACATAAAATGAAAGACTACAGAATGATCTCAGCATGCAAAAGAAAACCAATGAAAGAATAATGAAATAACAAGAAAGCATGAATCGGTTGGATCAGAAAACTCAATATAGACATGAAGGAAAATTTGGATTAGGATATATAGATGAAGGTGAATCATCTTAGCAAGGAGCTCAAAAGAACAAAAGACCTACTTGTAATCATTAAAGTAAGATAGGTCATACATCAAATAAGTGTTGGAGCAATGGTAAAGAAAAATTCAATGGAAAGTGTTACAATTGCAATAAGTATGATCATAGAGCAAGTGAATGCATAGAGAAACCTAAGTTTGAAGGAAAGTGAAACAATTGCAAAAAACAAGGACACAAATCTTCAGAGTGTAAGACCAAGAAGTGGAACCTAGCAAAGAAAATTGTGAAAGCAATATTTGGTTGGGATTACAACACATGGTGTAGATGTCACTACTATGGTGAGTTTGGGCACATTGGAGAAAATTGTGCGAAACATCACACGAGGAAAAGAGACACTACAAAGAGATGTTTTATTTGTATAGAACATGGACATCTTTCCAAGAACTATATGAACATAGGTAGAATAGAAGATGAAAAGAAAGCCAAAACTAATAATATCAGGAAACAAATGACATAGCAATTGGTGCAAAAATCTCCAAAGAATGTAAGACAAAGTCCTAAAGTTGTTGACACCCAAGTCAATGAGTTGGATGGCTCAACCACCTCGACTTAGTTCCCCATGGAGATCACTAAAACTTTGATTCTAAAGAAGTCATCTAACATCAGTTCTAGCTAGCAAGAAGAAAGATCAATATCAACATTCAAGATGCATGAGGGTCACCAAGTGATGATGGAAGTTCAAGACCTTATCAAGCAAGGTCTATTTGCATATTTTTTTAGGATGTAAATGTCGAGTTGGTAGTTCCTATTGAGTAACAAGACCTTTCTAAGTTGAAGGTGTCTTTCAAGCATTAAAGACCAAACTAAGTGGAGGACAACTTATCACTGAGCGGATATGTGTATGAAGCATTAATAGAGATCATGAAGACTAAAATTTGTTAAAAGGAGGAAATTGAATGTATTATCTCATTGCAAAATTTTAGAGCATAGAGCATAAAGATAATTCAGATCCTCCAAGTGATTTAAGTTATTGTTCTTAAAGATTCTCCCATTTTCAAAACCCTGATGGCATCTTCAAGTAGCAAGGTTAAGAAAGGTTTTGAAATGTTGGTTTGTGGAGTTGATTACAAGGTTCCTGCATTCAAATTGAGTCTAGCAATTGCAAAGGCACTTGACCCTGGTGGAGCACAATCCCAAATTCTACCTAAAGTACTTCTTGTTCACATCTGATCATTTTATCATTGTTCTATTCAGGAGCTTGGAACCCTAGAGATGATTGAAGCATACAACATATTATGTGTGGATGGTATTCTAAAACATGAGCATAAACATTTGGAGACAAAGGGTTTGACTCATCTTGAGTTATGTTCATAACATGTAGTTATGGTTAGATCATCCTATTTTGATAACCAAGAAGATGATACATAGGATTACTAGATTTCCCATGTTGAAAAAAGAAAAGACCACTAAAACCCTAGGTTGGGTTGAATTGACAAAGTGGACTCTTGTTGAATGGGATGGAAGAGGCATGAAGCTTAGTGGTATAACTGATATGGAATTGAAGTTTGGCATCCATGTGATAGCTCACAAAATCTATAGCTCAAACTAGTTGAACAATGTGTTGTGCGAAGTGTTTGACCTAGCATACAAGGTAGTAAAGAACAATTTATCCTTCTACCTTGTCAAGATGTTGCTAGATCAATTGAGCAAGAACATGGATAGCATCCAAGTATCAAATAACAATCCATCTAAGTTTGGTTCTCCTTTGACATTTTTATTTTTCTATGTTCAAAATTTTTTCCCTTCTAAAGGTATTGTAGTATGGAAGAAAGATACTCCAGTATTGTACCAAATCAATTAATTTATAGTAGAAATGGGAGAAACATTTGACAATATTATGGATAACTACTTTGAGACAATCAAGAAGAAGATGCAAAATAGATTTAGGAGGATATATGTTTCATGGTTGACTATGACAAGATTTATATTCAAGTAATTAGGCCTAGAGTAGCATGGGTTAAGCCTTTGGAATATGAGGTTAACATTGATGACACTAAAGATATCATTGAAGCTCTATTGAATGAGAATGTGGATCCTAAAGCAACATATTTTGGCACTTATGAAGAGGCTAAGGCTAGAATTGATCTTGAGATAAAGTTACCCCAAGCAGTTAGTAGAGGAAGGAAAAGGATTAAGAAAATAATGAAGAATACTAAGCAATCAAGCTCTCCTCTAATGCTTACTGAGCTCAAAGGAGATGATATAGAAGATGAAGAGGAGGATGTAGAGGAAGCATAACCTAAGGAAGAGGAGCCTTTGAAGAAGAAAGGGAAGGTTATAATAACCAAGCCTACCAAGTTTGTCAAATCTAAGAGGAACCTGCAAGTGGGCGAAGAGGATGAAACTGAAAAAAATATCTTCTAGAGGTCTACCCCTACCCTTCAAGAAAGATTGAAGAATATGGAACAAGGAATAATTATGACATGTTTTAAGTCTCTTAAATATGAGACTAGGAATGAAGAGGAGAAAAGGTGAATTGAGGATACCCTTGTGACAAAATTGGGTAAGTGGAAGTATTCACCTGATGAGATTACATAACAAGTTTTTGATGTACTTTTGAAAGCAATCAGACCTCAATGGGATAATGCAATTAAAGTTGCTAAAGACACTAGTGAACAAACTTTGAGACAACTTATGTTGAGTCTCAGTGAGAAAGAGGTGAAGGAAGCATTGAAAGTAAATGAGAAGAAGCTCACACCCAAATTCAATACATGCTTAATATTTTTGAAGGACGTTGAATCTATGGTGAAGTCTACTACTACCACATGGAAAAATATCTATGGGTTGCACAGGCCTAGTAACTTTTTTGTGCATGTTGATGACAAAGATGGTGAAGATGATGGTGTTGAAGAAGTAGTAGAAATCAAAGATGATGAGATAGATGATGTCAATCTTGATAATGAGGATGAAGAGAGAGAAGAAACTGGAGGAAGTCTTCCAAAAATACAAAGTATTGAGGAAATAAATGCAAAAAAGATTGCAGCATTGTTATGACTTTCTTTTCTCACTCTCTGAGAAAGCCTTAGTGCAATCATGCTCAAAGAAAGCTTCTACTAAGTTGGTTGAGGTCAAAACTACAACACCAAGCACACAACCAATCTTTGGAATTTCTCTTCCAAGTATTTCGATGACTAAAGTACCTACCACTTCATCTATCAAGTAGCAAGTCTTCCCAGCATTAGGCTTGACTAAGAAACAACAAGGTATTCTTGTTGTTAATGTTAGTATTCTTTGTGCAATTCCTACTTCTTTAACTATTTTTTCCACCATGGCCAATACAATGATAGTTTAGAATCAATCTCAACAAGCACTAAAATTCTAAATAAGGAAAAAGAAATTGTTCATTCTACCATTCCAAAGATTAAGGGTAAAGAAGAGGAAGAAATTGATCTGGATGAGGATAATGTTATTCTAAATTGGGATACCTCTAACCTCACTCTTGAAGAGATGGATACCATTGGAGAACCTTGGAAGAAAAGGGCTCAGAAAAAGAATCTTAGAGAAGAAAGGAATAAGATTAATCAAGTCCTTGAGGACATAAATAGCATATATGTTGATGCTCTAAAAATTGAGGTTGAGGGAAACAACCTATTCTAGATTAGTTAGCTAAAATTGTCCACAAGTGCAATGAAGAACTGAATGGATAAGAAAAATTATTCTAGAGAGGTGAGAGAATATTTGAAAATCAAGTTTTGGATAAAGTGGCACAAAAAATTTCTATTGATCTAGTAGAGTTGTCTACTATTATTAATTCATTGGAAACATCTGTAAATAATGTTGTTTCATTATTTTTCAAATTGAGTGACACATCTATTTTTACAAGGGAAATTAAGGATAAATTATCCAAGATAGATGAGGATATGAATGCAAGTGTATACCAGCTATCACTTGATCCTAGATATAGTTCTACACACTTTACAAGGATCAGATATTTAAAAAACCTCCAGGCAAAATTGTTGAGGGAAGAAGCCAGAATTAGGGCCACACTTGTAGCAATTTAGGGCATGATTCTTCCAAACATGGATGTACTACAAAAACACATTGCACATGCAAAGACACTCATCCATGACAACAACTTCTCTATAGATGACCACATGATGGAACTGTCAGTAGAGGTACAGATAGCCTTGCATGCAAGTAAGGTATTGCAAGAGAATTCGGACAAGACTATGTCAATCATTTTGAAGGTACACATTGATTTCTTGTCACATTTTGGTAATAACTTATAGATCACATTATACACCTTTAGAATTTATGTCAAAAGGAGGGAGAAGAAGATTATCTATATAGATTATAGGAGAATATATGTTTAAATGGAGAGAAGAATATTATTTGTATAGAAAATATTATTAGAGATATATGTATGGGGGAGTAGTAATATAAACATATATGTACAACTAAGTAGTAAAATGTTTACAAAAGTAATTTTGAAAAATCAAAAAAATAAAGTAATTTACCGAGCTACACCAGTAGCAAGTCAAAACTAAGTTGAAGACACAAAATGTTGATAAAGGAAGTTTTTGACTTGTAATTTTGTGAATTCATATTTTTGGTATGAAATATTTTTGTCACTAATGCCAAAGGGGGAGATTGTTGACATTAAGGTCAAGTTGTCTATTAGTGACTTAATACTTAGCCAGTTGGTTACATTGCTACCAAGCTCTATAGTTGCTACCAAGCTTATCATTCATTCAATAGTGTTAACCAAGTGTTTTAGTTACAACCAAGCTCAGTAGTCAAAATTGAGTTCATGTCAAACTTCACAGTATCTACCAAGCATCTAAGACAATTTACAATATAGCCCAAGTGTAGAACTATCTACCAAGCTATCCAGTAGAAGTGATGAAGATATTAGTGTTAACCAAGCTCTATAGTGTCAACCAAGTTCTACAATGTCTATCAAGCTCATAGTGTTAACAAAGTAAATCCAGTGTTGATCGAGTCATGTAGTGTCGACTGAGTGATTCAGTATCTACCAAGTTTCTCAATATTCACCAAGTCATATAGAGTTGATTGAGTCCATGCTACTCGAAGTGATCAATATCAACCAAGCTTCAACTTCAACCAAGTGCCAAAGTTTTCCAAGAGTTAATAGTATTTGTCGAGTGTCAAAACATCACCAAGTTGTCTTTTGAAACCAAGTTATAGCAATGGGCCAACTTTGTGAATTATGATGAATTTGGTATTATAGTTGACTCCAGTAAGTAGTTAATTGGACTAATTTATATGTAATGTATTGTATCATATCCAAATGAGTATTTCATTGAGTATGTGAAGAAGTATAAGTAGATGTATGTGAATTGAAGAAGGATACAAGCAATATATGGTAAAGTGGAGACTTATCTATCACAATCAAGTGATCATTGCAATATAAGGAATCTCATTCAGAAAATCGTAGTTGCAAATCAAAGATCAACCACTAATTCATTCTAATAGGTACATCAGTCAAATCCTTAACTAGGTGGACTTAACAGTCATTTGCTAAATCTTCTAACAGGGTGCATACTGCACTGTATGTTTGTAAATCCTTTAGCAAGGTGGACCTAACAGTCCTTATTGCTCTTGACAGGGTAGATCACAAAAAGTGGTCAATTGTAAGTCTTAATAGGTCAACTTTATATTGTTGTACTAAAGGTTTTGGGTATCATCCCCACCCTAGTTTTACTTTCTAATTGAAAGGTTTTTGGGTCACCATATCTTATCTCAAAGTGTTATGAATGTTTTATTGCTTTCATTATTACATGCACGTAATTAGATCAGAATAATATATCAAGGATTTATTGGAGAAGTGAGTTAAATTTTTATTGGTTCTTGATTCACCCCTCCCCTCCTAGTAATGTAGCCTACCTTTTATTTCTAACAATGAAGGACATGCAAAGGGTGAGGGATTTAAGATTGTGACAACATTTTTCCATGAACGACATTATAGCAATAATTTCATTTGTATTCCTCTTGTTGTCTAACATGGCCAACAAGGTGCACCTACACTTACAACTATAAGAAAAAATTAAATTCTACATTGATAATTTATTTTTTAAATTTGATTTTCATATATATATTGTGACAATTGAATGCTTTGTACATCTATTTTCACTATTTTTCTTTATAATATATACACATTATACTGTTGTTGAAATTGGCAACCTAGGGAATGAAATAATTGGGCTACAAATTCCTAGGAGCCAAGGGACCCTGGACCTATGCTACATTTTTTGGAGACATGGAAGAAGTTACTACTGGCTTCAGTACTTCTAAATGTATAAAATAGTTAGTGGAGTTCTCCATTTCATAAAACTAAAAATAGTCATAAGATTTGAAGGCATGGAGTTTTATGAATACTCAAAATTTTGTGAAAATCTAATCAATAAAATGGCTGCTAATTTTTTTATGAAATCCAGCAAATCAGCTAATCTATTTTTTTTAAATAGTGTAAATCAACCAAACCCATTGCAAAAGTGGCAAACTAATGATAAGCATGGTATTAGGAGTTGAGATGGAATTTGGCAAAAAAAGAATTATCTAAAATTATCATAATTCAAGGTTTTTACTTAAAAATCTTATGACTACATAAGCAATTTAGCTATAATTAGAATAAGCTTTAACTAACCTACATGATTTTTCACACCATAGTGACTAACGAACCAGATTGAAACAAAAAGTTTGAAACAACACTAGCACCATACCCTACAATTGTCATTATCCCTCATGGAATAGCACTAAACCATGCAACTTGCTTGAAATTTACATTAAATACCTATATGCAAAGATGAAAGTGACTTTATCATATTTGTGCTTGAATTCAAATGTAGTGAAAATTTCAATATGCAAGAACTAAAATTGTATTCATGATTCTTGTGATTTTTGTTTGACATATTCTTTGATTAAAATACCTATATCTAAGAGAGAAGAATAAAATAACCCTAAAGACAACAGAAGAAAAAAATATTACACATAAAAAGATGGACTTGTGATGTTCAAGTAAAGATATCCTTTTCTATGAACAACAAGATTATCAAATGAGTACAAGATAAATTTCACAACAAATATTTGATGTCCACATTTTGTCTAAATATACCATCAAGATAGCTACTAAACTTATCTATCCAAATCTGAAACTCTATCAAATTATGTTGGTGTTTGCATCATGGATATGATTTGCTAATAAAATTAGTCCAGTATGGTATAAGTGTGAATAGAGTATTTATAGTCAAATTTAGATAAAATAACTCAAGCATCATCACTAACCACAAATTAATTGTTCAAGATTACATATAGAGTACCCCTATATGCAAGCCTTGTCAATGTGTCCATATACTAATTTATTTTGATATGAAATAGAATATGATTTTAATGTTATTTTTTTAGAAGGAAAGGGGGTTTTGAAAAATGAAATAAACTAATAAGATCTCAAATAGTTCATAAACCATGCAGATTTGATGCATTCAAGAAGAGAATACTTACACAAAATGAAGCCAAAGCATGCCATACAAGTTGACTATTGGCCCTTCCAGTTTATTATTTGATAGTTTCCTAACAATGACACATTCAAAATGCATTTATGAGCAAAGACCTAGAATGAATGAAATTGATTAAGCAATGAAGGTATGTTAGTTTGAGCTTCACTTGGTTTCAAAACTAATTTAATATTCTCTACTTAATAAAGCCAACAAAGTTTATAAAACAAGGTTTATCAAAGAGAATTTTAAAATAATCCTTTATTTTTTGTATTTCTCTTAGATTTCTTAAGGAAAAGACTAAGGGGAACATCAATATCTTCCTCATTCTCCTCATCTTGGGGCTGTAATGTCAAATTATGATGCTTCCTCCTAATTTGAGGAGGACGAGGTTGTTACACTAAAGGGGGGGTCTCTACAATAAAAAGTAAATGGATTAAATTTAAATACTTTTTTTGTATTGTTACAATTATTTCATTAACTAGTAAGAAAATTCCACATCATGTACATTAACATTTTGATCGGCCACCACCTCAACATGTTGAACACTTCGAACATGCTCCACTTGTTCACCATGATGTTCAACATGCTCTAAAATATTCAAAAAACTATTACACGTACAACCAATTGCAATTGAAGATGTTTAATTCTATTAATAATTACATAATTTATTTTGAATAGAAAATAAATACCTTCACCACTTTGATTCACATCATGGCCTTTGTCATGCATAGGATCTGTGATAGGATTTGATGGCTGCAGTGAAATGTCATCCACGTTGTTATCATTGTTTGATATATAAAACAAAAATAGTTATTTATGAAATTTATCAACTATTCAATTTTATTTACTTTTCATTTGACCAATTTACCTGTGTCTCATCTATTGCACTAGATTCTTTAGTATGGCTATCAAATTCTTGGCATAGGTGTGCAACCACAACTTTATAGCCTTCCTTCAAGGAAATTTTTTTGTCTTCATCCATGGGTTCTACATTGGATTTCCTGCCCTGTATTTTTTTCTTAATATCATCAATTTTGCATGTATGATTTGATTAAACAAAATTGATATGAAAAACCATTGCTTTTACTTACAAGTCAAGAGTGAAGTTTTATATTGCCACCAGAGCCAAGTTTGTGTTGGCCAACCTTTTGTACTCTCACTTCTGTAGCTTTTGATGTGTTCTTCAGTCTATGAAAATTCTCAAACATGTTACACTATATATTTACAAATATCACTAATTAGTGCATGATTACATTCTACTTAATATTATCATGACATGCCTTCTTTTTCCCTCTTTTGGTTCAATTCCTTTATCTTGTAGCATTTTCTCTTTTGCATCTTCTATTATTTCATTCCACTTCATCAGTGAAATCATAGGAGGATGCTTGTACTTTAGTTTAACCTTTAGTGCCCTTCTATATTGGTCCCTCACAGTCTTTATATGTCTGGATGCTCTTTTAAAAAGTAGGATACTGTCACAAATGTTTTTTCCAAAGAGGTCCTCAAAAGATGTAATGAGCAGATTTTTAAATTCATGACCCTACTCATTCCACCTTTTTTTTAAAAACAAAATTTTTAGATCAATAACTTTAGTATAGTACAATAAAATGGAAGAAAAGAAAAATAGTGTACCAATGATATGAAGCTATGTACCATTTATGTATGGTGGGCCCAAATAGCTTCAATGTCATTTCAAAAAGAGTATCATATAAAAACATCATTTTCTACAAAAACATCATGGGATTATTAGTCTAGAACAAGTTATGTATATTTAAACTACAATTATTATATAAATAATAACAATTTTAAAGCTCCTAAAAGCTTTGGTACTTTTAATAGAAACATGGTTTTCTTGTTCAACAATAATAACCCCACAAACAAACCAGTACTAGTAACACGGGCTGATCCAGGAAATGGTTCAACTTCAGTAGTAGTGGTCTACGTTCTTGTATCATCTATAGGTGTACATATTAGTGCACCAAATAGGTCCATGAGTATAAAATGCACCCATCAACCAAAAAATTAATGCATTACTAGCTTATAACAAAATAAAGCAAAACAAGGTTTTACTAGTTGTACTTGGCATAGATAAAGATGTCTCCAAGCTTCTTGTTGTCAATATTGCAGTTGGTAGTATCAGAGTGGTGATTGAAGGAGGCATATGCACTTCATCATGAGTTGAAGAATACATTGTTAGGAAAGACATTTGCAATGGATAATAATCAAATGGGGTACTAGAAGCATCCCAAACATAAAATTGAGTCAATCATGCATGCAAAGGTTAAATTAATGGTTAAGGTTTAAGGATTGTCTACATGAAGGTTGTGTGCTACTACAACCCTAATGCAAGAGCATCGAAAGAGAATCAGGAGAACAAAATTTCAATTTGGAAGGACACCTATTAATAGTCAAATTACATTGTAATCAGACCATTAAGGCCATGCCAAGGGTTATGGGTTTAATTATCATTACATGAACATGCCATATTTGAATGTAAATGGTCCCCTAAAGTCAATAGTTATGAGTGAATTTTGAGTTAGCCTATTTGGGATCAGTTTGTCTTTAATTATTTAATCTCTTTTAAATAGATAAAAATCACCTGATTATAAAGGAGAATGCCTAATTTGAAAGGGCCACATAATGGAGTTAAAAGAAGAGACATAAAGGAATAGGAGACACAAGGATAACTAAGAGGAAATAGCTTAGTAAAAATTTTAAAGCCCGATATGCATGGTACGAGTATGATGGCATAGAAGATGGGAAATGGCTTTTAAAGATAGGAGGTAGCTTAGGTCTTGAATAGAGGGAGAGATGATAATAGTAAGAAGGAACATAGGTCTATAATGTAGAAGGAGCCCCATAATCATAAGGGGGAGATTGAGTATGAAGCCCGATGATAGGAGGAAAGAGAGAGCTCGAGTTTCAAAGAATAGAAAGCCAATTTGAGTGAAGGGGCAATCTTGACCAAATGACTAAATTTTTCATGTTTTGAAATGAATATGGTTTTGTTTCAAGTTTTTTGTTTGTGTGGAATTGGATTGTTGATCTAAAATAACCCGAAACTTTGTTATAAAGATATGGTTGAAAAGGGGTGTGAGCCCTATGAGAATTTCCCTTAGGGAAAAATTCACCCAAGATCAAAGAACTCAAGCACAAGCACAATAGTAGACCAAAAAGAGCATGATAAGAATATCAACATGTATTTGATTTGATGTGAAAGTACACTAGGAGTGTCTATCTATAAAGGCCTCTAGAATGCTTCTAAAATGCATAGGAATCAATATACTGATAAGTCATACAACTAGGCACATGTCCACCAGGTGTGGGTTATCCTCCATTAAGCATAGGAGTAAGTGTGATGATGAGAGGATAAGCCTACAAAGGTTTATCATATAAAATAATGTTGTAGACACCATGTGCTAAAATAGGAGTGCAAATAACTATTTGTCTACATGACAACTCAATTAATTATGCAAATTGTAGTGTTGTAGACACCATGTGTTGTGTTGGTGTAAATAAGTATTTACTTATTATACTTTACTTAAGTTTACTTAGGTCAATCCATTATTTTATTATTTCTAAGGTGAGACACTAAGGAGTTTGCATACTTTTATGAGTTGTCATGTTGACAACATAGGAGTAAGGAACTTTAAATTAGCACATGGTGTCTACAACATTGGAGTTTTCTTAATTAACTGAGTTTTCATGTAGACAACACAGTTATTCGCACTCCTATTTTAGCACATGGTGTCTATAACATAATTTTGCCTGCTATACCTTTGTAGGCTTATCCTCTCATTATCACACTTACTCCTATACTTAATGGAGGATAATCCACTTCTGGTGGACATGTGCCTTCCTGTAAGACTTATCAGTATGGTGATTCTTAGGCATTCTAGAAGCATTCTAGAGGCTTTTATAAATAGGCGCTCCTAGAGTACTTGAACACATTGAATTGAATAGCAATAAATTAATTGTGGATATTGTTATTATGATCATACCTTCTTGATCTACTATTGTGCTTATGTTTGAGTTCCTTGATCTTGGGTGAATTTTTTCCTAAGAAAAATTCTTACATGTTGAATTAGAGTTGCTTACTCCAGTGTTGTCAACATGACAACTCATAAGAGTACACAAACTCCTAAGTGTCTTACAAAATAAATAATAAAATAATGCATTAACCTAAGTAAACTTAAGTAAAGTATAATAAGTAAATATTTATTTACACCAACACCCCCCTTAAGTGCAACTTAGGGGAATGCACTTAAGCTTACAAAAGCTAGGATGAAAAATGCAAGATAGATCCTGACTACTAGGCCATGTCAGGTACCCATATACATAATGTAATGCAATCTCTCATAAAGTAGAGAAAGAGGGAAAACCTCATGGGAAAAAGCCTCTCTCAAAAAGAGAGATGAAAAATAAGATGCATGGATGGATGGAGTAATCAAGACCCCCCATTACGACATAAATCAAGTATATACAAAAGAGAAGTATGAGAAGGACAAAACCTCATAAGAGGAAAAAGTCCCTCCATAAAAGAGAAGAAGAAGGAGACAAGGTAGTCCCCCCCCCCTAAATGTAGTGTATCGCACAGTGATAGCTGCTCCAATGTAGAAGTTGATCCATGACCCCTGAATGATGTTCCTCCCCTTTGGAAGAAATAATGGCAGAGGTACATGTGAGATTATTTCCCTATGAGTAGAAAGAATCTTGATGATGAAAGGTGTCTCTGAAACCTGCTTAGTTTTCCTTGTGTCGATATTGAAGATGGCTCCTTCCAATACTACTAAGAAGAAGTACGAATCTAGTAACGATAGATATAGAACATGCCTCAAAGAATAGACTATCTTCTCAAATAATAAAGAGACCTCCTGCAACTTTTGTACATAAGGATCCACAATCACATCAATCTGTGAAGACTGATCATGTAGAGAATGGACATGAGGGTCAGAGTGAGCTCTCACAACAACTAGAGAAGGATCTTCTTCATCAAAGAGAAGATGTAGATCATCAAGAATGTCTCCCAAATCTGCTATATGTGACTCCACGAAAAAACCTTCAATGTTTGTCAAGAAGTCATCTGCAAATGTTAGAACTAGTAGACAAGGTGTACCCTATTGTGCTGAAGTGCATAAATCTATCACTATGGAAATGGATGAAGTATTCACCTCAACAAAGAGAAGAAAAATATCATCAATGATGTCTCACATATCTTCAACATGAGACTCCACAAACAGACTTGCAATGTCAAGAAGGAAGTCGTCCCATGAAGGTAAAGTAGGAAGACATGGAGTGTCCTGTTGTACTAAATCCAAAGCATCTATGACTAGAACTAGATCAGTAGTAGCAACAGGAGCATCTGGAGGTGTGATCTCATCTGGAGAGGATGCAGCTGCAAGTGGAGGTAAAAGATCTTTTGGGAATAGAGGAATGTGTGGATCTCTATAAAGTGCCCAAAGATGGATCCAAAAATCATATGGATAAGTTGACTTCATGTCATCAAGTGAATCCATAACCTCCATATCCATATGTAGAAAGAGTGTATGACAAATGATGGAAAAAGTGTCACCATCATATGAAAGTCCTTTCGCATATGGCAATGCATTGTTCTGACTAAGATATGTGATAACCAATTGACTTCACTACTGATAGTTTTTTGGTGTCAAGATAATTAAATCTTCCTCTTCCATGATTGACTACTTACAACTACCTTTTGAGGCCTAAATCTGGCACTAAGCATTGTAGCTTGGATGTAAAACAATTTTGGAAAGTAATCAAAGCAATACAATTTAGAAAAGGTCCTAATGTTGAAAGTGATTTTTTTTTTCACACAATCTTATAATCAGATTACAGAACTAGAAAGTAGATAAAAAATTAAGCACTTTCAAAAAAAATGGAACCTGAAACTATGTCCAGATGAGCCCGTATGGAATATTTCAAGTTGTAAAATATAGGATTGGACAGGCATGGTCACCAAAAGATAAAATTTCTAACAAATCCATGCACCAAAACTAGAAAAGAATAGCATCACTAAAGAGCTCAGGAAATTCTACCCAAAATCAAAAAAAAATGCACATGATTTGGAGTCTGGATGACTGAGTTATGGCCTCCCAAAGTCAAATTGTCAAATCAAAACTGCATCTGGAGAGGGGTCTGGGTAGAAAATTGAGAGCTTAAATTTTATGATCAAACAACTATCACAATAGTTGAAAATGCCTAGGAATGACAATCAAACAACCGTCAATTTTAACACTGTGAAATGCTGACACAAGAAAACAATCAGCCTCCCTTGCTAACGTGGCAGTACGGATTATTGACATTGATCATACGGTTGACATGTGGTTGTATGGTTATATGGAAATGTACAAAAAAGTACATAACTAACATTGTTGTTTGAGTGTGCAAGTACAATTTGTTTCTTATGTGTCAATCCATGTGTTTGCGTGTTGTCCCCTGACTAGGCAAAAGTACTATGATGTGGGCTGTAAGTAAGCATCTGTTCTGTTGATGTGTCACCAAGGTTAAGCACCACATGGTTTTCTTTGATTAGTGCAGATGTCAAAGTAGGGTTTTGGGAATAAAAGATGTTGCCAAAAAACTTGTTTGTGGTCGTCGAAGTATGGACTGCAGCAGGCAAAACAACTTTGTGTGTCAGAGTTAGAGAAGCTTGTCAGAGCACCGAGCAGGTTGTCGTGGGACTATTTAAATTTAGTCCCACATTCATGAAACTAGTGGGTTTAGCAGTAAATAAAAAAGCCACAGAGCTTAAATAACAAAGCCATCGTACTGGTGTGTGGCTTACCGGATTTTGGTGTGGCCTGTCGTGTCAAGGTAATATTGAATCCCGCCAATCATTGATGTAAAAATATGTAGAATGAATACCACTATAGAATAATAAACTACCAATAAATTAGAATATTATCTGAATCAAAAGGAATATTCCACATAGGGCCAAGGTGTCACTGCCTGATGCCTGTACAAAAAAAAACTCTGTAGCCCCAACGAGCTAAAAAAAAATTTGAAAATATTCTGAAAATAGCAAAATAATGCTAACAAATTGTAGAGAAAATTAAAATATCAATCTAACTTAAATTAAATTATAAATCTAATAGTTCATACTCGAAATTGCAAATCAACCATTCAGGTGCTGGTTTGCAAAAAAAATTGCCTCAAAATCGACTTTGGCCTAGGGTAGGCAAATTTATAGTCAATTTTCAACGAATTAGCATTCCGGATGCAATGGAGAGGTTTGTTCTAGCTTTAGCCGCTCCCAACGATTGTGATACTCCAAATTTGGGTTGAGGTGCAAAAGCAACAATGGTCTCGAACAACTATGTGAAGAGAAATTCTCCAGGCTCTGATACCATGTAAGAATTTGCCTTAGGAAAAAATTCACCCAAGATCAAAGAACTTAAGCACAAGCACAATAGTAGACCAAAAAGAGTATGATCAAAATATCAATATGTATTTGATTCATTGTGAAAGTACACTAGGAGTGTTTATATATAAAGGCCTCTGGAATGCTTCTAGAATGCATAGGAATCGGCATATTGATAAGTCATACAACTAGGCACATGTCCACCAGGTGTGGGTTATCCTTCATTAAGCACAGGAGTAAGTATGATGATGAGAGCATAAGCCTACAAAGGTGTAGCATGCAAAATAATTTTTTTGACACCATGTGCTAAAATATGAGTGCGAATAATTGTGTTGTCTACATGACAACTCAGTTAATTATGCAAACTCCAGTGTTGTAGACACCATGTGTTGAAATAGAGTTGCTTACTTTAGTGTTGTCAACATGATAACTCATAAGAGTATGCAAACTCCTAAGCGTCTCACCAAATAAATAATAAAATAATGCATTAACCTAAGTAAACTTAAGTAAAGTGTAATTAAATACTCATTTACACCAACAAGCCCAATTTAGCATAACATGGTGTAACCGCAGATCAACAAAATGAAAGATTTGTAGGTTATACATTTGGATAATAATCAAATCTCTACCTTTTTTTTCATATGCATTTCTTTTAGTGTTTAAAATTGATGTGTGCCCTGATAGGAAGTGGACCTCATCCAAGTATGTCATATGTGTGTTATAATTAAAGAGGATAGAATTAAGGCCCTCCCATTTCTTCAGTTTGATATCATGCTCCAAGAACCACAGGTAATTTGGGTAGTAAAATTTTTACCTTTCCATATTCAGCATCATGTTTTGCCAAGCATTTTTGGTGTTTCTTCATATACATCTAGTTAGTAGAGTTTCCTATTGAAGTTGGTAATTCGAGCATCACCTGGGGTAATATGATTAGTGTTTGGCAGCAATTTTATTGAGATTCTCAACTAGAAGAAATCTTTGTTAGTAGATCAAATAAATTTCTTGATTCAATAGGTTTCTAGTGAAAATAAAGATGCATTCATGAGCCTGCCCCTGTGCTCTGCAAGTCCACCTTTTTTTGAGTGCAAGAACACCTAGGTAAAGCTAATTGTTAATCTAGGGTTCCTAGATGAGTTTTGGCTTGTAGTGGCTTTAGCCAAGCCACTAGGATAATAAAGGGGCTCATAAATTCTAGAATATATTTTAGCCATCAGGAGGTCAATTTGGGTCATTAGAAATGTGCAAGATCACTTTTTTTTCCAACTTGCTACGTAAACCGTAAGTGTTGTCATTCTTGCTAATTGGGACATTTGTGCATCTGGAGGGCTAGATTGGACATGGAAGAGATGGAATGGTATTTTCATGTCCTAGATGATATATTCAAACATTTTTCAAAGTTTTAGGAGGCTTTGACCAAGCCTGGTCCATGTGGACAAAAGTTGTCAAGATGCATGACAACTTTGCAAAAATTGCAAAAGTTGTCATGACAACTTTTATTGCAAAAAGTGAAATTTTGAGTAAGAGGTTGAATAACCACCTCAAAGAGGCTGGAATATGGAGAATGATTCCATATAAGGCCTCCTTCAACCTTGAACAAGGTTTGGATGGCATTGTGAAGGAATTCTATTGAATGAGCAAGTATGTTTCACGGTTAATTTTGTCATAGTACGGGGTTTTTGCTTCTTGAGGGAATTTGATGTATTGTATTCAATATTGTAGCTTTTTCATGAGTTTTTAAATGTAATTTACTAGTTTTTTGTGTGAGCAGATAGTTTGTGGGATTTATTTCATTCTATTTTTGTAAATATTTTGATTTTTTCTTAGTTGTTGTCTTCAACCAAGCAGTTTGGGAAAATGGAGTCTTAACTCACCTTTCTATAGTGGAAATGGTATAGTCTCTTGCAATGTATGAGAAGAATCCTTGTACTATAAATATACAAGTTCTTGTGCCCCAAAAAGAAAGTTTGGCCAAGTTATGGTGATGCCAAGAGAGCCTAGTTAGGGATCACAATGATTGAAACAACAGAGGAGGGGATTGAATGCCATAATTGCTTCAATCCAAGTGAATGGGGAGAATGATATGCAAGTGGAGAAGTCCTGTAAAAAAGTATACCTTTTCAAGACCTTTTGGAGACCTATTTTAATGGGGTTTTAAACAAACCCTTGTGTTTTCAATTAGTAAATTAGCAAACCCTTCATTTTAGGCTTAAACTCAACATTCCACTATATGGACAGGTTGGAGAAATGAGATCAAGTGAATCCTAAAGGACTCCCAAAAGGGTATCTAAATATGAAGTTAGTTTTTCAGCTCACAAATCCTTTTCCTAAGTTAATTTCCAAAAGGTGGGTTTGGAGGCCTAATTCCTTGTAGCCTTTTTAGGTCTAAATTGGAGTTGTTTCTTGGAATCGATATAGATTTCAATGGATTTTTTATGGGTGAGTATCATAATTGTCTCAAATCCCTAGGAACAATCCTCTCACTTAATGTTGAGTAGGTTGTCATCATATGTGGGAATTTGGTATAGGTGATCCATTAGAGCATCTAAGGAGCATTGCTAGAATGAAGCTAGGTTCTACATTGGTGTGGACAAGTTGAAAAGGGAAAGGATCAAAGTTGTGATCCTTCCAAGTTAAGGTTAGTACAAGAACCTTGTTAGGATAGAGAAGAGGCCTAGAAAGAACCCTGGCAGAATTTAGGGTTGAGGTACAAGACTTGTTCTCACATCATAGTGGTATCAAAGTCCTAAAATATTTGGGATTGTGGATAGATATTTTAGACTATAGAAGATTCAATAGGTGAAATAAATATGGTGACTAATGCAAAGTTATCTAAGGATATGGGTGAGAAAAAGGAGAAAAATAAAGTCCTTGAAGAAGCCCTAGAAGAAATGAAGACTAAGCTAGAAGAAGTTGTTGAAGCAACCAAGAATAAAGATGAAGAAGGTAGAAGCAATGAAAATGGAAAGGCTAAGGTTCATGAGGAGGACATCATACCTAAACTAGACCCTCTATTGAATGAAGATCCATTCTTGAAGGCCATCAAATTACTAGGATGAAAATCCATAGAAGGAATCCTATTGTTTAATGGAAGGATAGACACAAATACAATGATGGAATGGATTGAGGGGATGGATAACCATTTTGAATGTGAATGTGATAACCATTTTGAATGTGAATGTGTAACAGAGGCACAAAATGTGAAGGTTTCCAAATAAAGACTTGGGGGATCAGTTTTGACATGGTGGAAGTACTTGTAGGATAAAATGGTCAACATGGGCAGGAAGCCTATAGCTAACTAGAATGCTATGGTGACCAAAGTGAAGGAGAAGTATCTGCCAAAATATTATGAGGTAAAATTACATAAAAAGAGGAAACGTTTGGAGTAGAAGGACTTGGATGTGGCATCTTATATAGAGGAATTCCAAAAGCATGCCTAAGGTCAAATATTCAAGAAGAGGAACATGTTAAGGTAGCAAGATACTTGGGTGGGCTTAAATGGAACATCCAAGAGGAACCAAGCCTATGAACCCCTACAACTATTTATTAGTGTCATCAATTGGAACTTAAGGTGGAAAAAAAGAATAGGAAGAAGGGTGATTCAAACTTCAAAGGTAGAGGCAAAGGAAGAGACCAAAGAGAGCATAAAGGTGGATACCAAGGAAAAGGCAATGATCAGAGAAATCAAGGTCAATCTAAGATAGTAGAGCAGGGTAGTGAATCTACTCAAGGGGTGGTTAATTAGGAGAAAGAGGCAATCAAGGAGGCTCAAATAGAGGAAGAGGTATAGGTAGGACCAACTCATATTTTTCAACCATTAAGTGGTACACGTATGCTTAATTGGGCCACCCTACATATAGATGTCCTGACAAGTCTAATTCTTCAAGTGGAGATAAGAGTTTTTCCTATGCTCAAGAGGACCACATGAGTTCTAAGGTATCTAAGGTAGATCATATTGATTCAAAGAGAGGAGAGAACTTAATGTTAAAGAGAGTGTTGATTAGACAGTCAACTAAGGATGAACCCAAGCATAGGAAAGCCTTGTTCATAATTAGGTACAAGATTTTGGGCAACCACAGAAAATATTGTATCAGAGGAAGTAGTGAAGAAGCTCAAGTTAAATAAGGTACCTCATGTTAACCCATACAAGGTTACATAGTTTAACAAAGAGCAAAGTTTGTTGGTGAACGAGCAAACTTTGGTTGAGTTTTCAAAATCAAGCTACAAGGAAAAAATACTTTGTGACATATCACCTATGGATGTATTCCATCTACTATTGGGAAGACCATGGAAATATGAAAGAGGTGCTATCTATGATGGAAAGGATAATTTTATCTCTTTCAACAAGGATGGAAGAACCTTTAAGATTCAGCCTTTGTTGGAGGAAGATGAATCACAATCTACAAATCCTGGTGTGTTGTTGAGTAGTGGGAAGGAGTTCATCAAGGCTCTTAAACATGAAGATAGTGAAGGGTATGCCATTCTCCTTAAGCCTAAGGATGAAGAGAAACCTAAACAAGATCCCTTACCCACTAAGATCTAAGAGATGCTTGATAAATATAAGGACATAGTGAGTGATGGAATAGTTGCAACTCTACCCCCAAGGAGAGTAATAAATCATTAGATTGACTTTGTACCTAGTGTTTTATTGCCTAATAAGGTAGCCTACAAGCTTACCCTAGATCATGATAGAGAGGTAGCTAGGAAATTGCAAGAACTCCTTGATCAGGGCCTGATAAAGAAGAGCATCAGTCCTTGTGTGGTACCAGTAGTTTTGGCATCTAAGAAATGAGGAAACTAGAGGCTTTGTACAAACTCAAGGGCCATTAATAGGATCACTATAAGGTATAGGTTTCCCATACCTAGAATTGAAGAATTGATGGATTGTCTTGGAGGAGATCAATACTTCACAACATTGGACCTCAAAATTAGTTACCATCATATAAGAATAAAGGAAGGTGATGAGTGAAAGATGGCTTTTAAAACCACAAATGGATTGTATGAGTGGCTTCTTATGCCATTTAGGCTCTCTAATGCTCCTAGCACATTCATGAGGCTCATGAATGAAGTGTTGAAGGATTACATTGGAAGGCTTGTGATGCAAGTGGGGTGGTAGTAGGATTACTAAATGAAGCTAAGAAGAAGTACTCTTCTTATGATAATATTCTTTAGTTTAGTCTCTTAGAAAATGGAGGTGTTACCTTCTATCCAAGGATTTTTTGGTGTTTACTGATAACCAAGACCTTAGCTACATAAATACCCAAGAAAAGTTAATAAATAGGCAATTGAAGTGGGTGGAATATCTTCAAGCATTCATATTCACTATCAAGCATAAGAAAGGGAAGATGAATAAGATTGCAGATGCACTAATCTAGAGAATGTTGACCATTCAATAAGTTCAACTCCATAGCATTGGTATAGAGAGTTTCAAGTATCTCTACAAAGATGATGAAGACTTTGCTAGAGCCTATAAGGCATTCTCTAAGTTTCAAAATCATTTTCATAGCTCTTTTGTTGATTATACCTTGCAGAGTGGACTATTGTTTAAGGGGAACCAGTTATGTATTCCTAAGGGTTCTATGAGAGAGAACCTTATCCAAGATAAGCATAATGGAAGCATAAGTGGATATTTTTGCATCAACAAGACCCTAGAGTTAGTCAAAAGGTTCTATTATTGACCAAAGTTGTCAACAGATGTGACAAGATATGTTGAACAATGTTTGGTGTGCATGAAGGAAAAAGGAGGAGCTAGTAATGCTATTTTGTACCAACCTTTACCAGCTCCTAAGAGGCCATAGGAGTGTGTCAGCATGGATTTCATTGTGGGGTTAACCAAGACAAAATAGGGTTGTGATAGCATCTATGTTATGGTGAATAGATTCAACAAGATGGGCCATTTCATACCTTGTTTACACTACCCATGATTCTACCCATATAACACATCTATTATTTAAGGAGATTGTGAGGATCCATGGAATAACCCTAAGCATAGTGTTAGATAGGGATGTCAAATTTATGAGTCATTTTTGGAAAACCTTGTGCAGAAGGTTAAAAACTAACCTATCTTTTGGATCGGCCTACCATCCTTAAACTGATGGTCAAACTAAGGTGGTTAATAGGAAATTAGGTAACTTGTTAAGGTTCCTAACTAAGGAATATGGGAAAACATGGGATGTGATTATTCCTCAAGAAAAATATGCATATAATGATAGTGTAAATAGGACAACTAGTAGGAGCTCATTTGAGATTGTTTATGTGATGCATCCAAGGGATGTGTGTGAACTTAGGGATCTTGGAGCTATGGAATATAGGAGTGGACAAGTTGAATACTTCACTCAAATCATGAAAGAAATCCAAGAATAGGTGAAGAATACTATACAAGAATCCACTCAAAAATTGAAGGCTAAAGTGGATGAGAAGAGGAAAGATGCTCAGTTTGTAGTAGGTGACTATGTCATGGTAAATTTTAATAAGTCTAGGTTATAGAAAGGAGTGCCTAAGAAACTACAAATGAAGAGAGTGGCATCTTGCAAGATTCTGGCTAAGTATGGAGCTAATGCCTACAAGGTGGCTTTGCCTAATGATCTAAACATCTCACCACTTTTTAATGTTGTAGACCTAGCCAAGTATAAAGGGCCTTTAATTGAAATATATGTGAACATATAGGAGGTCAAAAAGGATGTAGCATCTAATGTTCAACCTCCCAAGATATAGATAGAAGCAAACAAAGTACTAGATTCAAGAGTCAAGAAGACCACTAGACACAAGGTGTACATGGAACACCTCATCAAGTGGACAGAAAAACTAGAGTTAGAAGAAACATGGGTTGTAGCTACATATTTCAAGAAGGTTGGAATAACTGATGAAATATTTTCCACAGGGTGATATGATTCTCTCTTGTGGGGAGCATGGTGCAAGAGCACCTAGGTAAGGCTAATTGTTAACCTAGGGTTGTTATTTGAGTTTTGGCTTGCAGTGGCCTTAGCAAAGCCACTAAGATAATAAGGGGGCTCATGAAACCTAGATTATGGTTTACCCATTAGGAGGTCAAGTTGGGTCCTTAGGACCATGCAAGATCACTTATTTGTCCAAGTTACTAGGTAAAGTGCAAGTGTCGTCATTCTTGCTAATAGGGACATTTGTGCATCCAAAGGGCTAGATTGGACACGGAAGAAATGGAATGTTAGTTTCATGTCCTATATGACATATTCAAACACTTTTCAAAGTTTGAGGGGGCTTTGACCCAACCTGGTCCATGTGGACAAAAAGTTGTCAACGTGCATGATAACTTTGCAAAATTTGCAAAAGTTGTCATGACAACTTTTACTACAAAAAGTGCAATTTCAAGTAAGAGGTTGTATAAACACCTCAAAGAAGTTTGAATATGGATAATTATTTCATATAAGGAATCCTTTGACCTTGAAAAAGGGTTGGATGGTATTGTGAAGGAATTTCGTCGAATGAGCAAGTATGTTTTAGTGTTAATTTTGTTACAATACGGGTTTTTGGCTTCTTGAAGGCATTTGATGGATTGAATTCCATATTGTACCTTGTGCATTACTTTTTAGATTTTATTTATGAGTTCTTTTTGTGAGTAGATAGTTTTTGGGATCCATTCCATTCTCTTTTTATAAATATTTTGGTTTTTGCTTAGTTGTTGTCCTGAACCAAGTAGTTTAGGAAAATGGAGTCTTAACTCACCTCTCCACCATGAAAATGGTACGATCTCTTGGAATGTGTCAGAATACTCCTTGTACTATAAACATACAAGATCTTGGGCCCTAGAAAGCAAGTTTGGCCAAGTTATGGTGATGCCCTAGGCAAGCCAAGAGAGCACAATTAGCGCTCACATTGATTGAAACAATAGATGAGGCGATTGAATGCCATAATTGCTTCAATCCAAGTGGATGAGGAGAAGGATATGAGAGTGGAGAAGCCCTATAGAAAATGAGACCTTATGGAGACCTTTTTTAATGGGATTTTGAACAAACCCTTGATTTTAGGCTTAAAATCAACATTTCCCTATACAGACATGTTGGAAAAATGAGACTAGGTGAATCCTAAAGGTCTCCCAAAAGGGTATCTAACTATGAAGTTATTTTTCCACCTCATGAAGCCTTTTTCTAACTTAATCACCAAAAGGTGGGCTTGAAGGCCTAATTCCTTGTAGCCCTTTTAGGCCTAAATTGGACCATTTTTTTAGAATCAATATAGATTTCAATTAATTTTTGATGGGTATGTATTGTAATGGTCTCAAAACCATAGGGACAATCCTCTCCCTTCATGTTGAGTAGGTTGTGTCCATATGTGGGAATTCGGTATAGATGAGTCATTAGAGCATCTAAGGTGCATTGCTAGAATGAAGCTAGGTTCTAAATTGGTGTGGACAAGGTGAAAAAGGAAAGGATTAGAGTTGTGATCCTTCCAAGTTAGGGTTAGTAAAAGAACCTTGTTAGGAAAGAGAAGAAGCCTAGAGAGAACCCTAGGAGAAATTAGGATTACGATTATTTACATGAAGGTTGTGCACCGCTACAACCCTCACCGTTTTGACCATATTTCACAGGTGTCAAAAATTCTTGTAAGAAGAAAAAATAATATTTTATATCATGGTCCATAAGATAGTATAAAACATAAACATCTATTGAACTTTTATTATTGCTCAAGATTAATTATTACTTATCTTCATACAATTGACTCTATGTATCAATTCATCTATGAGTGCCTTTCTCTCCTTAGTTTTCTTTTGTTCCATGACAAGGATAAGAATCTCTTTACTATATTTATTTATAATCTGAATAATCATGAAGCCAGGTTCAGTGCTACATGTGATGTCATCTAAAAATGTCACCTCAATTTTATACCACATTCGATCTGCTATCATTTTTTCTTTTCTTCATCAATAAGTATTAAGTTGTGACATCAATAACAGTAAAATTCTATCAAAATAACTCCAAATCCATAAAGAAAAGAACATAATAATATGGCATTGGTTTCTATATTATTTTTACAATTACACTAATTAAGGTTTACCTTTGGTGAAGGTGTGTGAGGAACATCCTCGTCTATTCCTTGTGGTGGATCTATGTCCCCCTATGAAAAATATTAGTAATTCTTAGCAATCAGCAGCAAAATGAAAGTAATAGGCTTACCCAAAAAAATAATTAATAAAATAGTAGATTGTATATTGGATTCAATATTAAATGGAGGAAATTGGTTTAAAATATGTTATACTTACCAATCCCATGATAGCGAATTTTTTTGTATCTGCCTTATTCAAATTGTAATCTATCAGAAGCTCTTCCCCTACACTTATTGATTTTATCACACATACAAAAACATGATTTCTCGGATGTGCCTTGAATATACAATTTAGTTGCTTATTAGTTCACAAAGGTGAAGAACTATTTATAAAACCTACAATATTCCATGTTGCTTTTGGCCTTCCATCAATATATATAGTGAGCCTTTTATTTTGATCATTTTCTTTATATTATATATAATTTGTTGGCAATGCATACTTACACATACTTTTATAATATTGTACAATCTGCATCCAATTATTGTAATTGTAACAAGGTCCTACACATTCCATCAATTCAACAACTTTATTAAAATTGGCCTTTATTTCATCCTGTTGAGCTGTCATTTTGCATGATCCCTAATGGTAGGAATCCTTTCAAACTCCTCTCTTGAAAAGTTAATCTGAAATCAACTCCAAGGTTCCAAGTGATCTTATGACCTACTAGAATCTACTCAGTAGAAGATAAGTGTGAGTGTTCACGAGGAGACCTTTGTTGGTTCTGAAAAATTTTGGATAAGATGTAGAATCTGCTTGTTATCTCAAAAGAATAACCACACAAAGGAAATATATTTTTCTATTTTTCTATTTTTTAATGAATTCAATCTAACAATGCAACTATATGAATTCCTAATTTAACCAAATGCTTGTAAAATAAAATAATGAAGATAGGGTAACAAGAAGTTTAAGCAAAATGACTTGAAAAGTAAATCCCTAATGGACATAAGCCACAGAAACAACACATCTATGAGTTAAGCCTTTGAAAAGATCAGTAGGTAACCAATGAAAAAAGGAGTAGCACTTCTTAAATTCCACTAATGAGATCGTTGATGGGAATTTAGTAATAATAAGATGTTTCACTTTTCATCAGATCGCATGGCCACGAAAAGTGTGTTCATGCAAGACAAAAAGCTATGCAGGAACAATAAGGTGATCTCTTCTCAAACTAAGAATGTCAAAAGAATTTGTAAACACATGCAAAACACTAGAACTAAAAGATCACTCAATCAAAATAATGCAATAAAACTATTGGCTCTATTACACTCCATGAACATACATTCACAAAATATAACATACTCAGGCAAGAATAACTACACTCTGAATGAAAGCACCAATAGAATATATTATTGCATCAAAATAATGGCCTTTAATACATGTTACATTCCTAAATTTATAAGAAACCATCTCCTCAATTTTTTTTGAGAGTGAGATATTTCTTTATGCAAACATATGCTTCTAACTAATAAAACAAATCTATTTATGTAAAAACTGACTCTCTAACTGGTGCTAAGTAGGACTTCATGCTTATTTATATCATTTAATGGATGCATGAGCCTTTACATGTCTTAAAACAAAGAATGCATGAGAAAATAAGAAGAATAAATCCATTATATGATGTAAGAGTCTCTAGAGATTCCAAAAATAAAAGCTCAACCTTCACTGGATTTTTGTAGGAGTTAAACTACCATCAGAATGCATTTTTGATGCATGGAAACTTCTAAATTTAGAACTAGCTATTAACTATCAGTGCACCTCTAACTTCTTCAAAAAAATTTGGTACACCTTGGAAGAAGTACACCTAGTGCACCTAGCACACCTCAGAAGCTTGTGCTCCTCGGAAGACAAGTCCATAAAATGCAAAATTTTACCAAGTGTCAAAGTTGAAATTCTAGGTTTTGGGTTTTGTTCCCCTTCATATCAGAGCTATGTCTAGGTATTTTCTCTTGAATTTCTTTATAATCTCTATCACTTGGGTTGCATTCAAAAATCTAAAGCATCATATTTATCCTTTACTTTTTTCCTATAGTTGCCCACCTCTATGTGAGTCTCTGCAAAATCTCCCAATTTCACATCCAAATCTAGCAATGCCTCTTTGGTCTTTAATGCCTATCTGATATCCTCATCAGTGGAAGCTTCTTCAAAAGTCTTCCAAAAGTGTTGAAAATTTTTCTTGTACTTTCATGAGTTTATCCCTTGAATCATCTTCAAAAATGCCCAAGTAAGCATGACTATAATGTCTCTCTGCCTCCAAAATTTGCTCTTGGGTTTCATTCCTAAGCTTATGAATATCTAGATGCAATGTTTCCATTACTTTATTACCATTTTCAATCTTCTCTATCCAGTCATCTATTTTATCTAACTCATTTGCAATATATACATCCATCAATTTCTGATATCTTTGACCCTTTATTCACTGTAACACTTGCAAGTCTTTACCCTAGGTATGTACTTCATTCATTAACCCAAAATCTTGGTTCAATATAGCAACTAGCTTATCTGCATTATTATGCATGTGGTGTAGTAGTTTAAGATTTCCTTGTATGATATGCACACCTTTCAATTCAAAACTTTCTCACCATCGCTGACAAGCCTTCAAAAATGGATCGAATTGTACAATCTCCTTATCCCTCTTACCAAGTGTTGCATTTAGAGTCTCCTTAGGATTTTTAGTATCCAACAAAACAAGTACTTCATTCAAATAACCTCTGAGGATTTCATTCTACTTCTGGAGGTTTAACAACTCAGAATCATCCTATTCTAAGTGCCTAAACCCTTCTTTGATTCCCGTAGTAACCATCAATTTTCCAATATCCATAGTGGATTTTCCAAGCAAGACCTCCTTGATTTGATAATCTTTTGGGGTCAAATCCTCAATATCTATATGCAAAGGAGGGATAGCAACATGGGCTAACAATTCCTGATTTTGATCACTCATAACAAAGGCCAATGTTCATGCATCACCTGCAAGTGGCTCAAGTTTCTTGAGGGCTTCAATTAATTCTCCCATTCCCTCTTCCTTAGTACAATAAAATTGCCTTTTGTGTCTAACCATCACCTCTTTTTTCAACCATCTTGGAGCATCTTCTATCAAAGATAATCCTTAGATGAAGATGGAGCTTGTACCACTATACTCTTTCCCTTATCACTCCTCTCTGAAGTCTTCTCCTTTTGTGAGAGATCCACATCAAGAATCTCTGTGTCTATCAATTACATAGTCCTCACCTCTATATCTTTGGAAGTCTATTGAGGTTCTTCATATATTTTCCCTTCCTCTAAAACTTCATCAGTGGGTATTTGTTGTGGCTCTTCTTCTTGTTCAACTTGAACCTATTCTTCATTACCTAGAGGGAGAGGAGTAGCTAAACCTTTATCCAAGCAAGATAAAGCTTGGCTTGGTGATGGTGGAGCACTTGAAGGTCTATGTGACTAAGGTGGCAATTGACTCCAATACTCTTATGGAGGTTGATTTATCAGAGTATCCCTTATCTTGTCACCTACCAGCTCAGTGCCTACTGGCATAAAATCAAAATCTAACATATAAAAGACATCAGCCCCTTGATCCTTTTGCTCATCAATACATTTTTGTAACTCATCCTCTAAAGTTGTAGCCTGAATAGGTTGTGTAGGAATGGATGGTGTGTAATAGTAGAGCTTTTTCTCCATTCTACCTCTGTAGCCCTAGCAAGATGAGTCCTTTGACTAAAAGAAATGTTATCTTCTTCATCTTCATCATCCTCTTCTTCCTCTTCTGGAATAACTTCTGGGACTGATGGAAAAGGAATAACCTTTCTTATCACTTTTTGTCTCCTTGTCCTTCTAATCAAAGTTTTCATCTTTCTTTTCTTGGCAGCCAATGGGGAGGTTTCTTCCTCTTCTATAGGTGGACACACTTTCTGTGCTTCTACTTCCTCTCCTTGCCCTTGTTCTAGCAGTGGCACTAGCAGATTATCCTGAGTTTGGATTACTTCTAAATTTTCTACCCCTTGTACATCCTCTGCCCCTTGGTGTTTTGATGTCTGATTTTCCTCTTCTCCAGGCTTAACTTGTTGAGGGGGAGTTCTTTTCCTTTTATTTTTACCCTTTTGTGTCCTAAAGTATCCAAATTCTCTATTAAGTTGATGTGTTATTTCTGTCCTTACTGGAGACTGAGCTATGAATGTTGGCACTATCACCTTCACTCCTCTACCTTTCACTAGGCGGGTTGTAGCTTGGAAAACTATGGTTTTTGGAATTGGATCCAACTTGAATGGTCTCTTGATCCAATTCTTGGTTAATTGGATGGCATGCCTTTCCCAATGATTGATATCTACATTTTATTCTTGATCAATCTCTACATTCATGATAGGTCAATTAGATATCTTATCTCTCTTATACAAAGGATCTAAAACCTCTTCAATGTCTTCCTACACTATCTTTAATGGGACCTTTATTTTCAAGACACTTCTTGCCAAATAGAGAGTCATCTTATAATAATCCCTTATTCAGATTTCATAGTCATCCACTACATTAATCCAATGATCCTCTATGGCACCTTCATGTTGGAATTGTTTTCCTGCCAAGTACTAAACTTTGCCAATGTTATCAAAGTAGGGATGAGGAGAGTTATAATCCTCCAAGGGATACTAATCCCACTCAGACTTAAAGTTTGCAATATCCTATTTCCGGTTAACACTAAATGGAACTATAGTGATGGGCCACACCCAGGTTTTCTTATGTTTCTTTCTTACTCTCTCATATCTAGACAAGAGTTGACGTGCAATCTCTAGCAATGCGTCTATCACATGAATACCCAAGGAGCTTCTTTGGATTCATAGTTGTACCTTCTACCCTTAAATAGGTGAACATTTTAAATTGGATGTAATAGGTATTGGTTGTTGTAATCTTTGTCGCAGCCTCATCTGACATCCTTTTTGCATAATCTCCTTCAATGAACTAGATGATTGTGAAAATGAAAGCATCATTTGCTATTCTATATTCCTTATTGTGCTCTGAAATCTTTTTACTTACCAACTAGGGCTATACCACATAAGGTCGTGCATTTACATCTTGTAAGCTGCCCCTTTCAAACAACCCTAGATAATTTGTTGCTCTTGCAATTAATAGTTACACCAAATAGGATGTCATATAGAATCTTTGGTTGTCCTTGACTACCACCAATTGTTCATCCAAATTCTCACTGAGAATTGAAGCCAAATCAATTGGCATCTTCATCATTTTGATGATCTCAATGAAGTGTACCTCCATATGTTTAGGTGTCCTACTACTGGTAACCCCATGACTCTACTCAAGAGCACTATAGAATATTTGATATCATCTTTCATATAGCCTCTCATCATATCCACTTTGTTTGCCTTTTTCCCAAGAGAAGTCTTATCCATGAGATATGAGGATTGGATAATTTCTGATGCTTTCTCTTCATGCTCTCTATACCACCTTTCTTCTTGATGGTATGTTAACCTAATGTACTAATCTACCCTAGGAAGATGGAAAACCTTCTCGATGTTCTTGGGCCTCAAATCTAGCACGATCTCCCTAGTTATACCTTTTTACAACTCTCTACTTTGAAACATTGGTTTCCGCTAATGTCATGATCAACTCAAAAGACTATATTGATACTAGGTGTGACACTATGTTAACTAGCCCTGATCTAATAAGTGTAGATACCATTAGAGACCTCTTAGTTCGTTTGTTGCATAAAACAATGAACATGTTCCAGTTGATATGGTTGAGTTCAATACCTCAGATCTTTGAATATGCATCCTGGAAATGTGACTTTGATGAAATACCTTGAAATTTGAAAACTACTGGTTTCAGAACCATCTTTGCAGTGAGGGAAGATGAGGAGGAATCCATTTAATCTACCCAAAACCAATATCCATTAGTCTAGAAGATTGAAAAAATCAATTTAAATAATCCCTAATTACGACAAAAAAAAAAAAAAAACTTAGAAGCCCTAACACCTAAAATTTGCTAAAAACACCTAGAAACCCCTAATACACCTCTAGAAGATAAGTATTTGGTGCACCTTGCACACCTTGTGGGGTGTGCTTGGTGCGCTTTCCCCCTTTGTTATACCTTCAGCACTAAGGGTGTGCTTTATACTACAAAGGAATGTCAAATGCGAAAGGAAAGGGTGCACACATAGCGCACTTATGGGGTGTGTTATGTGTGCATCTTTACTATACTTGGGTGAAGCTTAGCCTTAGTAAATGTGCGCATGTGCACCCTTGGATAGGTGTGCACCTTTATTTTGGGTGAAGGATTTATGTTTTAAGTTTTTAAAGTTTTTTATTTGTTAGGTTAGTGCAAAAAAGGTGCACACCTTGTGCACCTTGGAAGGTGTGCAAGGTGTGCACCTTTGCCTTGGTTATTTTCTAACATGTTTGTATTGTGTGTGTGCAAGTGATGAAGCTCACCTCTTAATGTGCAAAGGTGCACTTGCCAAAGACTCAAAGGAGAAATGAAATGAGAAAGGGGTCGGGTCCTGGGCTTTATAGGCTTGAGATTAAGCGAATCTCTTGGAGGTGCACAACTACACAGGTGCGTACTTTCAAGAGGAATGTGCTTTTCCTTCATGTAACTAGTGCACTAGTACACCTGTAGGGGTATGCTAGGTGCGCTAGTGCACTCCTTATAATAAAAATTTGATTTTCTCCTAAAATTCTCTAGTTCTTGATAACTAGGTTTTCTGACAATGAGCCAGACTAAGCCAAAACACCAAAAAAAAACCCTTTAAAAGACCCAGACCCCAAACTAGGGATCAAGAAAGCTAAAAATTACACTAGGGGGTCCCCATTTCTAGGTGAAATGGGGTGTGCATTGTGAAACCACAACAAATAGCCCTAACAAAAAGGCAAGAAATGACAATGAGATTTTTCATCAGCAAACATTCTTTTAACATGTGTTAGACACCAACTGAATCTTCAATACTCCAAGAATATTTCAAGTTACATTGTAGTTAAAACCTCATAATCTCAAACCTCCAAGTCCAATGTCTGCTCAGTGTATCCATTTTCTTTGGCATCTCATAATGCAATCTATCAAAAGGTTTCGACAACTACAAAATAATCTTTCACCCTTTGGTCTATTCATTGGGAATCCTCCCAAAAGCTTTTTATCAATCACTTGTCTAACCAAATGAGAGAATCATTCCTAAGGGCACTTAACAGGTTATCACTTTTCATTTGAAGTCCTGGGTAATCTTCTGAATATTTTCTTTATGTAGCTCGCATGTCATCATTTGATTCTTTGATGAAGAAATTGTTTTGATACTGTATAGCCTATTTGGAGTGCATATCCCTATAGTCAGATTACCTTTCTTAGACTTTGTAGAATCTTTCATTCTAAACACCTTTTTCTTTTTTTTCTTTTCTTTCTATACCCTTACCACACTTAGGCTATGTAGCCAAGACATTGGTGTCGTTTCTCAGATTCAATCTTTAGTGCACATCCCTTGCGCTCCTCTTTTAAGAACTTTTTGAAAACTCTCACGCTAAACAACGATCTTAGAAATTCCTTCAAGAAGACCCTTTGTTTGAACTAGTAGGTTTTGGACTATCCCTTGCTTCCATCAACCTTGGTTTCAAAGCACCTACAATTATCAATCTTTTAATTTGTAAAGTGTTGAAAACTTGTTGATCTGTAATTTTGAATTCAAGACTGAAAGTCCTCTATTACTGCAAGTAACATCTATTCCTTGGTATAAGAAACAAAATCAATTAAATATTTTGACAAAGAAATACCTCTTCCCCAAAATTCAAAATCAAAAATGGTTTAATGAGATACATTAAGATAAAATATTGAGTGCACCTAACCCCCAAACTGACACAACTTTGAAAGTAAACACACAACTAAATATAGACACACTTGCAAAAAGAAATTTTATTTTTTTTAGGCCTCAAAGTAATGTTTTAGGAATTGCCCATTGACTAGCAACGAAACCAATTCCCCTTCTAAGGAACTCAGCCTAAACATATTTTCTCCTAGAATTTCTATGATCTGATAAGGACCAATCCACAAGCATTGAAACTTAGTGTGGCTACCTAGCTTTTCTTTTTCCTTGTCCTAGAGAAGAACAAGGTCAAATATTCTAAAATATTTTATCATGGCCCTTTTGTGAAACCACCTCTTGATGATAGCATGATGTTTTTCCATATGCTCCAAAGTAGTTGTCTATTTCTCATCGATATCCAAAAGATTCATTAGTCTAATTTGTACCCTATTAGCATCTTCAGCATACCAACCCATGAATTTCAAAATAGGAATCCTAAGCTTAAGTGGGAATACTAGCTCTTGACCGTAGAAGAGCATATATGGAGATGTCCCCAAAGCATTCTTGACCCTGACTCAGTTTGTCCATAGTGTTTATCTGAGTTGAGTATGCCAATCTTTAGGATTTTCCTTCAACAAATGCCTTATTATTGTGATCAAGTTCTTATTTATAGATTTGGCCACACCATTTCCTTGATGATAATAATTTGAAGAGAACTTGATGATAACCTAATTTTGCAATGCACATTGAGCAAGGAATATAAACACAAAAGTTGATCCATTATCGCACACTAGAAAGAATGGCATCCCAAATCTAGTAACAATATGTTCTTCCAAGAAGTCTAAAATCACCTTTGTCATACAATTTCTAAAAGTCTCACCTTTTATCTAGCTCGTACAATAATTAGTAGTTGTGAGGACAAAAGTATGTCTAGTTGATGATGGTGGGTTCACTGGACCAATGAAATCTAGCCCCCACTTTTCAAGGGGGTGTACCTCAAACACTAGTTGTAATGGTATTGCAGGATGTCTTTCTCTATTAGCACTAGTCTAACAAGTGTGGTAAGTATCCACATGTTCAAAAGTATCTTTGAAAATCATGGGCCAAAAATAACCTGATCTTAAAATCATATGGGTCATAGCCTCTGTTGAACCATGTCCTGTACCATACTTATCATGAAACTATTCCAAAACTTCTTTTACTTCTTCACACCCCCGACACTTCAAATAAATCCCTTTCGTAGTTCCTTTTGTATAATTTTTTTTCATGTAGCATGTAGGATTCACACTTCATTTTGAGTCCCCTACATTGTGAACTATTCATCCAATCGGGATACTAATTTTGCAAAAGATAGTAAACAATATCGTGGTACCAAAAATTTGTTATTATACCTTGGTCAATATCAACTTGAGATACTACAATATTCTTCTAATCTTCCACCTCTACTTCACCATCAAATAAAAATTTCTTTTTATCCTCGATTTGATTATCTCTATCATGTTTTATAATCCTTGGACTCTTACCAACTTCATGGGTTGAATCTCTAAATCAAATTCTTAAAGGACTGTCATCCATTTTCCTCACCTTTCACCTAGTTCATTTTGCAGCAATAATGTCTTAAACATGAGATCAAAATCTTGTTTCATAGACACATAAACAACTTTATCATCATTACTTTTAGATTCAGTGTTAGTTTCTTCTTCATCAATATAACAAGATTTTTAACCTTTTTCATCCTTGCTTTTCTTGTAGTCTCAGTCATCTCTTCTTTCCTTTCTTTCATCTATACCTTCTCTGTTAGGACACCAAGTAGCAATATGAACAACCTTGTTGCATGAAAATTAGATAATAGGTAGTTTACCTTTGTATTTACCTCTGCCTCTTCCAAATATTTTAGCAATAAGGGCTTCAAGTTCATCAAGCTCATCATCAAAACTGTCACTGTCACTCTTCACATGTTTTCCTTTCTTTTTGCTAAGAACCAATTGTGACTTAAAAGCATATTCAATAGTAGCAGATGTGTAGTTATCAAAGTTAGACATCTCAAAAGTACTAAGTCTTCTAATTACACCTTCCAAACTTAAAGTGTTACCTGGAGTGCATCTTAGTTCTTGTATTGTAGAAGCTCTAATGGTATAAATAGGAAGTAGAGTCCTCAATACCTTTCTTATCACTGTTTCATATTTGATTTCTCCATTTTCCCCTCAAATATCATTAGCAACTTCTTTGACTCTTGTGCAATATTGTACTATTTTCTCACCTTCCATCATTCTCATTTCATCAAATTTACCTCCCACACTTTCTGATTTGGCTCTCAAGACATTGTCATCTCCTCCATATATGGTTTTTAGTTTGTCCCACATTTTATTTTCACTATCACATTCTTTTATATCATCAATCTTGGCATAGCTTAGGGCTTAGGAAATCTCCAACATTGCCTAATTGTGTTCTTGTTTTTGTTTTAGATATTCAGGTGTCAAAGGAGTAGTAGTTATCTTTACATACTTGTTGTCCACAAAGTTTATAGTGGTATCACCAATACTAGATATATCCAACCTCATCAAGGTTTGCCATGTAGGAAAGTTCTCCTTGTTTAGCTTTAGTACCTCTATTTTTGAGTCATGATCTTTAGCTTTAAGTACCTTCAAACTTCTCTCTATAAGCACTTGCGCTCTGATACCAATTGTTAGAAATGTTTAGAATAACTAAGGGGGGGTGATATTGTTATGAGTAACTTCTTAAATCATCTTCATCAATCAAATAGATATGACTTTAGATTAGATAGAAACATGTCTCATTAGTAGATTTGACATCAATGACAAAACAACAATTGTCCCAATTATAAGTTTCCAAAACTTTGTTATGACATCTTCTAGCAATATAACCGAATTTTTTACATGTAGAATAGATAATAGGAAGTTTACCTTTATATTTGTCTTTTCCTCTTGGTAGCTTTCTTTCCAAAAATGCTTCAAGATCATCAAGATCATCATCTGATTTGATGTAACTTTCCGCATGCTTACTTTTCTTCTTTTTTTTAGATCCATCAAGGGTTAGTTGAGAATTAAAAGCACATTCAATACTAGAAGGTGTGTATTTGTCAAAATTTGACATTTCAAATGTAGTGAGTATACCAATTAGACTATCTAAGGTTAGAGTATTACCAGGTGTACATCTTAGTTATTCAATTGTAGATACTCTAAATGTATAGATAGGAAGTAAAGTCCTCAATACCTTTCTTATCACAATATCATTAGACAGGTCTTCTCTAGCTCCTCTAATTTCTTTCACAAACTCCTTGATTTGGCCACAATGTTGTGCAAAATTATATCCTTCTTTCATTCTTGTTTCATCAAACTTTCCTCTCAAAATTTTTGATTTATCCCTTTACACATTTTTGTGTCCTCCGTGGATTTGTGCCAACTTATCCCTCATTTTCTTTTCAATATTGCAATCCTTTGCATCATCAAACTCAACATAACTCAGGGAAGATGTTAGATCTATCCTAATTTGGTTATGCTCATGGTTCTCCTATATATGCTCAACTATCATGGGTATAGGCACTTCAATGTATTCATTTTCTAGGTAGTACAGTGTAGAATCATCAACTTCAGATGGATGCAATCTCATCAATATTTTTCATGTTAGAAAGTTCTCTTTGTTTAGCTTGGGTACCTCTCTCTTGTACATCTTGATCTTTAACTTAAGTCCCTTCAAAATTTCATTACAAGCACCAAAGCTCTGATGCCAATTTTTAGAATGATTAGAATAACTAAGAGGGAGGTGAATCAGTTATCCTTAGGTCTAGATTTACCAATTCAAATTTTAACAACTTCTTCAACCTCATAAATCCACTCAGCCAATCTAGCAACTCATCAACAACTTGACTTTTTCATTTATCACTTAGCTCTCTTTTTAGTATATGTTGAATAACATAAATAAATAACAATAAATATAACGCATCATGAAAATAACATTTGTGCATGTATGAGACTAGTATTTAATGTGGAAACCCAATTTGGGAAAAACCACCAAGTAACATGCTATCACTTTTCACTCTTCTAAAGTGAGCTTGATGAATAGCCAACCCTATTAAAGATTACAAAACACATTGTTAGGTGTGACCCTATTAAAGGATATAATCACCCTGTTAGGAGTGGCATGTTTAGAAGTCTTTAGATCATTACATTATAATGTCACCTTGATTAAAGGATTTGCAAATGATTTTTAGGTCAACCTTGATTAAAGGATTTTACTACCATAATGGTTAGAAAGTAACAGCTAGGTTTGATCTAATAAGATACAACTCACCTTGCAAATTCATATCTACATTCAAATCATATTGGTTCATTAACTGGACTTCATCATATTATCCATGTTATATCTTCTTGGAAACCCTTTAAGCAATCACACTTCACCAATATTCTCACTTTTCCTCAACAACTCTGTTCTCTACAAGTTCATCATAAATTTTTCAATTAACAATGAACCAACCACTAATAAAGAATCTCGTATTCCTCCTTAAATAGGTACATTTGATCTCTTTCCACTTAAACATCACCATAGATCTTAGGGTTTGATCAGATTCATTGAATCTATCCATTATTTTGTCTTTCTACTCCTTGAAACTTCTAGAAACTTCTCCTTGAATACATGCCTTAGATCTCTTAACAAACTCAATTCATGCATTAAATAAGACAACTCATCAATCCTCATCTTTCATGTATTTTAACCAATCCAAAAATTCAACTATCTAAGCCTCAAGTCTTGATTCTATCACAAACTATAATTTTGTTGACACTCTATCATTACTATGTTCTTTAGCTTAGTCAACACTAGGTAGTTTGGTCTCTATTGTTCTGTCTTAGTTGAATTACACTGGCTCGCTCAGTCTTCACTATGCTTCATTGGTACTTTACTTTCTTCTTCACCTTGCTCAGTCATAATTATCACTCAACTAATATTTTTTGCTTAGCTATCTCTTAAGCTCCTTAATCTTATACTTTAACTTCTTTGTTGACCTTGTAAAACTATCACTTGGTCAAGCTTAGTATTTTACTCAAATTCTTCTCTTGCTTCAATCACTCCTACTCTTCAACTCATTTTTCTTCTCCACTTCATATGATGATCAAACAACACATTATCTTGTCAAAGACTAACCGATCAAGTTCACATTATAATTCCAACATACTTACTCCTCTTTTCTCAATAATTCTACTAGTTCATCTAGTTCTCTCTCTTTTCAAATCCTCTTTATCAATCAACTAATATAGAAATCTGCACTATTAGCAAATGCATCACCAGTAAGGTTTGAAATCACTAACAACATGACAATAGTTCCAATTATAGTTTCTCACATATGTAACCTGCAAGAACAGTGCATGACAAAGATAGGAGTACATGCTAAACTAAGGCAGGAGAATTCAAATTTAAATGTTTGAATTAGGGTTTGAAGAAGAATGATTAAGGATTATATATAGATTTTCATTTTAAAATAAACAAGTTATATTGCATATTGAGAAGTTATAATTCTAAAGAGATGGGTTGATTTTAATCTTAGAAGAAGAGGAGAGGAAGAAAGGGTGAAGGAGTAGAGAGTAAAATTGAAGTGTGTTGAGCTAAACCAGTAAGCCAAACATGAAATTTGCAAGAGTACTAAAGCCAAGGAGATTCGAGCACACAAGAAATTGAGTCTAAGTTGAAGATTAAAGTAAGAGAAGACCAAGTTGTAGTCCATTTCATTAGCATAAAGGTGATCTAAATCAAACTAAGTCAAGTATCTATTTTTTAAAGGTCTCCCATTTTGTTGTTCTCTTATAATTACAATAGAAAATCCCATTGAGGGTGGACTCAAAAAAGTCTTTTGTATCGAATCCCTTAACAAGGTGGCACATTATTTTTTTCCTTAAGTCTTTTAATCATACTACCTTTAACCAAATAAAGACTCTCATAGGTCCCTATCAAGCCCCTTAACCATGTGGCACTATATTTTGTCTAGGTAATCTTCTAACAAGGATAAGTTCTTGATTGAGTGCACTCTACAAGGGTACAAGATTTGTGAGAATTGTTGCATAACTATGGTTTTAACCCTAATTGGGTGTTAAGTAATTTTACCTTTTTATCTTGAATTTTATGTTATTTATCTATTACTTGGTAAGACCAGAAGCATGTGTAGTAGCAAATAGGTACAAGAAAAAAGTGTAACTTTCCAGTATTATATTGATTCACCCCCCGCCGCCCCTCCTCTCAATATATCTAGCATTGTGTGGGATATCATTTGGTATCATAGCTCTGGTTCACTAGAAGATAAGTGTAACCACTTGAGGCAAATATTATAATGATGAAGAGAGAAGAACCAAGTTTTTTGAGGAACACTATGTCCTGTAGTGTGGGAAAATGAAGTTACATCTCAAAACCATGGGAGATGTATACTAAAAGCATGTTGAGACCAAATATATTCAACTTGTAGCACAACTTGATGCAAACCATATAAAAGAGAAACAAATCCATGTTGTCACCTTGGATGAACCAGCAAGTGCACTCTCATATGTTGAGTATGTTGATGTATAAGACCTTGAATCTACTTATGGAATATGGTAAAAGGTTTAAATTGTATATGGAGAAGACAAGCATATCCAAAATGCAAAGTTTGATAGCTTGAACAGGAAATATGATGATATGAGGATACAAGAAGGAGAAAATATTGAATATTATAGTAAAAGGATAAAAGATGTGGTGGTTAGCATAAGAGGAGCTAGCGGCACAGTGGTGGAAGATGACATGGTACCAAAATCTTAAGGATGCTACAACCTCAATATTCTATAATGTTTTCAACCATTTAAGAACTAAGATCGCTAGTGAAAGGTGAAGTTTCTCTGGATTCCCTTATTGGAAAGCTAAATCCATTTGAGTTGAGAAATTCTGACAATATCCTTCCTAAGGGATAGGAAAAATTCAAGGCATCAGTTGTGTCTAATGCACCCAAAAGAGTTAAAGAGATGGAGATCACTTCAAGAACCAATGGAGATCTTGAGATTCTCTTTTCTAAAGAAGTTGAATGGGAGGATATAGAAGTACTAGTAGCAAGAACATTTCCTAGAGGTAAAGGGAAGTACAAAGGGAAACTTCCTTTGAAATTTTTTAGTTGCGACAAGATGGGAAATAAGGTTGCAAGATGTCTGAACCATGATACAAAAGATAAGAACAAGAGGTGGAAGAGTTTAAAAGATAAAGGTAATAAGAATTTATATCTTGCAGAAGAAGGCATGACTAATGAATAGTCATCTTTCTCTAATGATGATGAGGAGGAGATAGCCACCATTTCAATTAAAGAAGAGGAGGTGAAAATATCTCTAATATTGAGCACTAGCCACAGCAAAAACTAGATCATTAACAATGTTTTCTCTCACCACATGATTGGTGACTAGAGAAAATTCCTTGAAGTGGATGAGTTTGATGGAAGAATGATAAGATTTGGAAATGATTATCCATGTATTTTGATAGGTAAGCCTTCTATATCCTTAAATGATTCCACAATTTTTGAAGATGTATATTTAGTGGAAGGGTTGGACTATAACCTATTGAGAATAGATTAACTACATAATATAGGTTATAGTTTTGAATTTGACAAAGGATCTTGCAATATATTAGAAAAAATAGGTAAATTACTAACAAGTAATCAACAAAGAAAAGTTAATCTTCTTTACCTTGTCTCTACGATAAATAATTTCTTTATTGCCAAATCTAATAATAGTTAGCTCTAGCGTAACATGTTATGCCATGTAAATTTTGATAACATTGTAAAAGGAGGAAGAAATAATCATGTGAGTGGCTTGCCTCCAACTGCTAAGCTCAATAATGCTATTTGTAAATATTCTCAACAAGGAAAGTTAGCCAATTCAAGGTTTTCTAGAAAATCATTTACTTCTAAACACATTCTAGAGATAGTCTAGTCTAACCTATGTGGTCCCATGAGGACGAAGAGTGTATCTAGTGATAGATATTTTATGTTATTCATAGATGATTTCTCTATGATAATGTGGGTTTTTTATCTAAAGGAAAAGCCATAGGCTTCCATACGTTCAAAGTGTTTAAAGAAAAAGTAGGAATAGAGACATGAAATGCTCTTAAGTTCCCAAGATCATACAAGGGAGGTGATTTCACCTTGCAAGAGTTTGTGAGCTTCTATGAAAAACACAACATCAAAAAGTAGATGTTTCCCCTAGGACACCTCAGTAAAATGGTGTTGCTAAGAGAAGATACAAAATAATAATAGACAGTGCCAAAACTCTAATGATTTAGGAGCATTGTACAATTCTACTGGATAGAAGAAGTGAACACTATAGTGTATTCCCTAAATAGGGTATAGGTGAATAAAATTACACATAAAAATCCATATGATATATTTTTTGCATACCCACCATTAGTGAGTTATTTTTTAAAAAATTGAAGAAAATACTACTTTAAGAGGGATGAGTACCAAGGAAAGTTTGAGCCTAAGAATGATGAAGGTATCTCTTAGGATACTCCATAAAGAGTAAGGTCTATTGGTGTTTAAACACTATCAAAAATAGGATAGTGGATTTTTTCAATGTAAGATTGGATAAGTTCTCTAAATAAAATCATAAGGGAAAAACATAAAACTAGAAGACTATAAGAAAATTGTTTACACACCTCTTGTCATACCTATTGTAGAGGAACTTGTGGAAGATGCACATAAATAGGTTTAGGCAGAAGTATCCTTATGAACCAATAGTTGAAGCAATAAGGGAAGAATTGGTGCTAACAAAGTATGTGAGAAGACACCACTCATATGATTAGATCATTAGAGACAAGGAAAAAGGAAAGAGAGACTATTCATCTACTCTCACAAGATGATTCCAAGGAAACAAAAGAAGCCTCGAAGGATGAAGATTGGATGAGACCCATGGAGGAATTAATTGAGAAAATAGAGAATAATGAGGCATGGACCCTAGTTACCTAGCCAAAGGACAATAATGTCATCAGCAAAAAATGGATATATAGGAGTAAAATGGATGAGGATGGAGAAGTTATAAGGAACAAGGCTAGATTTATTTGCAAAGGATATGCACTGGAAAAGGGAATCTACTATGGGGATACCTTTACACTAGAGGCTAGAAAGGACAGAATTAGAATACTCCTAGATTTTACATCTTATAAAAGATTCAAGGTATACCAAATGGATGTAAAAAATTTATTCCTTAATGGATTCCTAGAGGAGGAAGTTTACATAGAAAACCTCAAGGACTTGTATTAGAATATGATAGGGTCAAAGTATGCAAGTTGAAGAAATCCCTGTATGGACTTAAATAGGAACATCATTCATGGTATGATATAATTCACTCATATCTAATCAAGATTTGGTTTGTAAGAACCAATGATAATAACAACATTTATTTGAAGAAAGAAACTAGACTTGGGTTGCTAATTGCATAAATATTTGTGGATGATATCATCTTTGTAGGAGATGATAAGATGAGAAAGGAGTTTGCAGAAGAGATGAAGAAATAATTTTAAATGACCATGCTTGGATAGATAAATTTCTTTATTGGAATAAAATTATCTCAAATAAAAGGTGGAATATTCATATGTCAAACAAAATGATGAAGGATGATCCTCTTAATGCCACAATCACATAACATAAATATAAAAACAACAAAAACTTGTGCAAACAGAAAATAGAATTCTTATTATCTCCAAAAGTATGGAATTAAAAATTTCATAATTATAACATGTGAAGCCACATGGACATTTTCCTTACAATATTTTGTAAGAAAAAGCCACCACTAACAACCTGGAATTATCCTAGACAATCCTATGGGCCTTCTTTATACATGAAATTTTCCACCACCCAAGAAGGTTCTAGAAATATATCCCTAACCCTTGATGTCGACCAACCCTAAATTATTTTATTTATATATTTTATTAATTAGATTTGGCTTAAATTATTTTATTTTTTATATTTTCTAGTACCCCAACTTCTAGAGAACATAACTTTTTAGTTGTAACTTTGATTGACTATTATAATCACTTTTCAAAAAAGGCACCTCCTAAACTATAATGTGTTGACTATGTAGGAAATGTCAGTCAGGGTTCAACATTATTTTGTAGTCTCTAAGACTTTAAAGTTAAGTTCAAATATTTTGTACCGAAAAAATTTAATAACTTCACCAATATAGATGGTATTGCAATGGCACTCAACTGACAAGTTGATATTGTTTAGTGGTAAAATGGAAGCATTTTAATAAGATGTAGACTTCCACTTTACAAGATCACTAAGCCATTAAAATATGTGTGTGATTGAAAGAGGGTAATTCACAAGTATGATTCCACTTGTGAATTAAATTAGATTAGATAGGACCCAAATGAAGAAGGGAGATAATACTAAACTTTAATTATAAGGAGGAATGCAATACAAGGAAATATACTTTCTTTAGCCCTTAATAGGACAATGTGAATGTGAAATTGAAGTAATTATTTAAATAATATAAATCTAGATGCCATGTAAAGATAATTAGCCTAATTAAGATGTAAATCTAGGGTAAAGATATGAAAGGAAATATAATATAAATAACTCACCTTGAAATGTGTAGAGGAAGATGTATTTTTACTCCAAAACTCACATTTATCAATTGTATTCAAATATCCATCTATAGATCCCAAAATGAAATAATGAAAGGAACAAAACCCATAAATATCCCCAAAATGTAAGACTGAAGCACTAGGTCAACTTGGAAAGACATCATACAACCAGGTTGACATAGTCTGATGATCTACAATTGAGGGCTTTAGAAAGCTTATGAATAATAGGTTCTAGATGTGTAATCCTTTTTTCTCCCAACCTAGAAATCAACACAGAAACAAAGGGTTTTGGGGGTTTTTCAGGGGGAGGGCTTGCCTTGATTAAGCCCTAGGTTAAGAATTTAAATTGTAAATGATAAATGTAAATGTAAAGGAAGCAAGATAAATTTAAATATTCACCTTACTTGTAGAAACCCTTGTTACTAAGGATTTTTCATGAAGCATGTTGTAGGTCTTGAATTTGGTATGAAGAATGTAGGATATCTCACAATTTAAATGGATCTACCATAGCTTTATCATGGATCCATGGATGTAAATATGTATCAATGAAGAATATAATGAATGGATTAATGTGGATCTCTTCCCTTAATGGTCAACAAAATGCTAAATCTTGAAGAGGAAATAACCATAAAAGATCATTAAATGTGTGAAGAAACTTTCTTGCTTGAATGCCTTGAATGCCTTAAGAACTTGATGATCTATAAATGCTTGATGTAAAAATGAATCCCCCAAGACTCCTTTAATATTAGTTTTCAAGTGGTAAAATAGTTAAAGGCCTACTTAAGGTTAACTGTTAAACAAAGAGTTAATTGTGGGTTGACTATTAAGTGGGGAATTAATAGTCAGATGACTATTAAGCAGAGAGTTAAATTTAGGTTGATTATTAAGTAAAGGTTAACTCTATGGTGACAGAGGAGAGAAATGAATCAATTGGTAAACTCAAGGCCTTTTGGGCCCTAAAATTTACGTTCATCAAGGACCAGGTCAACTTGGATTGACTAGATTGACCTAGGAAAACCCTGACCCATAAAAGGAGGACAGAGACCTCATAAAGGACTAGGTTGACCTGGGACAACCTAGTTATAGAGACTAGAGATTAAAAAAAACCTTGAGAAGGCCCAAAAAGATGTGTAGATGAAACAAATTGATATGGTCAAAAGGGTAGAAAAATGATGCCTAGAAGACAATGTCAGAAGGAGAGAGAGATGATGAAAAAGAATGAATGGAAAGGGAGAGGAGGAAAAAATAAATTGAGCATAGCTTATGTTGATTTCCAAGTCATGTTACCTATTAGTGTCAAACACTTAGTCATTTCCTAAGCATAGATGGCATGTCATCACAACGACAGAGCCACCCAATGAAGGACAAATAATTATGGGTTTGTTTACATCTTAGTGCAAGCTGAGAAAGTCTTAGGTTTACAAGCACCCCACCATGGACTGAGTGCCATTTTGAGCCAAGTGAATTCAACATACACTAAAAAAAGAAGAGTGGGTTCATGTAGAGTTTCACAGAAAGTGTCGAGCATACAGAAGCTGAGGGGTAGCATAAATATCAATTGTGACTAAGTGTCAAGATATTTAACTATTGAGTAAACTAATTTTGGCATATGTGTTTGTAATGGCACAAACACTTATGTAAACCATTTTGGTCAACTTCTACATGTGATTTAAAGTTGTAGAGATAGATAAGAATTTGTTTATGTATTTTGTTAGAGGTCATTAGCCCCTATGAAGGAATTATAACCAATCAAAAAAATGCAAGGACTAAGTGGGAAAAGGCAAAAATATGGATCATTGATTATGATCTAGAACCTTCTCTAGATTTTTATTAAAGAAGGTTCCAAACCCTATATGTGAGTGTGTGAGAAGGATTAGGAGAGAGTGATGAGACAAGTGTATGAGTGAAGGAATGTTATATTTGATAATTAGAATTAGAGATTAGATAGAGCAACCTAGTAGTGAAGGATAGAATAGAGCATATCAAATAAGGAGATTAGATCATAACCGAAAAGAGAAGATCTATAATCTAGCAATAGAATGCTAACTAAATGATCAAGTACTGATACATTCTAGCAAGTGAATCAAGGTAAATCTCTTAAAATAGTGGTTCTAAAAGGCCTATTCAAATCTCCTAATAGAATGTTTACTTAGTTCTAAGTTTAAATATTTTAATCAAGGTAGATTGAATAATTCTTGTAATCTCTTAGCAGGGAAGACCCCTCATAGGATAGATCATTGGAAGTGATCAAATATTGTAGCCTTAATAGGCACACATTTTTGTTGCAGTAGTGAGGAATTGTTGGTATCATCCCCACCCTATTTTTACCTTTAACTTGGAGGGTTTCTAGGTAACCAAATATTTTTTTTATGTGTTTAAATTTACTTTTATTTTATGCATGTGATGGGTAGATATATTTATGTATGTTAATGGAAATATGATTAATGATGATGATATGAGATGGGTTAATGGTGAAAGTATTTGATTGGTTTCAAAGAGTTAAAATCTTTATAGATCTTGATTAACCCCTCTCAGTATCTTACTTTCCGAATAATCCTAATCCTTTTAATAGGTTCATCCATGGTCCAAGGGAGAAATTATGGAAAGGGTGCTAAAAGGTCTTAAAACGAAACTGTGTTCATTTTAAGATGGTACATTTATCCCCCACTTTAGTGAGAGTGTGAGTTTACTCAAACTCATAGTAAATCATATCAAAAGAAAAATATTATCTTATCCAAACTTAGGAGAAAAAGAAATCATCAAACTAGGAACAATGCATAGATTTGAAGATAACCCAAAAATCATACCAAGCCAGAAAGGCTAAAGTACTCTAAGTCATACTCAAAATCTATATTTTCCCCTAAGGATCTTGATTCTTCATCATGTCCCAAAATCATAATAAGAGAGATGTCACGGATAGGCAAGAAAGAAGGGCATGTGATCAACTCACTTAATAAGGTTTGTGTTTTATATTGTGAATCCACTAAAAATGGGATAGGATTGAATGGTCTAACAGGTTTGTGTGTTTGATAATAAATCCCTAAAAGAAAATGAAATGGGAAGGATTCAATGGTCTAGCAGGTTTGTGTTTCCAATTTTCAATCCCACAAATATGTTGTACACTCTCATGATATAGTAATCCTATATTGCAATAACGATTTGTGTATGCACTAGGATAGGTCAAATGCTCTAGCAAGTGTGTGTGGCATGCTAGTCAACCAATCCAAGACATGTATAAAGAGAGAGTAGTTGGCCCTAGCAAGTTGTACTATGCTAGTGTAATCTATATGATGAATAAAATGATATGAAAAAGATAAGGGGTCCATGTATGCCCCCCTTAATATGGTAAAATAATTATGTGCTTTAACATCTTAAGGAAGTGATGAAGAAGAATGAAGCAATTTTAGCATTATGATAGTATACACAAGAAACATCTAGTCCAAACCAAAGAGCTCACAACTCCTCTGAGTTCGTAGAAGGATAGAATGCAGAGACACCATGCAAAAAGTGAAAAAGTAAATCCTAGAAAAAAGGAGAATAAAATATGATGAGACTCCAAAGTAAGTGATTTATCTACCATGAAAATCTAATTGCAACCGATGTAGGATTGTATATTAAATGATAAATAAATAAGACACAAAGCGAAAAGATGAATAAGGTTCCCTTGCCCCCCAAGTCTAGGAACAAGAGAAGAGATTACCTTTTATGCTACTCATAGAATGAACCATTTATGGTAATGATTCCCCAAGTGAGAGGATAAGAACATTACATGGTGTGGAGCAACATAATAGGGATCTAAATGTTATTTGAATAAATGAGGATTAAAAGAGACCTCATCACTAGGGGTGATGTAAATAACCTTAAGATGAAGAAGGTGTTCAATCTCAAAATGAAAAGCTTGACAATTATTAGTAGAGTGATCATGGTAATGATGATACATACAAAATGGAATATTTGTAAGATTTTAACTATCTTTCTTTCTATATTTAGGTCTAGTAATCACCTTTGCATGAAGAAGTTTTGGCAAAAAGGTTCTTGATTAGTTGGAGAAGACATGTGAGGAGAGGATGTGTAAAAAGAATGAGATTCAATACATTGTTACACACCTCTTAAATTATGATCAATAATGGTGTTAATAGAGTGCCTATTCCCCTGCATTCTCTAAGGGTGTGTGATTTTTATCACTAGATTTAATAGAGTCATCATGAGTGGAAGTAGAAAAAAAGTTGGTGAAGTCAAGAGTTGCATGATTTCTCATGAATGGAAGGTCCTTATCTTTATATACCCAATAAATGTTGATGTGAAATTTAATGATCCTAAATCATCACCTAGAAGGGTTCTTGTAAAAGGGGGATCATCATTAGATGCTAGATTTTATTGTTCCTCTATATTTAAACAACTATTTACCTTAGTTTCTAAATGAAGAATCTACATCACATTATTATAGATAAACTTGACTTTTTTATGAAGATTTGAAGGAACAGCATGCATAGCATGTGATCAAGTTCTACCCAATAGGAGATTGTAATTGAGAGGTCTAGGCATAACATGCCTATGAGTATTCAAAACAACTGGACCTACTTTGATAGGTAAAGTGATGGTGCCTAAATTTTTTGTAGAAATTGTATTAAATCCACGAATAGAGGTACTACCAAGATTTATCTTTGAAAGATCAATGATAATTTATTTGAGCATATCATGCTACAAAGATTTGATGAATAAGGTTACCATGAACTAAAAAAGCTACCATAAGAGCATCATCTTGATCTTGGATCTCTTTAGGAGGTAAATCATCATGAGTAAACATGATTTGAGGTGAACCTAAGGTAGCATTAATACATTATAAAAAGGAATTGATGTTATCTTGATTAGGAAACAAAGTAGGAAGGGTGGATAATTCATTTTTTAGTGCTTCACGGTGTGTAGGAGATGTTTGAAGAAGTTCCCAAAGAGAAATATTGGTGGGGGTATTACATAACTACAAAATCATAATCCAACCCAAGATTTTAAGAAAGATAAGGTGGAGGGAGGAGAATAGGTTGGAAAGGTGGGAGATACATAGTAGGTTGAGGTTTATTCCTTGTATGATAGTTTTGAGACACCATATGATAATCCAAAGAATCACTAGATTCTCATTTAAGAGTTATTTGAGGACAACCCTAAAGGGTAAGGAGTGGTTTATTTGATGAAAGATAACCCTTGAGACTGATTATAGTCTTAAGAAGAGTCTAAGGAATATGAACTTTATTAACTTGATAAAGTTCTCACCTTTCCATAGTGTCATGCCTAGAAGTGAGAGAATTAATGAGAATTTCATTATCCTCTTTTTCTAAGTGAATAGGATAAAAATAGGGCCTATCCTCAACCCAAATTCCCAAAATGAATTATCCAAATTGATGAAGCACAAGAAAGTGATCAATGCACAAATGGATCAAGTAATGGAGAATAGGGAGAAAGGAGGTCCTGTGGTCTTGCTATTTTGAAAGGTATGTGCTTAAATCTTGAATAGATAAAATACAAATACTAATCTTGAAGTAGGATAAATTTGGAAAATGTTGATTTCTAGTGTCTATGTATAGTTTTGAGGATCTTTGCAACTTGATTTGAACTGGAAATTTTGAGACAAAGAAAACCTAGAAAACTTTTGTCCTTTTGAAGGGAGGTCAACCTTGACCCTGATAGCAAGGAACAATCTTAACCCAGGGCACAATTTTACCTTGAAAATTCAACCTTGACTTGCGCTACTCAAACAAAAATTTTGTTCCCAGATCCCACAGGTTTGACAAAAAGAGTATTCAAATCTTCTCTTTAATTCATTATTCCAAACCTGTATCTCCAAGGAAAATGGTTTTGTTATTTGGATGAGGGGTTTGCCTTGGTCAAACCCCAGTTTGGAATCAAACTTAATAAAGAAATTGAAATAAGGAATGCTAGCAAGTAGTAGAAGTAAATCTAACAATGAAGCTATGATATTTAATAGATATGCAATTGTATTTGAAATGTAAACAAATATACTGATATGCAAGCTTGAACATAACATTAGCAAATGTAAATCAAAACCTCCATGAATTTATACTTAGAATCCACCTTGATAGAAGAATGAATAAATCTGTAAGATAAACAAAGGATCTTGAAGGAAGAGCACACCACCATGATGGCTAGATCTAGGGTTTGAATGATGAATCTTGAATGCTTGAACCAAATCCCTTCAAAGGCTTGAATGCTTCAATACTTGATCTACAATGAAAAACTTGAATGCTTGAATGATAGAATGCTCAGTATATCTTCACTTCATAGAATAATGAATTTAGAAAGGTAATAGTTCGTCCAATATCAAAATGCATCTTAGAGAAAATGAGAGGAAGAGGCTTCCTTATATAGAGATTTAGGGCACAACTCCTAAAAAAGGCCAACATGGGAGCATTAAATCCTAATTAACCATAACCCCTAGAAATGGACCTAGATTAAATGAAATGTAAGAGTCTATCATTCTAAGACCCAAAATAGGCAACCCAAAAGTGAGAAAATAAAACTTTCGAAAGCACAATGTCTCGAAACTCCCAGAAATTGAAAAATAAACCTAGGGTCAAGGACGAGGTCTCCCCTGCCCTAGGTTAGGATCAAGGTCAAGGGTGACCTTGACCTGAAAGGTTTTCCTTGACCTAGAAAGTCAAAGTCCTCAATTTCATAGAGAAAGTTGTCAAAAATAGGCTGGAAATAAAGAGAGAAGCAGAACTGGGGGAAACAGCCAAATCCATGCAAAGACCCATTCAAGGTGCTTGACATGACCTTAGACCACTTACTCAGAGGGCTAAACACTCTTAACATAGAAGCGCTTATATCTTAAGATGATGCACTAAGGAATCCTTAGAATGGGGATTTTGGATTTCCATTAATGTTTCATCACTACTAGTAAACATCAAATGAAGGAAAGGTCACATTTATGAAAGTATTTCTAATGTCATCTTTCTTAGTAAGAGAAGGGTTGGGAAAATAAGAAAATGTATCAACCAACTTGTTAGCTTAGGTATAGTCACAATTATGATCGAGAGGTTTATCCCAAATAGTGTCACCATTAATTAATAGAGGTTTGTCGTCTTTAAAAAAGATGAGCCTCGGTGAGGGAATACATCAAATCATCATCATATGCATCTAGGAAAGATAGTGATCTCATCGAAAGGAAATGTAAAAGGAGATCTAAATACCATAAATGAAAACAAAGTGGATTTAGATGCTCTAAAAGAATGTAAATACCTAATGCAAAGAAGGAAAAGGGGTTAAAAGGATCTAACTCTAAAATCCACAAGGAGGAGGAAAGATTTTGGGTTCACTAAAATATTTAGTGGTAAAATGGAAGAACTTTAATAAGATGTAGACTTCCACTTTACAAAGTCATTAAGCCATTCAGATATGTATGTGAGGGGGAGAGGGGAGTTCCCAAGTATGATTCCACTTATGATTCAAATTATATTAACTAAGACCCAAAGACAGAAGGGATCTAATACTAAACTCTAATTATAAGAAGGAATGCAATACAAGGAAATATACTCTCTTTGGCCATTAATAAGATAATGTGAATGTCAAATTGAACTAATTGCTTAAATAATGTAAATCTAGATGCTATGTAAAGACAATTAGCCTAATTAAGATGTAAATTGTTGGAACAACTGATTGATTGTGTATTGTCTTTGATGTTACACAAAATGTCATATCATTGCCAGTCAATGTATGTCGAGCTCACTCAGGTATTGAAGATAGTTTGTTGTGTCTAACGAGAATTCTAGAGTTTTCCTAGTTCCTAAAACAGTAGCTATCAAGTTCACTTGGGCATCAAAGGAAAGTTTACAAAAGTTGAGTGTTAACTGAGCTCACTCAGTTAATAAAAGAAATATTGGATGGAACCAATGTTAACCGAGCTCGCTTGATTACCAAAGAAACTTTGCAAATATACAATGTTGACCGAATTCACTTGGTTAATAGAGGGAAATTATTTCTAAGTTATTGTCTACTGAGCAAAGTCGGCTAACAAAGGATTTTCTTGTTTTGGCATATTAAGTTCAATTCAACTGTATGTTGGTTCTAGCCAATTGAGGAGATGAATATTAATTATTCTAAGTTATATTCTAGCTAAATTGATAATATGAAAGATACAATTATAAGGTCAATTTGAGAATTAAAATGAGGAATGCATGAAAGATAATTGAAGATTTAATGATGCTAAGAGGAAGCGAATCAAAAGGATAAGCAGAATATCCTTGTAAAGTTGTAAAGATACATTCGATCAAGAAGGATCAAGTATACGAGACAGAGTTGAGATTTCTAGTCAATAATTCAGTTGCATCTAAAATTAGGTCATCTCATTGTTACTCTCTAACCATTGTAGCAGTGATCTAAATCTCTTAACAGAGTTTTCTTAATAGTTATTCGTAAATCCTCTAACAAGGTGGCATTTCTATTAAATTGTCCAAAGACCTCTAACAAGGCCACTCCTAACAGGGTGATTAAATCCTCTAATAGGATCACACCTAACAGTGTGTTTTGTAACCACTAACAAGGTTGGCTCCTAATAGGGCTCACTTTGGAAGAATGAAAATCAGTAACTAGTTGCAATTGGTGGTTTTTCCCAAATTGGGTTTCCATGTTAAATCTTGGTGTCAAATGAATTAATGCTATTTCTCTTATGTGTTTGCACCTAAGTTAAAGTAATACTAATCTTAGATAACATCTTAATATTTTCATTTCAAATATTTGTCAAGCATTTTCAGTATTTATCAAGTTACAGCAATTTTTTGTGTGTTTGCTAAGCATCGGCAAAATTTAATTCTCAAAGTTTATTTTGTACTAACATCTAAGTGATCTAGGATTTATTTTATTAGGAACTAATTTACCCCTCCCCTCTCAATTACTTCTCTTATATTTCTAACAATTGGTATCAAATCTTTTGGTGCTCACAAAGAAGGTTTCAAGGACTTAAGCTAAAGATCAGGATGTCTTACAGAAAAGAGATTCCCAAATTGAACCAAGAGAATTTTGCAGTATGACAAGGACTTACGAGGTTACATCTGGCAACAATTAGTGATTCATCTTGTAAGTATCTTGATACTGAATACAAAACTCCTAGTGGAATATTATCAAATGAATATATTGCTAAAAAGAAAAATCATATCAGCATGATGATTGACATTGCATCTACTCTTAATTATGTTGAATTTCACGAAGTCAAAAGTTGTACTATAGCTTATGATATTTGGATCAAACTAAAAGACATCTATGGAGGAGATGTAAATGTAAGAAGAACCAAAACAGAAGTCTCACGGGACAATTTGATCTGATGAAGATGAGAGAAGATGAAAACATTGCAAAATATGTGTAAAGAATCAAAGCAAGTGTGAGTACAATCAAAGCATTTGGAGGAGACATTGAGGATAAAATAGTTGTAAGCAAGGTACTCAAAACCCTTCTTCCTATCTATAAAATTAGAGTGTCTTCTATTCAAGAGATGAGATGTGATCCAAATAGCAATATAATTTTGGATGCTCTAGTTGGAAGATTGATAGCTTTTGAGTTGGATAACTATGACAACTATGTTCCTAGAACCAAAAGTATTGAGTCTGCATTTGAAGCCAAAATTTCAATCAAGAAAAGAGTTAAGAAATCAAAGTTCAATCAATCAGGAAGTGAAGTAGAAAAAGAAGAAAGTTGGAATAGTGATCTTGAAGTTGTTGAAGCCCTACTTGCAAGGAAATATTCCAAAGGCAAAGGAAAGTGCAAAGGTAAGATAAGATTCCTCTAAACTACTTTTTTTATTAAGAACTTGGTCACATTGTTGCAAGGTGCCCAAACAAAGATGAAAATAAAAGGAATAAGTATGAAGGAAAGAAAGAATTCAAAAACTACAAGGACTACAAGGACAAAGGTAAGAAATCTTATTTTATGGCTAAAGATTATAATAACAGTGAAGATGAAATGATATTTATTGTTGTAAAAGATGAATCTGATGATGAAGGAGATAAGATGGCACTTATCTCTAATGCTAGAAAAAATGATAAATGGATTATTGATAGTGGTTGCTCACATCATATGACTAGAAACAAAAAAAAAAATTGAGCACGTGGAACATTATGATGGTGGTCGTGTGAGATTTGGAAACAATGAACTTTGTTGCATAAAAGGAAAAGGGTGTATCTCTTTGACCAATGAACTTATATGTGATAATGCCTATTGGGTTAAAAGACTAAAGCACAATCTACTAAGTATGGCACAGTTGAATAACATTGGATTCAAGGTAAAATTTATTAATGGGAAGGCCAAACTACTTGATGGAAAAGGAAATATGGTTGGATCTGGAAAACAAACAAAAGGTAACTTATTATATCTAGATCTCAATGAAAGTTCATGTTTTATTGCTCAAGTCGAAGAAAGTTGGTTATGGCACAAAATATTATGTCATTTGAACATTGATAATCTGATTAAAATAAGCAGAAATAGAAGAGTAAGAGGTATTCCTAGCTTGAGGAAACTTGATATGGGTCTATGCAAAAACTATCAAATTGGTAAGATGGGAAAGACTAGTTTCAAAAGAAAGAACTATCATTAAGAAGAAATCTTAGAGCTTGTGCATACAAACTTATGTGGACCTATTTGAATAGAGAGTTATAGTGGAGATAATTTTTTCATTCTTTTTGTTGATGACTTTCTAGAATGATGACTGTAATGTATCTAAAAGAAAAATCTAAAGCTTTTCAAAAATTCAAGTGGTATTTGGCAAGAGTAGAAAAAAAAAATTGGAAAGAAGTTGAAATTTTTGAGATCAGATAGAGGTGGTGAATTCATCTCCAATGAATTCAATGAATTCTGCATTGAGTAAGGGAATTAAAATATAAGTATCAACCCCTCATACACCTCAACTGAATGGTATAGTTGAAAGAAGGAATAGATCCATCATAGATTGTGCAAGAACACTAATGATAGAAAAGAATATTGCAATCAAATACTAGAAGGAAGCAATCACACCTTGAACAGAGTACAGCTAAAGAAAGACTCAAATCAAACTCTTTATGAACTATGGTATGCTTACAAAACCTAATGCAAGTTACTTGAAAGTATTTGATAGCAAATGTTATATCTTGAAAAAACCTAGGAAAGATAAACTTGATGTCAAAAGTGATGAAGGCATATTCTTAGGATCCTCCTATAGAAGTAAAGCATACAAATGTTTGAATTTTTCTACTCATAAAATCATAGAAAGTACACATGTGAGAATTGATGAGTTTGCAGAAAAGAGTGAAGAAGAAAGTAACAAAGAGCCTAAAGATTATAGAAGATTTGTTTACTATAAACCTGATACCCTACCAAATATGTCTGGTAGATAGGAGGTTTCACCTCTTGAGTCCCCAAAATCTCCAACAGCTACCAAGTTGCAATTTGTGTAACCCAAGTTACAGTTTGAAGGACCTGAGTTATAGTTAGAGGCCATGGAGCTATTACTAGAGCAAATTGAGTATGATGAACCTGAGTGATAGACAGTGGGACCCATACTCAATACTAAAGTTCATGAAGAAATCAATAAAAGAAACTCCAACTCCAAAGAACCTATGCTAGCAAGATATGTCAGAAGGCATCATGCACCTGACCAGATCATTGGAGACAAATTAGATGGAACAATGACAAGAAACAAATTGAAAGGTACATGTTTGCTTGTTGAATTTGAACTTAGAAATATTAAAGATGCTTTGGATAATGAAAGTTGGATTGAAAAAATGAATGAGGAAATAGAATAGATAGAGAAGAATAAAACTTGGACTCTTGCTCCTAGACCCAAGGATAAAAATGTAATTGGCACAAAATGGGTATTCAAAAATAAACTAAATGAAGATGGAAAAGTTTCTTGAAATAAAGCAAGGTTAGTATGTAAAGGCTATTCTCAAGAAGAAGTTATTGATTTTGGTGAAACTTTTGCTCGAGTTGCAAGATTAGAAGCTGTTAGAACTTTACTAGCATATGCAGCTCACAGAGGATTTAAAGTTTATCAAATGGATGTAAAATATGCATTCTTGAAGAGGAAGTCTACATTGAACAACCTGAAGGTTTTTTAGATCTTAGCAAAAGAGACATGGTCGGAAAATTACACAAGGCATTATATGGTCTCAAGCAAGCTCTCAGAGCTTGGTATGAAGAACTTCATAACTACTTGGTACATATTGGTTTTCAAAGAATAAATGATAACAATAGTCTATATATCAAAGAAGAAGCTGACAAAAAGATTATGTTGGCAAAAAAATTAGTTGATGACACTCTATTTACAGGAAATGATGACTTGTGCAAGTCATTTTTAGAAGAAATGAGTAAATAATTTGAAACATCTATGTTTGGAGAGATAAAATTATTTGTTGGATTGCAGATCTAGCAGAAGAAAGATGGTATCTACATTATTCAATCTAAATATATCAAGGAGATACTAAAAAAATTTGGAATGAAAGATTCAAGACCAACTGGAACCCCTATGTCTATTGGACACAAACTTTCCAAAAATGATGATTTAAAGGAGGTCGATTAGACCACATACAGATCAATGATTAGAAAATTATAGTATGTAATGCATACAAGGCCTGATAGTGCATTAGCAATTAGTATGGTGGCAAGATTCTCAGCAAATCCAAAAGAAAGTCACATGATGGCAATCAAAAGAATCATGAGATATCTAAAAGGTACTGAAGAATATGGTTTATGGTACAAAATGGGAGGCAATTTGTTTTAAAAGTATTCACAGATGTTGATTGGGCAGGGAGTATTGAATACAGAAAAAGCATTAGTGGTGTAGCATTCTTTCTTGATAAAAGACTAGTGTCTTGAAAAAGCAAGAAATAGAATTGCATCTCTTAGTCCATAGAAGAGACAGAATATGTGGCAGCAGTAGTCAATTGTTCTAATATTGTTTGGTTCAAACAACTATTAGCGAGTATGAAGATAGAGATCAAGGATCTAGTAGTTATATACTATAATAACACTAGTGCAATCAATATATCAAAGAATACATTGATGCATACCAAAACAAAACACATTGTTCTAAAATATCATTTCTTGAGAGAATTGGTAGAAGATAAAGAAGTAAGATTGGAATATGTGAATACAAAAGAACAAATTGCAAACATATTTACCAAACCATTACCTAAGGATGCATTTTTGTATCTAAGATGTAAGCTAGGGATCATTCCCCTATCTGAAGCTCACTAAATGAAGTTCAGTGATAAATCAACCAAATCATGATGAAGATCAATCATTTGGTGTAATATTAACAAGGGCATATTGCAAATGAATCAATACTTGAGGTACATTGATATTCACTAATTATTGTCTTTAGCATAAGATGTCAAAGAGGGAGAAGTTTGCTACCATATCTCATATAAATTTTGTAAATAGAAAGAGAAATAGATGTAAAAAGGGAGAATGAACTTGGTATGATATCAAAAATAGAGTTTTCTATCAGAAGAAGTTGTAGCAGACAGAAGTTTTTTTGACAAAGGGAGAAACTGAAGAAAGAAAGATTTCACACTGTTAGAGGGAGTTCTCATGGATGAGAATCAAAATGAAACTAAGGATAATTCCTTACTTTATTCTTGCTCTAAAAAAAATTATTGCATTATGACATGTTGTGTTTCCATCAATGCCAAAGAGGGAGATGGTTCAAACAATTGATTAATTGTGTATTATCTTTGATGTTACACAAAATGTCATATCATTGCCAATCAGTGTATGTCAAGCTCACTGGGCCATTCAAGACAGTTTTCTTTGTCTACCAAGCATTCTAAAGTTTGCCTAATTCAGAAGACAATATCTACCAAGTTCACTTGGGTTTTAAAGGAAAGTTTTTAAAATTTGAGTGTTAACCGAGCTCACTCAGTTAATGAAGGAAATATTGGATGGAACCAGTGTTAATCGAGCTCACTTGGTTACCAAAGGAACTTTGTGAAAATGTAGTGTTGATCGAGTTCACTTGGTTAACACAAGAAAACTGTTTCTGAGTTATTGTCTATCATGCAGGGTCAGCTAACAAAGGATTTTCTTGTTTTGGCATATTAAGCTTAATTGTATTGTCTGTTGGTTCTAGCCAACTGAGGAGATGAATATTAATTATTCTAAGTTATATTCTAGCCAACTTGACAATATGAAAGATATAACTATAAGGTCAAGTTGACAATTAGAATGAGGAATGCATGGAAGATAATTGAAGATTTAATGATGCTAAGAGGAAGCAAATCAAAAGGATAAGAAGAATATCCTTGTGGAACTTCAAAGATACATTCGATCAAGAAGGATCAAGTATACAAGCCAGAATTGAGATTTGTAATTAGCAATTTAGTTGCATCCAAAATCACATCATCTCATTGTTATTGTCTAATCATTGTAGCAGTGATTTAAATCTCTTAACAAAGTTGGCTTAATAGCTATTTGTAAATCCTCTAACAAGGTGGCATTTCTATTGAATTTTTTGAAGACCTCTAACAAGGCCATTCCTAACAGGGTGATTAAATCCTCTAATAGGGTTACACTTAATAGTGTATTTTGTACCCTTTAACAAGGTTGGCTCCTAACAAGGCTCACTTTAGAATAGTAAAAATTAGTAACTAGTTGCAATCGATGGATTTTTTGAATTTAGGGTTCCACATTAAATCTTGGTGTCAAATGTGTTCATGCTATTTCTCTTATGTGTTTGCACCTAAGTTAAAGTAATAATAATATTAGATAACATCTTAATATTTTCATGATAAATATTTGTCAAGCATTTTCAGTGCTTACCAAGTTATAGCAATTTTCTGTGTGTTTTTCGAGCATCAGTAGAATTCAGTTTTTAGAGTTTATTTTGTACTGACATCTAAGGGATCTGGGATTTATTTTAGTAGTCATTGATTCACTCCTTCCCTCTCAATTACTCCTCTTAAATTTCCAATAGTATACATAGGGTAAAGATATGAAAGGAGATAAAATATAAATGACTCACCTTGAAATGTGTAGAGGAAGATTTTTTTTGCTCCAAAACTTGCAAATCTTAATTATATCTGAATATCCATCTACAGATCTTGAAATGAAATGATGAAAGAAACAAAACCCATAAATCTTCCTAAAATCTGAGATTGAAGGACTAGATCAACTTGGGAAGATGTCCTACAACTAGGCTGATGTAGTCCAGTGATCTACAATTGTTGACTCCAAAAATATCGTGAATACTTGGTTCTAGATATATAATCCTTTTTTCTACCAACCTACAAATCAACATAGAAAAAAGAATTTTGGGGCTTCTTCTTTTTTCTTTTCTTTTTATCTTTTTATCTTCTTCTTTTTTTGGGGGGGGGACTTGCCTTAGTCAAGCCCTAGGAAAAGGAATTAACCATAAATTATAATTGTAAATGTACTATTCACCTTTCTTGTAGAAACCCTTTTTAGTAAGGATTTGTTGTGATGTATGTTATAGATCTTGAATTTGGTACAAAGAATGTAGGATATCTTCATAATTGTAATGGATCTACCATAACCACATCATGGAGCCATGGATGTAAATGAGAATCAATGAAGAAGATAATAAATGGCTTGATGTAAATCTCCTCCCTTGATTGCCAACAAAATGTTAGATCTTGAAGAGGAAATTCCCACAAAGGATCCTTGACTACTTGAAGAAACTTGCTTGCTTGAATTCTTAAATGACTTGAGCTCTAGAATGCCTTCTACTTGATGTTTTGTGAATTATTGATGTGAAAATGAAGCCCCCAAGCCTCCTTTTATATAAGTTTTTTGGTGGGAAAATAGTTAAAGGTTGAGTTAATGTTGATTGTTAAATGGAGAGTTCACTAAAGACTGACTGTGAACTATGAGTTAACTATAGGATAACTATTAAGTTGAGACTTAACTACAAGATGACAGGGGAGAGAAATAAATAAATTAGTAAACTTGAGGCCTTTTGGACCCTGAAATTTACACTCATCAAGGACCAAGTCGACCTAATCTTGGATCAGGCCTACCTGGGTCAACCCTAACCCATAAAAATGAGGAAAAATGCCTCAGAAAGTATTATTTACCTGGGTCGACCTAGTCCTGGACTGGGTCACTCTAGTACTAGAAACTAGATTTAAAAAGCTCTAAGAAGGTCTAGAAAGATGCATTGATGAAATAGACTTATTTGGTCAAAAGAGTAGCAAAGAAACACCTAGAAGACCATGTCAAAAGGAGAGGGAGGGACGGAGGGAGGGAGAGAGAGAGAGAGATGATGATGAAAAAGAATGAAATGGAAGGGGAGACGAGGAAAAAGACATTGGGCATATGTTCATCCATGGTTCGAGAAATGAATTATGGAAAGCATGCTAAAAGGTCTTAAAATGCAAGTGTCTCCATTTTTAGATGGTATAGATATATCTAAGATGAAACTCCACCTATGAAATCAAATTGTTATTACACCTAGGATGCTCATGTATCATACACCCAGGATAATTTCAGAAGTGACCATGTCATGTCTTAGTTGTTCAGAGGAAAACCAAGACAACTAACCTCATCCCTTTTCATCAATGATGAATCTTCTATCTAGGTCATCTTATTCATTTGACTATAAATTCTTCATATGTATTGTTCCTTGTACTTCTGCCAATATGACTATCCAACATATCTTCAATCCCCTTTGTAGTTAAAGTAGTTTTCAGAATACTCCACTGTGCTTCTGTGATCCAATCTTCAAAACCTCCTTCATGATACTCTATCAGATCTAAAATATTAAATGTTAATGAAATATTTAGTTCACTTGGGAATTCTACTTCATAGGCATTTCCTGAATCATGTTTCTTTAGTATCTTACATGGTCCAAAGTTATCTATTTTCAAATTATTATATGTTCTTGTTGTAAATCACTCCTTTTCTTAAATGAACCATGACTTCATTGTAAGCTTTACAAAATTGTAAGCTTTAGCACTACTTGTCTCCTATTTTTCCAACTTCCTTAATTTAAAAGCATTTCTAGGACTACTTCCATACATTATCTAGAATGGTGATTTACCAGTGCGCCTATTGAAAAAATTATTATATGTAAATTGTGTATATATAAAATCAAATCCCATACCTTTAGCTTATCTCCAACCAAACATCTTAGAAATTTTCCCTAACTTCTATTCACCACTTTTGTCTATCTATTAGTTTTTAGATGATTTGGTGAGATGAACTTCAAATTCATCTTTAACTTCTTCCACAATGTGTTCCAAAAGCACCCAACAAACTTAGTGTCTTGATCTACAACTATTCTCTTTGGTTTATATATGTAGTATCACCACTTCTCTTTAAAAAAAAAAATTCCACATGAACAACATCATTAGTCTTCTTAAAGGGAATAAAGTGTGTCATATTTGAAAACCTGTCAACCACCAAAAAAATTAAGTCATGGCTATATTGAGTCCTTGGTAAACCAAGAACAAATTCCATACTGATATCCTCCTATGGCTTCTATAGCACAAGTAATGGTTGATATAACCTTATATTCTACTTTTCTCTTTTTATCATCTAACATACTCTGAAACTCTATTCAAACTTCTTGACATGTTGTTGCAATTGTGGCCAATAATGATTCTCACTAACTTGAGCAATGATTTTATCATGATCAAAGTATCCAGCTAACCCTCCACTATCCTTCTCCTTGATGAGATTCCCACTCATATAACTCCTTCGAATGCACAAAAGACTTCCTCTAAATAGAATATCATCTTGGCTGATGAGATCCAACCACTTGGTTTTGTCTAGAGTATCAGATTATGTACAAGATTTCCAAGGTTCACCAAAATCAAGAGCCTCTGGATATAAACTCTTGATTTTGAACCCAACTACCCCAATATGCATCTTTGTCAATAAAGTTTTTCTCCTTCTACAAGCATATGCAACCCTATTAGACTTCATGCTCTTGTGTTTCAAAATAAATATATAACTCTAGAAAAACTCAACCCATTTTCAAATGCCTCTAATTTAACTTTCCTTGACTTTTAGAATATTACAAATATTGATGATTATTATATATAAAAAATCCTTAGGAAGAAGATAATATCTCCACTTCTTTAATGTTTGACCTGTCGCATAAAATAATCGATCATAAACAAAATATTTTCTTTTGTCATCATTGAACTTCTTGTTGAAGTAAGCAGAAAGTCTACCTTCTTGGCTCAAAATAGCTCATATTGCAATACCACTAGCATTAAAATCTACTTGAAATTCCTTATTAAAATCTAGGAGTGCTAAAATAAGTTGCTCTATGTTTCAAAAAAATTAAAACTATTATCTTCTCATTTAGTCCACTTAAAATCCTTCCTATCCCCTCTTATTATTTTAGTCAAGGGTCCATAGATACTATTAAAATGTGTGATAAATTTTCTATAAAATCTATCAAAACCATGCAAAATATCTTACATCATTAGCACTCCTTTTAGTAGTCCATTTGAAAATATCCTTCACCTTCTTTGGTTCATTCTAAGACCTTTTTCTAAAACTACAAATCCCAAATATACTAACTCCTTCACAAAATTGAACTTCTTCAAATTAATCAGTAATATCTCTTCCCTTAACTTCTCAAACACCTTCAAAATATGTAATATATTCTCTTTTAATGTCTTACTGAAGATAAAAATATCATCTAGGTAAACAATAACAAGCTTACCCAGAAATTCTTTTAGTACCTCATTCATGAGTTGCATGAAGGTGCTTGGTGCAATGGTTATCCTAAAAGGTATGACCAACCACTCATACAACCCTTCATTTATCTTGAAGGAAGTATTTCATTCATCTCCTTCTTTGATCTAGATTTTATGATATCCACTCTTCAAATCAATCTTTTTGAAATGCATAGCTCCACTCAAATGGTCCATAATAACATTCATCCTTGGCAAGAGAAATTTGTACTTGATTGTACTATTATTGATAACCCTAGAACATATACACATCCTCCATTAATCATTCTTCTTAGGTGCCAATACTGTTGGTGCAACACATGGACGCATAATTTCTCAAATCAACCCCCTTCTACAACAACTCATGTACTTTCCTATTCTACTCTTCACTTTTTGCTAAGATTATTTTGTGTGTTTCCTTGTTTGGAAAGCTAGCTCCTAGAATCAAGTCCATCTAATGATTGATCTTCCTTACTGATGGAAATCTATCAAATACATTATTGGATATAATATCTCAAAACTCATCCAACAAATTAACAACTTCTATAGGTACATATTTTACTTCTTCTTTATCATCTTTTGGAATTAAAGAAAAAACATATGCTAATGCTTCATACCTTCTATAAACTTTCTTCCATCAAACGAACATGTTCTAGCATAGCTACATAACTTTTCTTTTATGTATTTCAATGGTTATGTCTTATGTCTCACTTCATCCTTTGTCAGGGAATATGTATTTGCATGACCATCATGTACAACACATCTGTCCAATTGCCATCACCTCCCTAAAAATATATGACATGCATATGTAGGTATGATATCACATAGTACTTTATCATGGTAGATCCCAATCTTGGACTTGACCAAACATTATTCATTGACCATGGCATTGTGAGCATCCTACACCTTAGAAATCCAGTATGGACGTGGGTGTCTCTCTCTCTTGAGATTTAACTTCATGTCCATCTCATCTAACACCAAATTTTCAATTCTCCCACTATCAATAATTGCACCACAACACTTGTCCTTACACTTGTACCTAGTACAAAACAAGTTCCTTTTTTTAGGCTTATTCTCACCACTCAACAAGACTCTTTTTTTAACTAGGGCTTCTCCTCTTTTATAATATTCAAAGCATGATGGCTTGGCATCTTCATCTACATGTGCAACTCTTTCCTAACCTTCTCGCCTCTCATTTTTCCTTTCTTGGCATTGAGGATATTCATAATCTTTATGACCTTCTTCTCCACAGTGAAAACATGTTCCATGTCATTCCCAAATTATAGGGCAAAACACATAATTTTATTTTATTTTGAATTATAATTAAACCTAAATTCCCTAAGGTGATAAGTTCAAAAATGAGGAAAACTAAATTACATCCAAGACAGATACAGGGTCTCTGAATAAACGTCTAGGCTATGACTCAATTGAAAACCCCATAAGGAATAGGTTGATAAATGTTCATTGCCAAAGTAATTAATTAATTAATTTCAAACAACTAGTTCAATTAGTTAAAGGAATTAGTATTTTATTAATTTTAAATACTCTCTTATTAATACATTCTTAGAATGATGGCATCCATAATTTACAACAATTTTAAGTCCTATTATCTTTAATTCGATTACAACCCCTTTAAGCAAAAGTAAATGAACAAATTACTTAATTGGTTTAGATATTCAACTATTATAAAACTTAATTGTTCGACTAGTTTAGAATAACTTTTTTTAACTAGGTAGCATCTTTCACTTAATTACATAATCTTTACTTTAGTAACAGTTTCTTTAAGAACGATATGCCGCAACCCTTGAAATGAACTAATTAACTACCCCCTTCAATAACTTCATAACTTGAACAAAAATAAAGTAATCAATTAACTCTAAGCTTAATGTAATAAATGATAACTTTCAACTTCATTCTAAAATAATCGTATTCAGATCTATAATCCATCCTAAATAAACTTATCTAAAAATAGAATACTAAAATTGAAGAATTTAAAACATTAACTCGAATATCCACTCCTAGCTTAAGAAATAATTGCGACCAAGAACTACCAATGTTATTAAACAACAATTTAAATTTAGCTATCTAACAATTACTAACTGAGTCTTAAAACTTTAATCTAAAATCCAAGCTAACCTTTAGTTATGCACAATAGAGATATAGACTTTATTATTAATTATACTAACTACACTTAAACTTAAAAATTATCTAACACATATTATTATAAATCTAATTTTTACTAATCTATAATCACAACTACCTTATTTGGAACTAAAGACTAAATTAAATTTAACTAAGTAAAATAAAATTAAACCAAATCTTAATTAAAGCTAATATACATTTATAACCAACATTATTTAAAACTTTCTTACCTATCATTCAATAACATAAAACTTTAAAATTAATGCTAACACTAGATAATATTGTAACTATCTTACATAACAAAACTTAAAACAAAACATACTAACTTAATAATAATTAACATGTCTTACTAATTTAAGTCGAGCATATTAATTTAATTATAAAGGAACATGTTCAAACTACTATCTCACAGTAATTACATTTCAAAACAACTAATACTAAACTGAATATCCAAAGCTGATTGGACACAAAAAACCCTATACCCTACTACTACCCTATTCTCTTGGCCACTTGGCCTCCTCCCTGTCCCACATCCCAAGGAGCTTTGGGCGGATTCCAAGACACTAAGCACTGCCCCAAGTCTACCTGGCACAGACTTGTCCCTTCACTACTAATGCCAAGAAAGCCTCAAGTTGTGTGCCAAGAAGAGAGAGTGAGGATGAGATTAAAAGGGAGTTTGATGGGAAAGATAAGGGCTATCATGCCACTAGCCACAGATGCCAACCAAGGAGGTCTTGCGCTGCCCGAGGTGATTCTGAGGATGAATTTTGCTTGGAGAGGATTGGTTATGGTAGTTGGGCTGCCAAATCAGCATTTAAAGCTTATTCTACATGCCACCCTAACCTACGCCCCTAGCCATATTGTCGCCTAAGAGAGGGGAGTAATGAACAATATTAATAATTAAAGGTCTGCACCATCAGGCTTCCCATGTGCTAGAATCATGGAATAGGTGGGAGGGGTTAGGTGGAGGTTTAGAAGAAGGGAAGGGTAATCAATGTAAAAAGTTATTTAGGTGAGATTTAGGATAGAGTTATATGTATATTTTACATTATTATTTGTTTTACCCCAAATTTATTTATTTATATATTTAAAGGATTAGAAAAATAGATTTTAAAAAGGAATCAATTGGAATATGCTCTGTAGTCTCTGAGGATTAATTTTTTTGTCTCTCATACAAATCCAGAGAGCAAAATGCTCCTGGATGTGTACATTTTTTTTTGAGTGTGGAATATTTTCTAACATGCATAATTTCTCCAAGACATATTTTTGTGTCTTAAGGATTTTTCTATACAAAGAGGTTTATATCTTCTTCCTCTTAAAATTGCGTTCACCAAATTCTTTTGTCAACAAGAGGGTTAAATAAATTTTGTTTACCAATTATGTGAGGTTTGTTCTATCTCTCAATAAGCATGAGTCAAATTGAAAATTTCAACATAACAAAATTTCTTCCTTAACATAATTGAAACTTGAGAATTGCATAGTTCGAAAACATCAACATTTAAACTATTCTCCACACAATTATACATGAATTGCAATAACACATGATGCAATGCAAAGAGGCTTTCTCAATCCTTTCTCTCTATTAATTATCTTGGTTCAAGGCTCCATCAGGAAAGAACCAGTAAGAAAACTCGACGTCTTTGCCAATTACATCAAAATTTAAAATACATCTTTACATAATGTTAAAATTCAATTGAATTATCTTTTAGGTCTTTCACAAGAGATCTTTTACAATGCCTTCAATGCATCAAGGGAACCATGGGAAAGGCAAGAACTGACTCGGAGGTAAAACAACATATATGATGAACAATTCAAGCATGCATTCCCAACCCGGTTTTGCACAATAGGTTCAACATTGAACCAAAAATATGGGGGGGAGGTGGATTTTCTCAATAGGAGACGTCAATCACCATACCATAACATAGCCCTTTCGGGGCTAAAATTCAAGAACTTCCATTCTTCTACAAACGCCCTTTCGAGGCCAATACAACAAGAATTTTCATTCCTTCCTCTCTTCAAGAATTCAAATTTGCATACAAGGTATGTGATGACAAGTAGGGCCCCATACACCCTACCCTCTTTCCCTCCTCTCACCATGAGAGGAGACTCTACACTATTGAGGTCCAACTAAGGCCCTCCCCCATACATGGCCACTTCTTCCCTATCCAAGGGTGAGTGATGCCAAAACAACTCCCATGAAATCTTCTCAAAATTTCAAAGCAAATCATAAGAATGACATCCAAGAACAAGTTAAGATCCCTCCCAAAACAACCTCAACATACATGCAAGCAAAACAAGAACAACACAATGCCTTAAGCATGAATCAAAGTATGAACAATATGAAGAACATGATCAAGAGAGTGAAGAACCCTACCTTCACAAAAAATGTTATGGTAAAATGACAAGTTGAGAAGAGCTTATCCTTCCTTTCCTTCAATCTTCAAACGTCTCTCTATAACTAGAGATTGAGTAACAACCCCAAAACTTCTCCAAAATGCCTCTAAATATGACCCTAAGTCAACTAGACTTTAGGCAAGCCCAAGGTGCAGTTTGAGTCACCAACTCATGAAGGAGATAAATCAATTTTTGCAATCCATCAAAAGTAGGGTTTTTGAGTGACCCTAAAAGTCAATCTAAGCAGCTAAGGGGGTGAAAAGTACTCCCAACCCATACCATTACCCCTAGGATACTTAAATTTAATGTTTTTAGGTCTTAAAGACTCAATAGAACCCAAACAAAAGATAGGAGAATTTTACGACTATATAACAACCTTCAAAGAAAGACAATGCAAATTAGCACAAAAAGAAAGGGGTTCAGTCTCGTCTTTCCATTAGATTTTCCGATTAAATATCCTGCACACTAATTGCACACATCAGTAGTTCAAGAAATCACATGCATACATGTAAATTACGTATCAAAAAAATCATGTAAATTTAAAACATCCATCTTTCTAATAATCAATTGTTTATCTCATTCTACTCATATTTTCAACCATTAAAATTGCATAATCAAAGTGTTAAGTTCTGCATTCATTTACTTCATCATTATATATGTTCACAAAGCATTAAATGACGAAATCAAATATCTGAAAGTAAAGCATCACACATCATAAAATAGCATAATAATGTTCAGTGCATCAAATAATATTCTGACATATCAAGTCATGAGTATCAAAAATAATAATGTATCAGCTATGCTACGATGGGTCGAGGTGAGGCCTCACATTCCATGAAAGCCTCATCTTCCTAGTCCTTGTCCTCTTCCTTTTCCTCTCTAATCCCTATTATTCTGATCATGAAAATGATTGAAATTATTTCCCCTTTGATTCTAACTACCATTGGCTTCATCCTTCTTATTTTGATCTTTGTTTTGACCTCCATAAGATCATCCACTAGATCTTCCACCATGACCTCTTCCACTTTGTCTACTCTCAAACTTTTTTCTCAACTTTTCCACTTATATTAGGTCAAAAAATTTAGGCCTCACAAATTATGTTCATAATAACTAGATTCAAATCCTTCTAAATACTTGGCCTCAACCCATTAAGGTACTTGAAAATTTTCTCTTTGTCATCTTTTGTATGACTTGTTCTACTGAGGACTCAATAGAAATCTTATGTATACTCCTGAACAAATCTTCTCACTTTCTTCAAACCTTGCATTTTCTTCAAAAAATCAAGCTCATAATCCATAAAAATGAATTTTTACTCTAATTTATCCACCATCAGGTCCCATCTTGTGATTTTCTCCTTTCCTCTTTGATTTTTCTCTAGATGCATCTCCTTCTATCAAATCTTCGCATGGCCCTTCAATCTAACCTCTGTAAATTGACCCTATCAAGATATTTGATATCTTCATACTTGAAAAATTCTTCTAATTCATTAATCTAGTCGATCAGCTTCTCCAAGTTAAGATTTCTCAAAAATGTGGGAACATCAATCTTGGGTTTTTTTCCAATCTTGGAAATGGCCTTAAAAATCCTTTCCACCTCAAGGTTCCTAGCTTATTCAGATACTTCTTGTTTAACATTTCATTCTTCTAAAAATTCATCCTCACTTTCATCTCTTGATACAATATTCATTCCTTGATGAATTTCTACTTGCAATGCATGCACTTGTTTCTAGAGGACTCTAAAATCCTCAGGTGTCACACCTCTAGCTCCTCTGCTACGTTCCCTTTGTGTAGACATTTGTATGCTTATTGCTCAAACCAACAACCATGATCCTAGTCCAAACTACCCCAAAATCAATGATTTGTCTATACACTTAGGAACTCATTCTTTGATACCGCTTGATGAGGGGTTCTTCCCTTAATATCTTTATTGCATAAAAAAAATAGAGAAACAACAAAAAATGGGATTCTTATTATCTCCAAAAGTATGAAATTAGAAATTTCAAAATTACAACATGTAAATCCACATGGGCATTTCTCTAATAATATTTTAAAGCCAGAGCCACCACTATCAACCCAAAATTGCCCTAGACAACCCACCAGGCCTTCTTTATATAGGCAACTTTCTATCACCCAAGAAGGTTCTAGAAATTTAGGCCTAACCCTTGAGGTTGACCAACCATAAATTATTTTATTTTCATATTTTATTTGAATAAAGTTGGCTCAAATTATTTTATTTTTATATTTTCAAGTACTCCAACTTCCAAAGACCATAACATTTTAATTGTATAAGCTTTGATTGACTAATATAACTACTTTTTGAAACTGACACCTCTTGAACTATAACACCTTGATTGTGTAAGCATTGACAGTTGGGATTTGTCCTTGTTTTGGAGCCTCTAAGGATTTCAAAATTGAGTTCAAAGATTTTGTATCAAAAAATCTCAATAACTTCACCAATATAGATAGTATTGTAATGACGCTTAATTGACATATTGATACATCTAATATGAAAGTCCACCTATGAAATGAGAATATTCTAAGCTTGAATGACCAAATTCTAAGCTTGAATGACCAACTTACTAAAAATATTAAGTTTCTATAGGTAGAAACTTTGCATTGAAATACACTTATTAAAAAGGAAAAAATAGAAGTATTTTTGGGTGATGCAAGATTTCTCTTCAACCCAGGATGCTCTTGCATCACAAAGTATGTGAGGAAGATTCTAAAGACCTTTGGACTAGAGAAGTCCATATGGTGATCAATTGCAAACTATCAAAGGAGGATGAAAGTCAAGAAGTGAACAAAATGCTTTACCTATCCATGATTGGAAAACTATAGTATGTGGTGCAGAAGAGGCCAAACATTACATAGGCAATGGGGATAGTGAATAGATTCTCTACCAATCCTAAGGAGACACACAATTTTTGTAAAGATGATCCTCAAATATCTAAAGGGTACTAAAGAATATGGTTTATGGTATCCTCACGAAGGAACCTTTGAACTCAACATCTTTATTGATGTTGACTAGATAGGAAACACTAGATAATAGAAAGAGCATGACTAGAGGTGAATTATTTCTTAGAGATATACGTGTAGCATGGGCCAGTAAGAAGAAAAATGGTATCTCTCAATCAATAGCAGTGGATGAATAAGTAGTTGCAACAGTAAATTGTACTCACATTGTTCAGATCAAAGAACTACTGTAAGGAATTCAGGAGAAGGTACAAGAACTAGTAGTTATGAGTTGTGACAATACAAGTTCCATCAACATGTCTAAGAATATGTTGATGCACTCAAAGATAAATCATGTCTCTACTAAGTATCATTTTTTGAGAGAGAAAGTGCAAGAAAAAGAGGTTGGGTTGTAATATGTCCCAACTAAGAGTAGCTAGAAGATAAATTTACAAAGCCTTTAAAAAATGATATTTTTGAGTATCCTAGAGGAAAGTTAGGAGTGATACACCTATCATGTCTTAAGTAGAGAAGAAAGATGAACTTACATTATCTTTATGACCATGTGAGACCACTCTATAAGAGGAGCAATCACAAAGATAAAGGTAACAAATATACACCTTCAAAATTGTTGTCAAAGGGGTAGAAGTAAGAAAGGGAGAAGTAAAGAAAGGAGAAAAGTAAAGAAAGAGGGAGAAGTGGGTAAAAAATAATGATTAGCATGGGGTTATTTGAAATAAACCATGCGAAGAGAATGGAAGAAAATAAGTAAGCAAAGCACCTATACACATCAAAAGGTAAAGATAGTAGAGAGAAAGAGAAAAGTAGACTGTTGATGGAGCACCAAAGGAATCTGTTGAGATTATGTGTGTTGCACACATTGCATAACATTGCTCTATTGTATAAAATTTTTGTGGGTATGTTGTTTATTCTCTTACATGTGAATTTTAATTGCATAGTTATTTTAGATCTATTATGGATTACGTGAAAATGGTTATCTTATTTGTTGCAAGTTTTTTACAAGTGGTATTAGAGCTATAGTTTTGTTATTGTAACCCTAGATTGAATCCATGGGAATGCATGAGAGGATATAAAAAAGGGAAAGATATATGGGTTTTATAGGTTGTTTATTGCAAATCTAAGGGTTTTGAATTTTCTATTATGATGGAATGTTGGCAAATTTTGGGCATGTGAAATTGTTGTTCAAAAGGGTATTTTAGATGTTTCATTTAAATGAGGGTTTTAGGGGTTAGCTTGTAGAAATGATTGCATAGGTAAAAATAGACCTTGCCATTGGATCTGGGTCGATGTTTCCTTAAATTTTGATTTAAAATATGCTATAGTTTAACCATGTTGAGAGAAAAATACAAAGGCTTTTAGTTTCAGTTCGTGATGGCCATCAAATTTAATCTCGTCAAATTTTTTTGTCACCAAAAAATAAAAAATAAAAATCACAATGAAAATGGTAAAAAGATTATCTTGGTAAAACGGTCATAACTTTTTCTTAGCGTATTGAATTTTGGACTTCTTATAGTCGTTGGAAAGATAATTCAAAGCACTACAACATGGTGTTGGTTTTATTATATGATTTTGATACTGTGTCAGGTTTTATGAGCCTGAAAGTTAGATGTCATTTATTTTAAGCACAGATTAGGGCATAACATGAGCGTACGAAGTCGAATTTTAGACTTTGAGTACTCAATGAAAAGATCTTAGAGAGCTCTATGCATTGGTTTAGATTTCGTGCAGGTTTGGCATGATTTATTCGATGATATATTGATCCAAATGGTTTATGATATATATTTACTATGTCCAAGGGGTTTAGCTTAGTCAGTTGAAGCAATGAATTCTCATTGTTGACACCTTGGTTCAAATCCCAAGAGGGACATCTTTGTGGAATTCTAAGTTTTGACTCTTGGTCTTCTATTGGTTGTATTTGTCTCATTGTAAGAAGTGGATTCTAAGTCATGACTCTTGGTCTTCCAATTGTTGTTTCTAGTGTGATTGCTTGAAATGACCTTGAATAAGTTGTAATTGTTTCTCTTGAGGAGCACCTGATATGTAAAGGAATTTAATATAATATATAATGATTATGGTAACATTGGGAGTTTATGGCTTATATATTTTGGAGATTTGGATTTAATGTCATTGTATACTTGGCTTATATTCTAGATTGGCATCATGATGATATGGTTATCAATATTTATTATGGATATGTATGATGACTTGTTAGGTGTACAAATTGTGCAAGGTTGTAAGCGGTCTATACTTATAGGTTGCATTTATGGATTGGTTATGAATTGTCTTTGCCCATTGATCTTTCATTATTGATGCATATTCAGATTGGTGGCTTAGATTTGGGTTGTCTATGCCCTTGTTCACATGATTTATGTCTTCATGTAGAAGGGATGAGATGTTACCAGGTACAGTCATGGGGGAGAATTATGGTTGACTATTTTATGCTAACAGGTTGGACACATTGAGAGTCAGTTGCTCAATTCATGAATGTGATCATGGTGCCATGGATTTTGGCATGACGTGATTGGATATAGAGGTACATTCTTGATATTCATTGGTTTGGATTCTTAATTTGGTTATGATGGTATATCTTCTTGGTTTATGATCATGGTTATTTAGTTTCTTTTAAGGAGCTCATGATGTGCACTTTGATTTCTTTAATGGTTTGATGCACTAGTTTATTCTCATGTTTAGAGGAGGTTTTTTCATCATGATTTCATGGACAGCTTGGATAAACAATTTAGTGGGATATTTTGACAGTGATGGGGTGGTAGTGCAGGATTAGTTCCTAGTTAGGTTTGTATCTTCTTGGCTTGAGATCTTGGTTTCACTTGGTATTGATACTTTGGTTATGAGTGTAGACCTAGAGGATCTTCATGTAGGAGATAGATTTTATAATTTCATCAGTGACTTGGTACCACAATTGAGTGGGAGTTTTTGGCATTGATATATTTATTGAGTGTTTGTAGATGTTGGAGGTTTGTCTTAGATCCTATAACTGCAGAAGCATCTTTGACATTTTCATGGTAAACTTGTTGTCTTCATGGTGTGTGGAGATGGTTCTTCCTGGTATGTTGATGCAGGAGCATCCAGAGGTATAAGGGCAATCCTGTGTCATCCAAAAAAATGTACTTAGACTTAGTTTCTATTTCATGTGTTTTCATTTTTGGATACCCATTTGGGTCAAATAAAGGTTCCAACTCTCATACTTCCACTATCAATGTTCTAGGATAGAGTATTTGAACACCTTGGGATATGTGTAAATGCCGAAAAAATAGGAGTATGTAATTGAGCCATCATTTTGGTGAACTAGGAGGTGTAAATTGGCCAGATGAATGTAATTGTAATTTAGAGTATTCCAAAAAAAGAATCAGGTCAAAAGGCCCCACGGTTTGAAAGTTATCGCAGTTTTTTGGGTTTTGGAGACCTCCTAAGAATGCTTCAAATTCAGGTTAGGGGCATTAAATGACCTCGAAAAGGGCCGAAAATGGGGGATGAGCGAAGCTGATCCATAAGGCTATAGAGCGCTTCGAAAGCTTTTTGGAAATGCAAATGGTTCGTCAATCGGAGCTACGGTTCAAAAGTTATGCCTCCCGAAAGTTCGGTTACCGTTTTTGGATTCTTCTAGATTTGCACCAACTTCTAACGCAGCTTCTGGAGCCTTCTACTTGGTCGGTGGATGCCTACTAGCACTTTCTAGAATGTAATCCTAGTCCTTAACCCTCCGGGGTCTATTTAAGGACATTTCTAGCATTGTAAAAGGCAGTTCGGATTGGAGTTTGAGAGGAGGTACTGAAAGGAGAAATTATCTCCAGATTTATGTTATTGTAAGCCCTTAGGGCATGTTATGAAGTATATTTTTTTCTGTACTGAATGTACTAGCTTATTTTCATAGTTAATACAATTTTCTCTTTTCCTGTTGTGTCCATTCTGTGCTTGGGTTGTGTTCCCATCATATGTGGAGATGGTTTTCATCATGGTTTGTAGAGATGGTTGCATCTTGAGGACTCACAAGGTTCTTGGTAAAGATGTCATTTATTCTTTCAATTTGACATGTTATCCTTGGTGTGAGGATGGTTTCATAATTATGTCATGGTATACTCTTGATATACATTTAGATTTTTGACATGCTATGGTATGCTCATATGGAGCATGTTATCTCTTTTGAGATGGTTAGGTCATGTTTTCATACTTAGAGATGGTGGTGATGTTGATTTCTCTTGGATTAGAGAAGTATTTGTTGAGAGGAGATTGTTCTTAGATGAGTCTTGGTTCGAGACTTGGATATCTTGATCAGCATTCCCATTCCCCACTCTTGAACTACTTGGTGGTTTACTACTTAAGAGGTATAGCCCATTGTTTCTCTTAGGCACATTATGTTTATGCTTATCTTTCATGGATATGGATCTTGAGCCATGGTACATGAGTTAGTTCTAGAGGGTTCATTTAAAAGTGGATTAACATTGATTATCTCCATGTCATATGTTGTTATGTTGATTGATTTTGGAGATGGTTTTATATTGGGCATATTCCTTGGTTTAGGAATGGTTATTCCTTGATTTAGGGATGGTTTTTGAGTTTGATCTTCCTATGAGAGGGTTACATCTATGATTAGTTATATGGTTTAGTTTGGGTGTTGTTGTATCTTCTTGTTGGGGTTTTATGGAGGATATCATACTTGCATAGTTTACATCTATAGGTGTGTGTGTGTAGAAGGACATGATGCAAGTTATTATTTGCATGGTGTCTCTCTAGTCTTGGTTATCTTCTTAGATGTTCACTTTTTATTTTAATAGGATTTTAGATTGGTTAGAGATTATGATCACTCATTTGTGTTCATGTATGTCATGTAAGAGATGACATGGTTATTTCTTTATCTCTTTTCTTTGTTGGTTATGGAGACCTTGGGAGAGTGTTGGAGACTTGATATGGGAGTTGTTCTTATAGGTTATTGGTTTATGTGTTGTGGATGTCCTTAATACTACATGGATTCACTTATTTGAGATGTTGTGAGTGGATTGGTTACAGATTTGATATTATCTTTCACAAAGGGAGATTCTTGGTACAAATGTGGCAAGTATCGCTCTTGAGGCTTGTGATCATAGGCTACATATTGGATATGTTGATGATGTGAGATTCACTTAGTATACCTTTGGAGGTATGGATAGTTGGATGGGTTGGCACTTGTTGTGGGCATTATTTCAACGCTGGATATTTTGATAACTACAGATAAATGTGATTACGTTTGGATCAAGTATTTGTGCTTGAAATTTTAGTTGGTACAAAATTTTATGATCTTCTAATATGACAGGTTGGGTGGCTTCCCCTTTAGATAGCTTCTATGTATATTTGGTGGCAATGGCATCGTCATGTTTGAGAGGTTGAATACTTTGATTTTATTGCAGGTACTAGGATGGATCACATCGTGTACTTTGATCCATGATGGTGGATGTGCTAGGAGGGATTGTTTCTTGTTCATTTATGTGGCCATAGATTGACACTATGCAATGTACACAAGAAGTGGGAGATTGTTGAGATTATGTGTGTTGCACGCATTGCATAATATTGCTATATTGAATTATTTTATTTTATTATACAATGTTGCACCTAGGAACACCTAGATGGGTGTGTAACATGTAATGATTCTCATGGAATATACTTGATGAGTTGTATTGTAACATTGTGGTAATATTTGATGTAATTGTTTAATATTGGAGATAAGAATTAAATATCCTATATAAAATGTGGGGTCAATGGGTTAGGTAGCACATGGTTTTAGCACACGATTTATGTAATACCACGTGGTGGTTTTTGGGACTTGCTACTATATAAGCAACCATAAGGATAGTTGTAGAGACAAGACAAAATGAAAAAAGGAAAGAGTCAAGTGGGACAAGGCTTGATAGGTTAGCCCAGGGAGCATTTGTGAAGGTTGGAAGCATGGCATGGGATGTGTGGATTCATGCTTGTTCACATGGATTGTTTGGTTGTGGCTATGGTTTTGAAGGCTTCCATAGTTCTATTGCAATGGTGTTTCTGTTAAATAATACATGGTGTTGGATGCTTATGGAGGCTAGGTTTTTCCCTCAATGAGGGTTTCCCAAGGTATATCTTGTGTCACATTTTTGTCATTATGTTGTCTATTCTCTTGCATGCGGATTTTAATTACATATTTATTTCAAATCTATTATAAGTTATGTGGAAACATTTATATTATTTTTTGTAAGTTTCCTTATAGAATCAACTATATCAGTGAGAGATTTTAAATAAAAAGAAGGAAAGAAAGGTAATGAAACATGTTATTATTTTCTAAGTCATGAAATTGTGCTAATTTTCCATATGGTTTCCAACAATGTCAAATGGGGAGATTGTTGGCATAAATGACAAAAGAGTCAAGCAATGCAGGTGGAGCTTACCAATAAGATAGATTATAGGAGTTTTGTCATTAATGCCAAGGATAAGATGAATCATCAATTGGAATGAGGATGTAATTGGTGAGACAAGGGATGGTACTAATACATGCCTATTAGAAGAGGAATAGAGTAAGGTGAAAGGAGGACAAGTATAGACATGTGGTTCACAATTATACTTAGACAAATTGGGCTAAGTACAACTAACATTGAGAAAGGATCCAAGATAGGAAAATTGGAAGAATTAATTAGTAGTCATCCAAATAGGATGAAGAGAGGTCATCAAGGTTAGAGAACATAGGCAAGGAACATGTGACTGGACATGTCAAAAGATGGGTGGATTTCACTTGACACATAGAAGGATGGAAGAGGAGTTGTCAAATAAATCTCTAACAAGTAGATAGGTAGGAGAATTCAAATTTGACTTATTCATAGAAAGCATGAAAGAGGGTCACAAAATCCTAATGACTCTACATTAGTGCAAGGTAGACCAACCCAACACACATAACCTAAAAGAATAATGCATGGTAGAGATAGGAGTAGACACTAAACTAAGGCAGAATAATTTGAATTTCAATTCTCAAAATTACGATTTGAAAGAGAATGAGTAAGGATTGTATATAAACAATCATTTTATAATAATAAAAATTAGATTGCAAATCAAAAAGCTAGAACATCAAAGAGCTAGGATGATTGTGATCTTAGAAGAAGGGGAGAGGAAGAAAGGTTGAAGGAATAGAGATTAAAAGTGAATTTTGCTAAGTTAAGCCAATGAGACAAACACACAATATGCAAGAGTTTTGAAGCCAAGGAGATTGGAGCTCTTAAAAGATTGAATCTAGGTTGCGGAGCCAGGGAAGAACAAAGCAAGTTGTAGACTATTCCATCAACATAAAGGTTATCTAAATCAAGCTAAGTCAAGTAGTTATCTTTTATAGTTTAATAATTCTAATATTCTCTTATAATTGCAATAGAAAATCCTATTTAGGGTGGACTCTAACAAGTCTTTTATATCAAATCCCTTAAAAAGGTGACACATTCATTTGTGTCTTACGTTCTTTAATCAAGCTAGCTTTAACTGGATAAAGACTTTGATAGGTCCCTATCAAATCCCTTAATCGAGTGGCACTTAATAGTGCCTTTGTAATATTCTAACAAGGATAAGATCTTTATCAGGTGCACTCTAGAAGGGTGCAAGCTTTGTGATTATTGCCTCAAAACTATGGTTTTCACCCTAATTAGGTTTCTACAAGGTAAATCAGTGTTATGTGTTGTAACCTGTAATGCCCTGCTCGGAGATCCTTGGAACAAGGACAAATATAAGCCAAGATAATATTTTTTTTAAAACAAGTATCGATGCACATGACATACAACATACGAGGATCACAAAGATTGCAATGGAAGACTAAAAAAACATCCAAACACCAAATAATCTCCAAACGCCCCTACTAACCAAAACAATTAACCATAGAAGGACACAAATGATTTCAAATCTGAAAACACTCTGAAATCAAAATGCAATTCCAAGGTATTCAAGAACACAGCAAAGGGTATCCAAAACACCTCCAAAAAACTTTTGTTCAAACCAAAAAAGTGCCTATTGTCTGCCTGGACAAGTTTTTCCAAGACCCAAGCAATACTTTAATTCAGTATTATGTGATACTTTTTAGTATCATACGACCTTTCTAAAGAAGGTGAGCAATACTTTGAGGGTATGGGTAACACTTCTCTTGAAGGCATGTGATACTTTACTAGTATCATACGACCTTTCTCCAATGGGCATGCAATAATTCAAAGTATCGCACGATAGAGTTTCTATGGGCATGTGATCCTTTCTAGTATCACATGATTCTTCTTCTTTGGGCATGCGATACTTTAAAGTATCGTTCAATGTTGATGCATGTTCACCTAGGAAAAGCAAGAAATGATCCAAGGAAAACAAGGGAATAAAATAGAATTCAAAACCTCCACACTGGAGAGTATCGGATCCATAGTTGAGGCATTGACACATGAAACAATAACTACAAGACAAAAATTGAATCTAACCATCTAACATAGCAGTGAAGGGAAAGAATTGAAAGCAACATCGCAATGTACTGAAATAACAATCTAAGTGTGTAGTTCCTCCCAACTGTAATAGCATCATGAAACCTCGAAATTCCTAGCCATCCCCTGTGCGTAACATCCCAAACTACCAACTAGATAATTAGAGTTGTCTTATTAGGACGTCACTACTAATACGTAATAACATCATAAGAACAAGAAATCTAACATGCTAAACCAAAAGCAATAGATACTCCAACCAAGCAGATAACATCATCTAACCACATGCTAAACATCAAAATAAGGGAATGCGTCAATAAACTAACATCATCTAAACATGATATACAAACATCTCAATGAAGCATAAATCACAAGAAAGCATACTCGGGAACCATAAGTACCAAGTGAAAACATCTAGCAATGATCGCATTAGGATAATAGACCATCTCTGTACACCGATCACCAGTAGTGGAATAGGTAGCTACAATTCCCAACCATGTGAAACCCATAGGTCCACTCCCATCATGTTGATGGAGATAACGATCCAACCACAAACACACACAAAGAAAACGTCCATGACTAACACTCATGCCTGATAGTAATGATGTATGAAACCAAGATTAGAGACAATGCATAAACTACAGGTCCTGGTCAAACACTCAATGGGTTACTATGTAGGGGCTGACATCATGGAGAGTTGCTTGGCATTGAAAGCCCAAGCTCGGATCATGCAAATTCAACTCCTCAATGGAAGGCTCTAGCACTGTGCCCTCAAACTTAATCGGGTGCTCACACATTTTATTATCTTAATTTTTATTACCACGCGGTATTTTATTTAGTTATCACTTAATTAAAACTTTTGCACACAATGCTCTAGGCATGGACACTAGGCTGCAAAGATAGACACCCCCTCCATATGCTACCCTACCCTACCCATGCTCATCCAACGATGAGTGCCCGTAGGCATGCATATTCCCAACCCAACCCCAAATGATCATAACTTCTACAAAGTCCACAAAAGATCAGGTCTCGCAAGTCACCAAAAAAATGTACGTGCACATACTCGTGTGTGGCGTACCACCATCACAAAGATCATTACACAAGGACTAAATGAGAACATAAGCAAAATACACTCAACCAAAAATAGACTCAGGAGGACGAATGTGGCACATATCCCAATGCAACAAAAAAGTGCAATAATGATCTAACTGGCATCCCAATGGATGGTCCAGGTCCACGACCAATATCATGCCAAGAAAACCTAAGAAAATAGGGCAGCACACAAAATGAGGTAAAAACCCCAAAATTGGAAAACTTTGAAAATTTGGTCTTTGGGCACAAAAGCCTTGAAAATTGAATAAAATTTGGGTTCGGAGACCGTATGCAAAAATGGCTAGCATAACGGTGTGAAACCCCAAACCCTCATCCCAAAAACTGGGAAAATGTTCATACCCAACCAACAAAGCAAAACCAGCAAACAGAAACAGAGGGAAACACTAGTTCTTAGCCTCCAAACAAATAGCTACCAGAAATAGATAAAGAAACTAAGCTGAAATATGAAAATGAGAGAGCCCTACCTGACAGCCAAAAGGACTAAAATGGAAAATAGCCAGGTGAAATAAATAATTTGCAAATATAGCCAAAAATGACAGCAAAGCAAGGTCTCCCCAAGCTAGATCCAATGAGTCTATCCTCACGAAGATCCCACGCCCGTAGCTCTTGTTGTCATAGAGGTTTGCACCCTTGTCCAAAGCCTTACCTAAGGACAACCTTGTGAAACATGGAAACAACCTCCAAGCTATGGGACTTGAACTGTGAGGTTGAATCTCCGGAAAAGGTCGGCTTCCTCTTACTATCTGGGTGCACCTAACTACTCTTGGAGAGGGAAAGGGAGAAGGAATGCATGAAAAGCAAATCTACCTATTCTAATCTAAGGGGGTGATGCACCAAAATAGGGTGTTCAAACCAATCTCTAGCCATACATGCACTATTGAACCATCATGACACCAAAAGATATACACATTCAGACTTGCTTTAATCTAACAACCATATGCAGATCAGAAAACCCAGATGAATGACACAAGGAAAGAGAAGATTCACTTATATATCATTCACAAGCCAGAAGAGATACAGTCATGTAGATTGCAGATATCCACAAAACACCAATGAGAGACAAAGGATTCTTGCACTTTCACATTAATGGTTGAAAGAGAGAAGAGAGAATATCATACAATTTAGAGGCAACGGGAATTTACATTGAGAATTGCAAAGCAATATCAGAGAAATCGAAGAAGGTCTGACCTTAACAAAATCTACCAAAATTGTCTTTATAGTTCGGGCATACTTGAAATGTCCTCTAACTGCAATTACTCTACAACCACTAAATTGAAGTCCTACAGAGAACAATCATGGAGAAAATCTGATCTGGATTGAAAAAGGGCCCCTACAAAGACAGAAATGGTGCCATTAAATCATCTAACCAAGTAGATGGATCAGATCAGAAATGGTGGAGTGTTTTCTCGCGTCCAGCATTCATTCAAAAGTAGTTGGAAATCATCGCAGAGATCAAATTGTGCAAAAAACCTCGATTTCCCCTATTTCTGGCTCGTGAATTAGCAAAGTCAGTAGGTCAAACAAATCCTACAAGCAAAATGAGCCACGTGGGCCAATGGTCTTTTATCCTTCTGCCACCTCACCATGTCTTCCCGCCGTTGACCAATCTTTCTTTACTAACTGCGCTACCTCAGCAAACCCTAACCACGACGGTTACAGGAAACTATGACCCTAACTGCGTTGCCTTCATGTTAATACCTTGGTCGGGCCCACTGGGATGCATGTCCCTTAGGCGCTTTCCCGCAATGTTTAACTTCCTTGCATCTTGATCGAGAAGACCTTCCGTAATATTGTGCTTGATCTTCAAACTTCTAGACCCACGAAACACTTGGCAGCTGACTCAGCCTGACCCAGCTCCATTTGGCATTACAACTGGCGCCACCTTGGCGTCACTCTATGGCTTATGAAACTAGTGTGGTCCCACAGGGACACGTGGCAACAAGGCACTTTCTCGCATTTCTTAAAGTCTTCGCATCTTGATAATGCAAGGAAGCCTCAGTCGTGGATCTATTTGCATCAGACGGTGAGGATTCTTCATGCATCTTCCTACGAGAAGGGCGAGCCTGTGATGTCATCTGGGATAAGTGTCACCAAAACGCTTCCTTGCATTGTTTAATCTTCTTGCAACTCCATCTTGCGAGCATGCGCCAGCCATTGATCTATGAAGATCTGACGGTGCTCGAAACACGTACTTCTGAACCTTTGCGAACATCTATCATGACATCATTCGGACACGCATCACCAAGGCGCTTCCTCGTACTATCAGAAAGTCTGACGAAGCTCAGAATGCAGGAAAGCGGACACCAATAGGATCGCCAGCTCAACCTATTACTTCGTCCACCCTGCAGTCCTGAAGGAGACATGGACCCACCTGCCACACGTCGTTAAGGGGCTTCCTCGCATTACATAAAGGTAGTGCATTTTGATAATGCAAGGAAGTGCCCACCATAGATCTGAACAAGATCCGACAGCACAGAAAATGCAAGCCAGCGAAGCAAAACATAAGCTTTTATCGTTTTATTGTTTAATATTCCATGACATTTAAATAATATCAAATCTAAGAACTAGTCGTTGGGCAGGCTGTGTTTGAATTCAAATCTTTGCATAACAAAAATAAGCAACATTTCTGGTGACTCAGAGGGGATGCAAGCCTGCTATGCATCCAACCAATGGCCTTGTGCGTCCATTGGGCTACAGAGTCGTAAAAAATTGGATTTGTGCACTGTAGAACCCTAACCCTACCTCTGCAGGAACAAAACACTGAAGAATTGGAAAACTTGCCCTTTGTAACTAAAACCAGAGACTGAAAACCTTCTGCAAAACACGTGTCCATGCACTTCTTGGAAAGCTGGAAAATAACTAAAAGGAAACTACTTTACCTATGTATAGGAAAATTCAAGCCTTGTCAGAAACATGGTTTGAGATGGATCCCGTTGACTGGGATGGGCAAAACTTCACCATCAGGCCTGCTCAATTGAAAAGCATTGGCCTGCCTACAACTAACAATCAAATAGGGACCATTCCACAGTGCATAAAATTTTGAGTGCCTCCCTGGTTTTGCCTTGTCTGCATCCCATTTCAAGACCAAGTCACCCTCCTTGAAGGTTCTGACCCTAGCCTTTTTATCAAAGTTCATTTTCACCTGTTGTTGATGTGTCTCCAAGGTCTGCATGGCCTAATTTCTTCTTTCTTCCAGCTCCATCAATTCTGCCATTCTCACTGTCATGGCATCATTGTCAATTAGCTCCAATTGATGAGCTAGTTCCAAGGATGGGAACTCAAATGAAATTGAAAGCCTTGCTTCTCTACCATATACTAACATGAATGGTGAATTCCCTAACAACCTCTTAGGTGTTATCTTGTCAGCCCATAGAGCTATTCTCATTTTTTAATGCCAACACCTTTGGTTATCTTCTATTGTCCTCTTTATGATCCTAATCAGGTTCTTGTTGGATGGCTCAGCCAGGCCATTACCCTGAGGGTAGTAGTTTGAAGACATGCTCAAATAGATATTATGGTCAACTGCCCATGCACAAATATGAGCTCCTAAAAAAGACTTTGCATTATCTGAAATGATGGTTGAAGGAGCACCAAACCTAGTCACAATTCCATCAAGGAACTCAACAACTAAAGATTATGTGGCATCCTTCAATGCAACTGCCTCTATCCATCTGGTGAAGTAATCTGTAGCAGCTAAGATCCACTTGTGACCAGAACTAGAAGTAGAATTGATAGGGCCTATGAAATCCAATCCCCATTGAGCAAAAGGCTAGTCCACTTGAATGGGATGAAGAGGAAGGGTTGCAAGCTTTTTCTTACCAGAAAAGAAAGCACATTTTTCACATTTCCTCACATACCTGTGACCATCATGAAATAGGGATGGCCAATAATAACCAGCTCTCATGATCTTCATTGCAGTTGTTTTGGCTGAGAAGTGACCACCATCAAGACTATCATGAAGCTCTTTGATCATCCTTTCAGCTTGGTATGTGTCAATGCATCTTAATAGGGCTCCATTTAAATCTTTCCTGAAAAGAATACCCTCAACTAAGACAAAAGGAATTGACTGCAATCTATATTGTCTTCTTTTGACTCTATCTAATCCTTGAGGGTACCCATTGCCTGATAAGAAATTCTTCATATCATCCATCAAATTTTTTGGGTTTTCACTTCTTGCCTCTTGTTCCTCTGTTAGTATCATAGCAACTTCCTCATCTGATCTCTGAGATGATATCATTTGTTTGCACAACCCCTTCCCTCTTACCAACTTGATAATCTTGATGTCAACATCACATTCCATCACTTTTGTAATCCAACCAGCTCTTTTCTCACTAATATATTTGCTCAAAACGAAATCCTTTACGCTGGCATGAGGTACTAACAAATGAATCTTATTATGGGACAAGAGGTGTCTGAATTTCTTCAAAGCTCTGATGATTGCAAGGGCCTGCTTCTCTACAAAACTATACTTGTCTTCATACTCTTTAAGCCCTTCACTAAAGAAGGCTATGGGTTGCTCCTCATTTTTATCATTTGTTTGAGTGAAGACAGCAAAAATACCTGACTCACCACCTAGGGTATATAGGATGAAATCCTTCTCAGAGTTTGGATTAATGAGAGTAGGGGGTGCGGCTATGGCTGCTTTGATCTCTTCAAAACTTTCTCTCCCTTCCTTGGTCCATCCAAAGACCATACTTTTCTTGAGCATAGTTGTAAGGGGTTTCACCATGGTAGCAAGATTATGGATAAATCTTCTCACAAAATTTATCCTACCAAGGAAACTTTGCAGCCCTTTCTTGTGTTTAGGAAGAGGAAGAGCAAGTATTGCTTTTGTTCTCTTTGGATCAATGGTTAAGCCATCTTTAGATACAATGTGTCCTAATAATTTTCCTTCACTGGTAGCAAAGACACACTTTCTTGGGTTAAGGGATACCCTAAACTCTCTACACCTTGAGAATACATGTCTAAGATGATCAAAATGATCCTCCACATTCTTTGAATATACTGTGATATCATCAAGGTAAACTAATACAAACTTTTCAATCATGTTTTTGAAAGCCATCTCCATTGCCTTCTGAAATGTAGCACCTGCATTGGTTAATCCAAATGGCATTTTACAATAAGCATAGGTACCCCACTTGGTGGTAAATGCAGTCTTGTATCTATCAAACTCCTTGACCAACACTTGATTATAACCAGAGAACCCATCAAGAAATGAAAGCCTCTTTGAACCACTGACCTTGGACCAAATTTGCTCCATGGAAGGAAGAGGATGGTGATCTCTAAGGGAAGCTTGGTTAAGATCCCTAAAGTCTACACACAATCTAATTTCTCCATTCTTCTTCCTAACAGGGACAAGATTTGCTACCCATGACGAGTGCTTGATAGGGAAAATTATGTTGGCCTCAATCAATTTGGATAGCTCTTTTCTCATCAATGGCTCAATCTTGGGATTCACTGGCATGTGTTATTGTCTTACTAGTCTGACATTATCAATTAAATCTATGGTATGCTGAAACAACCTTGGGTCAAAACCCTTCAAATCATCATATGTCCAAGCAAATATATCATTAAATTCTTGGCATAGATGAATAAAACTTTTCTGCTCAATCTCGGAACATACCTTTCCCACGTTTAAGGACTTTCCATCAGCAATCATAACTGGAGTGTGATCATCTTCATCAGCAGCTAGGTTCATGACTCTACCTCTTGCTTGGTCATCAGGATCGAAACACTTTCTAAGGTGATGAGACCTTTAGGCAATTTTTTGGAACTGAGATTAATGATTTGATCACCATACTAACCCTGCAGTCTTGACTGGTTTCTCTCTAAGAATTTCGCTTCATTCTGCAAGAAGCTTACAATTTGTTCATCAAATTCAAACACTTGCCAATGTATGTTATTATCAGGGACAGCAGGCCTTACTACCACTCTGATTTGTTGATCTTTCTTCCCCTCGAGATTCTTTGGCACATCATAAGATGCACCTATTGTTGCAAGTCTATCAACATATCTATTTTCTCTTCTTGGGATGCTTTGAATATTAAATTCATTGAAACCTTCAAGCAGATCCCATACCCTATGTTTATAAGACTTGAGAAAACCGTTCTTGGTGATATTTTGATTTTTCACTTGATTAACCACCAACTCACTATCTCCATACACATTTAAGGCTTGAATTCCTCTTTTTTGAGCAAGTAGGAGGCCCTAAATCAAGGATTCGTACTCGGCTACATTATTAGAGCAACTAAATTGCAGCCTGAATGAAAAGTAATACCTTACTTGTGCAGGAGAAACAACCATCACACCAGCCCCTGATCCATTTTTATTTCTTGAGCCATCAAAGTACATACTCCATATCACACTTATATCTTCTTTAGTCTCCACAAGATTGGGAACAAGAGCACCTTTCTCTAATATACAATATGTATTGAGACCTGTCTCAAGGGTTTCTGGCATAGAATCAAACTAATATGCATCAACCCATTCATCTAAGAGAAAATCAGGTATCTCTACTAGGGAAGTGGTAGGTTCATTCACTATGTCATTCTCATCTGCTTCCAGGATAGTGCAATTCATGTTGATGAGATTAGGGTTGTAGGGTTCAGTATGATGAAGGGCTAGAGGCTCTGCTCTGATTGAAGCTTTGGCTCCATCTCTTGTTCTAAAAAACATATATGACCAATCAGAAGATATGTAACCCCCTATTTGGGCAGTGAAGTCTCTTGACAGACAGATAGCAAAATGTGGCTTGACTTCAGCTACTGATATATCTTGAGTGACAATACAACCACTGCATGCATGTAGGGCCATCTCTACATTCCTAAGGATCCCTACAGTCTTGACAGTACTACCATCTAACTGTAATACATCCTTAACAATGGGCATATATTTCATCTCCAAAGCATCAGCAACACTCCTAGGCATCACTGAACTACTAGCCCCTGAATCAATCATGCAATTGTGGACTAGTTTATCCCCTATAACTAGAGAAACATAGAATGGAGGAGGTCTAACCTTTTTACTTGTTTCTGCCCTATCTGATGGTTGCACTAGACTTGTGGCACTTCCCATGCAAGGCGTCTGGTCCTTTGGTTCAATACTTTCTAATTCTTGCTACAGCAACCTCTTTTGCATGGGTATAGTGGCAATAGCGTCCCACATGGAAATATTCACATTTTTCTTCTTCATCTGTTCTACCACACTGAATGGAGTAAGGGCACTTTGGTAGAAGCCTTGTGAGTTGTCCTTGCAAGAGGTTGAGATGGAACAACTGGAGGATCGTTCACATCCTTTCTGACATTACTTTGCCTTTGCTGCTGAAAAACATTTGATTGATCATCTATTGTTGATTTCTCATGAGGTGTTGCATTTGAAGTTGAGGCCTGATCAGGAGAAGGAAGGGTGGCATCTTCAATAGCTCTTATTTTGCTCCTACTATTGTGAGCAATGGAATCCTGGTTTACATTACAATGTTCCTCCATTTGATGATTCATAAAGGAGCAATCATCTTGTCCTTGCATATATGGGGCCTCTTTAAATTGGTCCTCCTTGTATGATTGTCTTGTTGCAGGCTCTTGGATGGTCAAAGCCAAATAAGATTCAGCCTTCTGACACATGCAACGAGCATAGGAGTAGTTACAGGAGGGACAAAAATCTTGATCTTTGGCCATGTTGTTTTGAGGGACTATGGCCCTACTTTGATTTACATTTGAGGTTGAAGCATGGCTATTCTGTCTCTTCTAATCAAAAGAATTGTTCCCATAATTTTGATTTGGAGGCCTACCATTGTTCATAGTTTGGTGTTGCAATTGATGAGCTTTACTACCTTGAGCCCGCTGTCTTTCTAAAGTCACCACCTTGTTGCTCATTTTCTACATCACAGAGAAACTATCTTCCAGTTTCTTTTCTTGGCCCTGCAATCTCTTATCTATGTTCATCATCATAGATTGCATCATCTCTTTGATTTCATCTATCCCATTTGAAGATGTGGAAGGTTGAGGGACTAGAGCAAGGGATTGTGGTGTAGAAGTTGTGGGAAGAGGAGCCATTACTGGTTGATGGTTTGGGACTTCAGGGAAACAGGGCATAGGAGACCTTGGAGCTAACTTCCCTCCTTGTATCAATATGTTTTCTGCCCTTATTGATGTGTCATAAGTGTTAGGTAAGGTATCCCCTCCCATGGTTTGGATTGTACTTGCAATATCACTGTTAAAATCTCTAATGTAATGCAAGAAGGCATTACCAGGGGTAGGCTTCACTGAAATGGGTATTCTATCCCATGTTTTTTGAAATCTATAGTTGAAATCAGTCATGCATTCATGGGGGGCCCTTTTTATGGTAGTCAACTGCTCTAAAAGTGATAGGTAATCACTTTTGTCCTCAAAGTGTTTGCATAGTCTTGCTCCTAACCCATCCCAATCTGTTATAGAACCATGAGCCAAACCTCTATACCATTGTAGTGCTTTTCCTTTCAGAGATGAGGCTAGAAGCCTAACTGCAACATCATCTTCTGTAATACCATGGATATTACAAACATTTGCAACCTCTTGAATGTGTTATGAGGGAGAGATAGAAGTTTCCCCAGTAAACTCTGGTATATTTTTAAGTGCAGCTATTGGTATGTCATGTCTTTGGGCCAATAAAAGGGGATTGCCACCATTAAAGGTGGCAAAAGCATGAGCTCTGGGTTGTGCCATACAGACAAGTGATCTATTGATATACGTTGATGGCAATCTAGGCTGAGATCTAAAAGTAGGAGGAGTAGAGATAGAACTTACAGGGGTATTTGTTACTATTGCACTCCTAACTGATGATAAAGATACTCTAGCCCTCCTTCTTCTGGGATTTGAAAATGAAAGCTCTTGGTACTAAAATTTACCTCTAGAAGATGCCCTTGTTTCAACTTTAGGCATGAATTGCAGCAACTTTGGTCTGGAACCGGATATGTTTGAAGCTCAGAGTCGCCAAGTCCTTTGAAGAATGAACCCTTTAAAGGCCTGAATACTGAGGCCTGAACTATCTCCTCAGTATTAATCTTGAAATCTTTCTTCTTGACACCAGTAGACTTGAAATCTTCTAATATATGTCCCATCGGGCGTGCCAAAAACTGTTGTCACAGAGGTTTGCACCCTTGTCCAAAGTATTACCTAAGGACAACCTTGTGAAACATGGAAACAACCTCCAAGTTGAGGCACTTGAACTGAGGTTGAATCTCCGGAGAAGGCCGGCTTCCTCTTACTATCTGGGTGCACCTAACTACTCTTGGAGAGGGAAAGGGAGAAGGAATGCATGAAAAGAAAATCTACCTATTCTAATCTAAGGGGGTGATGCACCAAAATAGAGTGTTCAAACCAATCTCTGCCCATACATGCACTATTGAACCATCATGACACCAAAAGATATACACATTCAGACTTGCTTTAATCTAACAACCATATGCAGATCAGAAAACCCAGATGAATGACACAAGGAAAGAGAAGATTCACTTATTTATCATTCACAGGCCAGAAGAGATATAGTCATGCAGATTGCAGATATCGACAAAACACCAATGAGAGGCAAAGGATTTTTGCACTTTCACATTAATGGCTGAAAGAGATAAGGCAGAATGTCATACAGTTCAGAGGCAAAGGGAATTTACACTGAGAATTGCAGAGCAATATCAGAGAAATCAGAGGTGGTCTGACCTTAACAAAATCTACCAAAATTTTCTTTATAGTTTGGGCATACTTGAAATGTCCTCTAACTATAATTACTCTACAAACACTGCATTAAAGTCCTACAGAGGACAATCATGGAGAAAATTTGATCTGGATTGAAAAAAGGGCTCTGAGAAGACAAAAACGGCACCATTAAATCATCTGACCAAGTAGATGGATCAGATCAGAAATGGTGGAGTGTTTTCCCGCGTCCAGCATTCATTTGAAAGTAGTTGGAAATCATCACAGAGATCAGATTGTGCAAAAAACCTCGATTTCCCCTGTTTCTAGCTCATGAATTAACAAAGTCAGCAGGTCAAAAAAATCCTGCAAGCAGAATGAGCCACGTGGGCCAATGGTCTTTTATCCTTCTACCACCTCGCAAGGTCTTCCCACGGTTGACCAATCTTTCTTTACTAACTGCGCTAGCTCAGCAAACCCTAACCACGACGGTTACAGGAAACCGTGACCTTAACTGTGCTGCCTTCATGTTAATACCTTGGCCGGGCCCACTGGGACACGTGTCCCTCAGGCTCTTTCCTACAATGTTTAACTTCCTTGCATCTTGATAAAGCGGGAAAGCCCTGGTCGTTGATCTCTACAAGATCAACGATCGAGAAGACATTCCGTAATATTGTGCTTGCTCTTCAAACTTCTGGACCTACAAAACACTTGGCAGCTGACTCAACCTGACCCGGCCTCATTTGGCATACAACTGGCACCACCTTGGCGTCACTCTACGACTTATGAAACCAGTGTGGTCCCACAGGGACAGGTGGCAACAAGGCGCTTTCCCGCATTTCTTAAAGTCTTCGCATCTTGATAATGCGGGGAAGCCTCAGCCATGGATCTATTTGCATCGAACGGTGAGGATTCTTCATGCATCTTCCTACGAGAAGGGCGGGCCTGTGATGTCATCTGGGACAAGTGTCACCAAAACGCTTCCCTGCATTGTTTAATCTTCTTGCAACTCCATCTTGCGAGCATGCGCCAGCCATTGATCTATGAAGATCTGACAGTACTCGAAACACGTACTTCTAAACCTCTACAAACATCCATCGTGACATCATTCAGACACGCGTCACCAAGGCACTTCCCCGCACTATCGAAAAGTCTGACGAAGCTTAGAATGCGAGAAAAAAGACACCAATAGGATCGCCAGCTCAACCTGTTACTTCGTCCACCCTGCAGTCCCGAAGAAGACATGGACCCACCTGCCATGCGTCGTTAAGGGGCTTCTCTGCATTACATAAAGGTAGTGCATTTTGATAATGTGAGGAAGTGCCCACCATAGATCTGAACAAGAGCTGATGGCACAGAAAATGCAGGCCAGCGAAGCAAAACATAAGGTTTTATTATTTCATTATTTAATATTCCACGACATTTGAATAGTATTAAATCTGAGAACTAGCTGTTGGGCAGGCTGTGTTTGAATTCAAATCCTTGGTGGGGCAAAAATAAGCAACAGCTCTCACAACAAATAGAAAACTAATCCTTTAGAAAAGGATTTCTGGAAAAAGCTCTAAATTTTCCAAATTGTAAAAGTCAAAAGTGAGGAATTAAATTCCTCTTTCAATACTTATTCACTTTTCGAGTGAATAATCAATTAGGTAAAATAGCAAGTTAGACTAGCTAGACTCCGAATCAACCCAAACAAAAACAAGCTATTCCTAATAATAGGAATTCATCTATGGCAAAGCTGCGAAAAATTAAATTCAATCAAATTTAAAGCCCGAAAACCCAAAATCATAGAAATTTCCTTAACAACTTTTGCAACCATGCAAAACTCTAAAAGTATAGACACGTTCACTAGTCTAATCACATAATGCAAATGAGTTCAAATTTAATAATCACCAGAAGGTTTAAAAATAATTAATTAAGGATAAGTCGACCATACATGAACAACATTGGTAAAGTATGAACAATTGAATCACTAACTCCATGTGCCACTACCAAGGATATAAATCGTGCACACTAAAACACACAATCAAGTGCAATTGCATAGAATAACATAGTCAAAGCAATAAATGCATTAAATACATAATTTAACCATTTACTCAATTATACTGAAATAATCTATTTACATCACTCACGTTCGCATAAAGTATAATGAAACAAGAATGAATTAAATCATCATAGCATAAGTCCACATATAACTGAAAATTAAAGATATGTCCAAAATACCAGATAACCAGATATCATCATAGACCTATTGTCATCTCAAGATGGCATCAACATGCAAATATGATAAACAGAATAGCATAGTAGTGAAACATCTGTGATACTAAAATCAAGGTATAACATCCGACCCTCAAGTCATCTCAAATGAAACATAACAAGAGTATCAAGTATCTCATGGATCAAAATATAACAAGGTTCAGACTACAAACACAAGAGTTACTACATTACCTTTCTATTTTTTGTATACTCTTTTATTCATCTATTAACTAGTAAGACCATAGGCATGCATGTCAGTAGACAAATACAAGATAAAAGTGGAGCCTACCATCTTTATACTAATTCACCCCCCCTCTCAGTATATCCATTATTTTGTGGACCAGTACAACCATACCCCATGATTCCATCCTTAATAATTGAGAAATCATTTTACAATTCAAACCAACACATTGCCATCAAAATTGGGCTTTCAATTATGCCCTTACCACCGCTCAAAAATAGACCATGGACCATAATGTGATAAAAAAAATGGAATTTATAGTTATGTCATAAAAGAATGTTATGTCTTTAAAGCACAAACCTATCCACAATCCTTCATCGATCATTGTAGAATAATTTGTGTTTCACTGTAGTACAATGACATCAAATATGGGCTTCAAACTTGCCCAAACTAGACCAAGAACCCATATGTGTTTGCAAACAAAAATGGCATTTACAATTATGTAATTAAGATTGTGTCTTCAAACTAGACCCATTCTTACCACCATCTTAAGAACCAACTAGACCATAATTTTTACAAAGTTTTTTCAAAAACTACAGAAAATTATGATTCAACAAACATGTGTACACAAAGGACATAAACCAGATTACCAAAGGGAAGTAAAGAATACCCTAAAATTCATTGAAGGGATCATGGGAAAAATCCTTGAATTATTTCTCTCAGAATTGCACTAGTGTGAAACTAAGACAAATATTCTTTTTCTCTTGTTACTTCCTCCCTTGCATGTGTTAGTTCTTGTAATTTTTCTTCATCCTCATCAGTCCAACCCACTCGAGACTTCATTTTTTCAGCATCTTCATCTATAATGTGTTGCATATATAGTAGTTTGAGGGTGTAATAAGCCTTCCTAGCTTCCCAAAAGCTTTTATTTCTCAAATAGTTCTCAAATCTACAAACAAATGGTGTGTAGTTTATCCCTAGAATCTTTTCCAATCCAACATGCATGTTACTCAAATTTATCCCAATGCCTAGGATAAAAGCCTCCATAATTTCCTCCATGCCTAACAAAGCTTCTTATGGAACCAACTTTATCATCATGAATCTCATTGTCTTTTCCTTCTTCAAGTTGTAAATCTCGTCCCATGGTCATCAAGTAGATGTTAGTGTTTGTTCAATGGGGGTTTTCTACTTTATAAAACATCTCACCCAATAACTAATCAATCATGTGGAGAGTTTGTGATGATAAAATTTCAATATTTTTTCCATGTAAGCATTCTTGCTATGCTCGTAAAATGGATTTTGTTTCTTCATACATGTGAGTGTGAATGTTGATTCCATCTTTCTCAAACCAAAATTATCACTACACAACTTTTGTGTAATGTCCCCATTTTAGCAGTTGACCAAGTGTGTGCGCGTTAGCCTTGTTCTACATGGTCCCGAGGGCTAACGAAGGGTTTAATGGGATCTTGGAGTGTTTTGGCCTAGTCATTTCCAGTTTGGGCCAAAACGAAGTTGATTTACTCAGTTTCAGGCATACTTACTACTTTTAGTAAGTTGACAGGACACAGTGCAGGTCAATTTTGGGGATTGGATTCGATACTCCTCGGTGAGAGCTTTCCGATGAGCTATCACTCGCATTATTCGGAGTCCGATTGCTAATACATTTTAATGCCTGAAGTTTTATTAAAGTAATGTCTAATTTAATTGTAAAATATTAAAGTGTTACTTTAATATTTATTTTATGGTGATGTGTACCCAAGGGAGACATAAGGGGTATTTTAATATATGTTTTATATTACACATCTTTTATCCCACATTGCCCATATGAGTTGAGGGGACCCGTGGGAATAGAATAAAAGGAAGCATTTGTGGCTTCATTAGACAGGTTGAATATGAGAAGAAATTGGTGTGTGAGTTGCAGCTGTGTTTTGGCATTTGAGGACGTCTATCCTCTCTTGTAACATTCTAGACGTCATTCCCTTGGGGTTTGGCCTTTGGAATTCTTTCTTATTGGCTTCATTATCAGGCAGTTTAGTTGCATTTCCGGCTACAGGCAGATTCGATATTTTGCTCATATCTTCTTCACTACTTGTCTGACGCTTATGCCGCTTGGAGGGAATGGTATTATGAAGGTAGTGGACTGATTAGAGGACAAAGTATTGTAGCAGCAAGTTCGTAAGCATGGGCTAGAGTATTATGACAATATTGCTGAAATAATTAGTGAGTTGATAAATCTGCTATGTATTTGATTTTATGAATTCTGAAAATAACATTTTATTAGCAGCAGTTCATTTCCACTTTGCATATTGTTGTAGTTTCTCTCTTGTTTATGTTGTATGATACCAATTCCATGCACGAAACACAACAAACAAATAAACGTTTGATTTCCAGAGTTATAAGGGGTTTTAAGAGGTTGCATGCAAACTGTTTGACAAAATTCATTTCAGCAAATTGGTTTAGTTTTATGGGACATCCAGGGGTGTCCATTACAGTGGTATCAGAGCTATAAGTCCTGCCATCCTGTGGAGGTCTTATAGGGAATTTGGAACAGCCGGATAGAGGGAAAAAGTAAGTAAAAAAAACACAGGCTAAGCATTTATGTTTGAGCATGCGACAGGGGTCTTATAATTTCCGCGATACCAGAGCAAGACAAAATAGGATTTCAGACTTGCAAAGCAAACAGTCTAGTACATCCGTGCAGGGGGACATTGAATTCAACCATACAGACACAGAGGAGATATTCTGTGATCAGGACAATAATATGGGTGATCGAGATGACAGGAATACAGGATTAGGCAGAGGTAGAAATGCTGGTCCAGATCAAGGGGAGGTACTGTTCCGACAATTACTGGATACATTAGAGCAGGGGCAGCGTATGCAGCAGGAGCAGAATAGGCGAATGGACATGATGTTGCAGCTCATGGCTAGACAGATGGGTGTCAATATTAATCCAGGTGATGCCAACAACAGAAACAATAACAACGAGGGAAACAATAACAACGTGGGAAACAATAACCATGAAGGCCAAAGCAACAACAATGGTCCTGAGAATAACATTAATGGTAATAATGGACACGGCAACAATGGGAATGAGGCTGATAACTTTAGACACGTTGCACGCCCAGCACGGACTGTGAGCTCGAGACCTCTTCTACCCACTTTTCCACCCAGAGATCCGGTTCATCCAGTAAACGAACCGCAGATTATCGAGTTACAGGATCAGTTCAGGAGGGACTGGGAGGCTAGTGGACCAGAGTTTCAGGCAGATATTTCTCTTAGAGATTATATGGACTTGAGGATGAGACACATGCCTAAAGCAGGAGGGAGGAATCAAAACTTTGAGCTGAGGAAGAAAGTTGGAAAACTTTCTTTACCTTATTATGATGCTTCAGGGAAGATGACTGCACGACCTTGGGTGCAGAAGGTAGATACATACTTGCAGCTTAATCCTATGCCTGAGGAGGAGGCTATCAAGTATGCGGCTATGCACTTGGATGGCGTTGCACATGAATGGTGGCATCATGGCATGGTGACTTTGGGGCATAATCAGATTACATCCTATGAGGAATTCACCGAAACATTGATTGGGAGATTTGACACTAAGGATCCCGAGTTACATTTCAAGGAGCTAGCACAGTTAAAACAGTCAGGTTCTGTGGATGCTTACATTGCCGAGTTTCAGCGCTTGTCTGTACTTGTTACTGATATCTCTCCTAGGAGATTGGTGGTGTTATTTTGTGATGGTCTTGCTGATCCATTACGAGGTCGGGTGAAGGGACATGATCCACTCACGTTAGCTGAAGCAACTAAAAAGGCACGAGATTTAGCCCCTTCGGTATACAAAGGAAAAAACCATTCAACAGATTCTTCCTACCGCAAGGACAAAGACAAAAAATCATTTCAGAAAGAGTATAGCAAACCCAAAGAAGGATCAAAAGGACTAGACAATGAAACCTTGAATGAACTTCGAAAGAAGAAGCTGTGCTTCCATTGTAGAGAGCCTTGGGACTTATCTCATAAATGCTCTCTCAAGGCTAAGGCAAATCAAATGGAGTATTTTTCAGCAGAAGAGTCAGAGTCAGAAGGGGAGGATCAGCACTCTGATTCAGATGAGGGTAACACTATAGAGGAGAGCAACATTCCTAAGGATGATAGATCGTTGGCACGCTTGACAGGGGCCCAAAAGGCAATCACATTTAAGGTCAGGGGTACTATCCAAGGGCAGAAAGTGATATCTCTTATTGACACTGGGGCTACACATAACTTCATAGATGCACAGTTGGTAGCCAGGAGAGGGTTACAGACAGAGGAGCATGATGGGTTTAGAGTCATGGTGGCTAACGGTGATAAGTTATTATGCACTCGGAAGATATCTAATCTTCGCATCAGGTTTGGAGATGGCTACGAGTTGGAAGATGAGTTCTATGTTGTGGACATGGGAGATTATGATGTCATCCTCGGCATGACATGGATGGCTTCACTAGTTGAGTTCACACTCAATCTAGCGAAATTGGAGATGAGATTCCAGCATGAGGGGAGAACTGTGGTACTTAGAGGGCTTTCAGATGGAGGTTGCAGAATAGTGTCCTTGAGGAGAATGCAGAGACTTTTTCGTCATGATGACATAGAGTGGGCAGCAGAGTGCCACATTATGCCAACTTCACCAGAGCCACAAGAAAAGAGTCATCCACTAGATGTCCAGAAGATACTTGATAGACACGCTAAAGTATTTAGCAATATTCCTCATGGGGTTCCTCCTGACAGAGGGATGGAACATGTTATTGAGCTCGAGGAGGGAGCCAAACCAGTTATGATTACTCCCTATCGTCATCCCAAGAAACACTAGGATGAGATAGAGAAGGCGATTAAGGATTTGTTGGAGATGGGGCATATCAGGCCCAGTAAGAGCCCTTTTGCTTCAGCAGTAGTATTGGTAAAGAAGAAGGATGGGACAATGCGCATGTGCATCGATTACAGGGCACTGAATAAGAAAACAATTAAAAACAGGTATCCCATTCCTAGGATTGATGAGCTGATTGATGAGTTGCATGGGGCATGCTTCTTCACCAAAATTGATTTGCGATCCGGATACCATCAGATCAGGATGAGAGCAAAGGACATTGAGAAAACAGCCTTCCGATGTCACTATGGCCACTTTGAGTTCATGGTTATGCCATTTGGTCTAACCAATGCACCTGCTACATTTCAAAGTTGTACGAACCAGGTATTCAGGAAGCAGCTGAGGAGATTTGTCTTGATCTTCTTTGATGACATCTTGGTCTTCAGTAAGACCTGGGAGGAGCACTTACATCATCTGGAGGAGGTATTATCTATTCTGGAGAGAGAGTCATTGTATGCCAAGGAATCTAAATGTGAGTTTGGCATGACTGAGCTCCTTTACCTGGGGCATATCATTAGTGCAGATGGCGTTCAGGTTGATCCCGAAAAGATTAGAGCTATTGTAGAGTGGCCTACTCCCACAAACCTTACACAGCTTAAGGGATTCTTTGGTTTATGTGGTTTTTATAGAAGGTTTGTTAAGGGATTCTCACAGATTGCTACACCCTTGACAGATCTTATCAGGAAAGGAGCCTTTGTGTGGACAGGGGCAGCACAGAGGTGTTTTGAGCATTTCAAGCAGGTAATGTCTTCATGTCCAGTACTAGCTCTACCGGATTTCACAAAGCCTTTTGAGCTTCATTGTGATGCATCAGGTGATGGGATTGGAGCAGTATTGATGCAGGAGAAGCATCCCATTGCATTCGAGAGTAGGAAGCTCCGAGGAGTTGAGAAAAGTTATTCTGTCTATGACCGGGAGATGTTGGCCATAATGCATGCATTGGCCAAATTTCGATCATATTTGGTAGGTGGACGTTTTGTGATCAAGACTGATCACAACAGTATTAAAGACTTCATGAGCCAGCGTGATCTTAATGACCGGCAACAAAAATGGGTGACTAAATTGCAGGCTTATGACTTTGACATAGAGTTTGTCAAAGGTAAGAAAAATGTGGTGGCTGATGCCTTATCTCGGAGACCTCACTTATGTGCTCCGGCAGAGATTTCAGGATATTAGAGAGATCGGATTATAGCAGAGTATGTCGAAGATGCTTGGGCTTCTGGATTGATTTCAGGTACCATACAGGATGATCGCTATGAGGTGATAGATGGATTGATCAGAGTTCAGGACAGGGTTTATTTGATTCCGTCATCACATTTGAGAGAGGCGATATTGAAGGCATTTCATGATGCACCCACAGCAGGACATCCGGGGGTCTTCAAGACCTACAGGCAGATCCGAGAGCGGTTTTCATGGAAAGGGCTCAAGGATGATGTTCAGAGGTATGTCAGGGAGTGTATGGTTTGTCAACAGAATAAGGGAGAACACACATTTCCTGCAGGTTTATTACAGCCCTTGCCCATTCCTGATAGGAAATGGGAAAGTATTTCGATGGACTTCATCACTGGTTTACCACGAGTGCAGGGAAGGGATTGCATCTATGTGGTGGTGGACCGCTTGACGAAGTTTGCTCACTTCTTTGCTATTCCGTCCACTTACACAGCAGCACAGGTGGCAGATCTTTTCTTTAAAGAGATATTCAGGTTACATGGGCTGCCCAGATTCATTGTCAGCGACCGGGATAGTAAGTTTATGAGTGTTTTTTGGCAAGAGTCGTTTAGGTTGTGTGGTACAGATCTTACACCTAGCACTAGTTATCATCCGCAAACAGATGGGCAAACAGAGATTGTGAATAAATGGGCGGAAGGATATTTGAGGAACTATGTAACTACACAACAAAAGGCTTGGATCAGATGGTTGCATATGGGAGAGTATTGTTATAACACCACTTATCATATGTCCATCAAGATGACTCCTTTCATGGCACTCTATGGTTATGAAGCACCTAGCTTCATGGATTTAGTTTTGGGGGACAGTAGAGTGCCCAAAGCCAAAAACTTATTGCAGGATAGTCAGGACATCCTGAAAGTGCTCAAAGAGAATATACAACAGGCCCAGAATCAACAGAAATTGTATGCTGATCAGCACCGAATAGAGCGTAGCTTCGAGGTAGGGGATATGGTTTACTTGAGGCTACAACCATATAGACAGTCATCGCTCAAGAAGAGCGGAGCTGAAAAGTTGAAACCTAGATTTTATGGTCCCTACAAGGTGATTCGCAAAGTGGGCAAAGTCGCCTATGAGCTTGAGCTTCCAGAGGGCAATCGAGTGCACAATGTGTTTCATGTGTCTAGGCTTAAGAAAGCCATTGGTCAGAGTGTAGTGTCTTCTGCAGATTTACCCCCTTTGGATGAGGAGGGGAAGCTTGTGTTAGTACCTGAGGCTATTGTGGATACCAGAGAGAGGAAGCTTAGAAACAGGATAGTGAAGGAGTATTTGGTCAAATGGAAAGACCTGCCGGAGGAAGATTCTACATGGGAGAGTGAGCAAGTTATTCAGCAGGCTGGACTGAGATTGCTTGAGGAAAAGCAATTTCAAGGGGGGCAGACTGTAATGTCCCCATTTTAGCAGTTGACCAAGTGTGTGCGCGTTAGCCTTGTTCTACATGGTCCCGAGGGCTAACGAAGGGTTTAATGAGATCTTGGAGTGTTTTGGCCTAGTCATTTCCAGTTTGGGCCAAAACGAAGTTGATTTACTCAGTTTCAGGCATACTTACTATTTTTAGTAAGTCGGCAGGACACAGTGCAGGTCAATTTTGGGGATTGGATTCGATACTCCTCGGTGAGAGCTTTCCGATGAGCTATCACTCGCATTATTCGGAGTCCGATTGCTAATACATTTTAATGCCTGAAGTTTTATTAAAGTAATGTCTAATTTAATTGTAAAATATTAAAGTGTTACTTTAATATTTATTTTATGGTGATGTGTACCCAAGGGAGACATAAGGGGTATTTTAATATATGTTTTATATTACACATCTTTTATCCCACATTGCCCATATGAGTTGAGGGGACCCGTGGGTATAGAATAAAAGGAAGCATTTGTGGCTTCATTAGACAGGTTGAATATGAGAAGAAATTGGTGTGTGAGTTGCAGCTGTGTTTTGGCATTTGAGGACGTCTATCCTCTCTTGTAACATTCTAGACGTCATTCCCTTGGGGTTTGGCCTTTGGAATTCTTTCTTATTGGCTTCATTATCAGGCAGTTTAGTTGCATTTCCGACTACAGGCAGATTCGATATTTTGCTCATATCTTCTTCACTACTTGTCCGACGCTTATGCCGCTTGGAGGGAATGGTATTATGAAGGTAGTGGACTGATTAGAGGACAAAGTATTGTAGCAACAAGTTCGTAAGCATGGGCTGGAGTATTATGACAATATTGCTGAAATAATTAGTGAGTTGATAAATCTGCTATGTATTTGATTTTATGAATTCTGAAAATAACATTTTATTAGCAGCAGTTCATTTCCACTTTGCATATTGTTGTAGTTTCTCTCTTGTTTATGTTGTATGATACCAATTCCATGCACGAAACACAACAAACAAATAAACGTTTGATTTCCAGAGTTATAAGGGGTTTTAAGAGGTTGCATGCAAACTGTTTGACAAAATTCATTTCAGCAAATTGGTTTAGTTTTATGGGACATCCAGGGGTGTCCATTACATTTTGCTCTACAAAATGAAAATGCTTTTGGGTTTTGAGGGTGCACACCTCAACCTTTTTAACATAATTATTGAATGAGAGGTTATGAAAAGTTTATCACATCCACTACTATACTTCACATGAAAGCTATCAGATCAAAACCTTTGGCTACATGCCACATTTATGGGAGGGAGAATGGTGGATTCATGTTATGTTTGAGAATAGATATTGGAATGATTTCATTCTTCCAACCTAACATGTTCAAAATATAACAACTTCAAACATGTTAAGACTTAATGCCCATTTTGACATGATGTCAGCATCTTTATTCCTTTGCCTTTTGATATGTGATAACTTTAAATCTTTAAAAGATGCCAACTCATCATTGATTTTGATAATGAAGTTCTATAGGTGTCAAGCCTCCATCTCACCTTTGATAATGATCATAATAATAATATGGGAGTCACCTTCAATATGTAACTTCCTCTTTATTGACTTTTTGGATGCTTTATTTTCCAAGAGAGTCACTTCAGCTTGCACCACATTTTTTGTTATATCTAATAGATGCTTTCTTTACAAGAAATGAGAACCCCATTTGAATCTATGATAATGAATATTGCATTGGAAGGGGCAAGGCTCCCTTTTGAGCCACCATCAAAATCACATTTCCACCAACCGTCTTTAGGTATTTCTCATTAGACAACATCAAGTTGAGGGGTCAGAGAGGCATTAACCCCAAGACATTCATTCACTAGTTAAAATGTTTTTGAACCTTGATTGTAAGCACTACAAGCAATAAGCCCCATTATTTAGCCCCATTATTTAACCAAGGGTCAAGGGTAACAACTCTTCATTGAGAACCACAATAAAGAACAACCTCGTGGAGACTTGAACCTTGATTGCAGGCACTATAAACAAGAAGCTCCACCACTTCACCAAAGGGGCAAGCCCTATGATATTTATGAACCTTGGTTGTAAGCACTATGGGAATAATCCCCATTATTTTGCCAATGGTCAAGAGTAACAACTCTCTATTAAGAACTATTGTAGAGAATGAGCCCATAGGGACTCGAACATTGGTTATAGGCACTACACAAAAGAAGCCACATCGGCCCTCAATGTTCAAAGTATTACTTACCTTAATAGATATACTTCTTTCGTGAACTTGTATTACAAGAGGAGAAATACTAACTTAAAATTACTTAAGGTCAATAGTATTATGGATCTTCCTTTTTTGTACTTTATTTTATGTAGTTAAATTATTTTGTATGGCTTCCAAATAAGTAATCAAAAGAAGGAGAGTATACTAAATGATACTCGTATTACTACTAATGTTGAGGTTATTACTTTCAAATCTTAAAGTTTATATATTAAATATGAAACACTTAAAAAGTATAATTAGTTCTAATATGATTGAATACAGATACCTAACTCTTTAGTATTTTTTATAAATTTAAAAAATAACATTTATTCATCCTTCAATTCATTTCTTGCTTTGAATTTCATTAAAACAATTTAACTTGGATGTCCCTAACATCTAAGAAATGAAAATTCTATGAATGTGTGGATAACCTTAAAAGGAACCAACATTTTGATTTGATGAAATTCAAATCGTCAAGGAAGAGGTGGGTGGACATGAGATAAATTGATGAAAGATTTTTGTTTTATTTTGTTGTTTAGAAGTCACCAAATTCTTTTATGTAAAATGTATCATTCTAACTTCTACCTCTAAACAAGTGAATGGTCTAAACTGTCTAACATAAAACATCTTTAAACACCAAACTAAAATGCATATCTTACCAAGGGGGACATTTAATTTTTTTATCAAACTCATATATATATCACTATGCATACATAATATTGAAAATAAGATTATTTAAATTCATAAACATGCATATCTTTCTAAGTTTAGTTATTTTAATTAAATAAAAAATTATCTAACCTATTCTAAGTAGTTTTACATTTTCAATAACATTTTTAAAGTAAGTACAAGAAAAAATTATTTTCCTCATCATTTAGTAGTTAATTCTATATTAATTATTAAATTTTGGCTTATATATTTTATTTAAATCAAAATATTTTACTTTAAAAAAAAATTCTCAATTCATGTAGGCTTTCTTTCTAAGTGCTTGAGGTTAAGGCTCATAGAAACAAAATACAAAATAAAATAATAATATATATTATGAGGTTTCCAAATCAAAATCTCCTATCGGCTCCTTGTTTCATGCACAAAAACATGTGACTACTAGTATTTGATGTCTTAATAGATCATCTTTCTGTGCATCTTTTTATTTCATACATCCTTATGGTAGATCCAAAAATGTGATCCTAAACATATATACATAATCGAAACCAAAAACCACTTTACATATCATTGTTCAATCAAATTTGACATCCATTTATGTTAAGATTGATGCCCACTTGACCATCATAATTGAAATCAATATAAATAATTCCAAAATCCATGTGATTAAATTTGATTTCCATTTTGACTGTCACATCTAAAATTCATGAACTGTAAGTTGACTCCCCATTTTAAACTTTTAAAAAATTGACATCAACTCACACCCAACAAGAGTCGAACATTAAATTCGACTGTCAAATGAAGTTTACATCCAAAATCCATGCAATGGAATTTGAATTCTTGGTCGCTTTCCCAAGTAAACTACGTTTTATAAATTTGTTGTACTATCAAATATCACTTCTAATGGTCATTTCAGTTTTTAATTGAAGTCTACTAAACCTTCACATCTGAAATTAAACCTTAGATTTGACACTGGATTGATAGTCACAGGTGAAATTATTAATAAACTTTGCCAACCAACACGTTTCATAAATAAATAGTCAAATTAGATATAAATATAATCATCATATATTAAATTTGGGATCCAAACACCCATCAAAACTGAAACGTGTATGATTCAAGCCATCGTGATGTTCAGTTTCCATTTAATCATTAGTGATATTTATTTCATCTATTACTGCATGGAAATTTTGTACACTTAAAATTTCGGTCAATTGGTCATCACATTTCAAGTTGTAAAATAGTTACCACGTGGAATATCTAAACGATCCTTATTTCCTAATGCCTCTGCCTGCATATCTAATAAGAGAGTTTTCAAGAGCCATTGCATATTCAAAATAATGCTAACACCTACTGAAATTTTATTCCAATGTATACTATAGTTTAGGGTAGCTTAGGGAGTGATCTACATCTTTGTATTTCTCACCATTTTACATTGTACATTTAACCCATCCCTTTGATGCATTAAACTTTTTGATCTAGTGTTATTTATTTGCATTTAGATCTACTTTGTATACATTTGCTACATTTTATGCATCTATACCTTTAAGTTTATATATTTGTATCTAGATCTAAATTACATGTTTCCATTTCCATAATCACATCTACTTGTGTATTCTTTAAATTACATATTTAAATTTGATAGTTAGATGTGCCTTTCGTAAAAGAATCTTTTTTTGGATTGTGTATTACTTTAAAATCTCATTATTGCATTGCATTTCTCTGTCCTTGCATTCTCTTGTGCACAAGTGTTATCAATTTGAGTCCAACTTATAACATTCTAGTTAGAATGTGGATGATACTTCTTCTCTGGTCTACCATGTGGATTCCTTTGTTTCTTCAGGGGATTGGCAGAACGATGCGGCTAAGCTAGAGGATGGATGGACAGCGGTAAAAGGAAAGAAATCTAAGTACTCCATCCCTCCTCTAGATAAGAATTTGTGGTCCTACAAGGGAGGTTCTAAATCTAAATCTAAATCTCAAGCTCCCTTGTTGAGGGTTGATGTCCATTGTGGTGGGAATTTGTTGGTTGTTCCCTATCTTTGTTTGGTGACTCACACTGTTGTATTTGGGCCTTATATTGTCATATCTTTAGATTTGATGTACAAGGTGTTGGTCCTTTCAAAACCTATTTTTACCTAATTAGAACATTCTAGTTAGAAGAAGTCATAGACTTATGTGTTTCTTTGATCCCGAGTCTTCCCTCTTTCATAAGAATCTTGATGAGATTTACAGTCCTATTAATGACATCAATCCTATTATGTGGAAGAACTCTTCCTATTATTCTCATGATGAATATGAGGATTTAAATATTCCTCCTGTTTAAGTTTAGAAACTTTCTAACAACTTCGAGAAATTTGAACACTGACTAGGACAAGAAAAATCTGATTCTGAGGTTGTTTATGTTGTAGAAGATTTGGGAATCTCATTCACAATGATGAACATGGTGTTAACATATTGTATAATTTCTATCATCTCATTGATACCAATGTCATGCCTATTATAGTTGTTCTCAAGATTTAGCTCTCATTCCACCTACTACTAATGTTGAGAGCTCTGTGTTTATCTCTAATTCCATTCCCTGTGTGTCCACTTATGCTTCACCTATCACAAAAAAATTCAATCCAAAATCTCAACCTTATCCATGTGAGTCTTCCTAATCCTCTTCTTTCTTCCATCCCTTTAAGTGTGCCATGTATTTCATTACCTCCATCTCCACTTACCATAGTGTCCCATTTTCATATCCAATCATTACTTCAATTTCAAAAAATGTTCCTAACATTTTTCTTGCATCCCCTCCTACCATAGCTTCTACCAATTTCACCATCAATAGCTTAGATCAAGTCATGCCCTCTTTGCAACAACAAATTATCTTCGTGACTCAATCCAAAATCAATACTCTCACTTGTAACATTGTTATTCCTTTGTCTTTGCATATTATCCATGTTGTTAACATATGGAGATTCCTAATCTTGAGACTTATAATGATAAGGTGATCCTTTGACTCATATGAAAACCTCTCCAACCTTGTGTAGTGATATTTCTCATGGTCATAGGTTCATGGCAGAGGTTTTTACTAAAACCTTTTGAGACAAAGTATTGCAAGGTATTGATATTTTCCTTCTTATTCCATTGATTCCTTCCAAAAGCTTGCTAATGATATCATTCAATAATTTCAAAACAACATCGGTCCTAATATTTCCTTCACTAGCTTAATGCATTGCAAATAAGGTGGTTGAGAAAAACTAATTGATTTAATTGGTATATTTAAGCACTTGCATGCTTATATTTCCTATCATATGCATGATATTGATGTGAAATGCATTTTTATTGTGAATTTACAAAAAATACATTGGAGATAAGATCCTCCCATCTAAATTCTCTTCTTTCACTCAATTGAGTGCAATACTTTACAATTATCAAATTCAAGTGAGTTAGCTTCAAAGCACCACTCCAATGGCTCATCTTGACAAGAGTGATTTTGCATCCAACAATTTTAATAAATTTCATAAACTAAAACCTTCATCAAAATCAACAAATCATCTAACCATGTTGATGAACAAGTGACAACACCATCCAAAGGTGTGACTCCTTTGTCATCTATCTTTAGACCTACTCATAATTTTACTCAACTTTCTGAATGTTTGCATAGCGTGATGTTGCATTTGATTAATGCTAATGTGTTAACACATCTTCCTATTAAACCAATTCATGCATCCAAACCTTTTTCTGAACACTTTGATCATGAAGTTTTTTGTCATTACCATTGTCAACTTGACCATGATACTGAAAAGTATTTTCACTTGAAAATTGTTATTCAAGACCTTATTGATTATAATGTTATATCTATTGAAGGTGAATATCATCACAAGAACATATTTGTGGAACCTCCTAATCAAAACTTGAAAATTTACACCAATCCCTCATAAACGTATTCAACTAATACCATTGTGTTTACTTAATCGTCATCTTCTTCTTTGTCTATTGCCTGTAATGATGACAATCATGTAGTAAATCGTATTGTCAACCTCATTAATCAAGTGAAACCTAACCCTTCGTTTGAGTCTTGCATTAGTTTAGATTCTACTAACATAATTAAAGTACATGATGGTCTCTTTTATATTGTTGCAAAGCTTAATGGCCTTCATTCTTGTGGTGTCCTTATTGACCCTACTTTCATGGTAAATGTGATAATTTAATAACATATTTCTAATAGATAATTGCCACACAAATTTAATGATATGCATGATGTTAAAATCCAATCTTACAAAGGTTTCCTTTATCCTTCCTATCATTTTATTTCATTTCATGTGTAAATTTGTGGTAAATCCTTAATGTTACATTAACTGTAATCCCAAATTTTGATAATTCCAATTCGGACTTAGTCTTCCTCGGCTTGCCTCCATGTACATCATGGCTTCTTATATTCATAAATGTCTAAAATTTCTTAAATTTCCTCATAATGGAGAGATCGTGATTGTTAACCATTGTCTTTCTCGGTCTTTATTTGCATGGTTTAAATCATATAGATGAATCGTTTGATTTTTTAGGTAGAACTTAGTAAATACACACACGTGTATGTGTGTGTGTGTGTGTGTGTGTGTGTGTGTGTGTGTGTGTGTGTGTGTGTGTGTTGTTGGAAGTCTGATTGGGAAGTGAGATATTGAGAGGGGGGTGAATCAGGATCTATAAAACTGTTAACTTCTCTAAGCAAATCAAATGCATTCATTATTAACCCATCTCATATCTAGATCATCAATCATATAGCCATAAACTGTAATGTTGAAATAGATCTAAATATACATCACATCCACAAACATGAAAGTAAATGTAAACATATTACACACAAGATTTCGTTCCCTATAAATCCTCCAAGGTGAAGGTAAAACTGAGGTGGGGATGACACCCACAAATTTTCATTACTGCAACAATAAAGTGTGCCTGTCAAGGCTACAATGTTTGGCCAATTTTGGTGATCTACCCTATGAGGGTTCTACCTTGTTAAGAGCTTACAAGACTTATTCATTCTACCTTGATTAAAGGATTTAATGATGCAGAAGCATCCTAGGGTTTTTAGGAATCTTGCATGTTGGAGGTGTTTTGGATAAGAGTTGTGGACTCGGTCACCAAACAGTGGTGCTTGGTCGCTAAAGGGTATAGTTTTGGCCAAGGAGCTCAATCATTAAAGGGGCTTAGTCGTTGTTGGAGCTCGACACTCTCTGTGTTCTCGGCATGTACTGGTTGCTCAGTATGTATTGGTTGCTCGGCATGTGTTGGTTTCTTGGCCATGCTCAGAAGTTCGCTGACACTCGGCAATGTTTTGGTGTCGATTGGAGTTCTTGTGGATTTTCTTGTTCGATTTGGTGCATTTAATGCATTTAGTGTGTGATCGTGACATGGATCGATCTAGGATTTTGTGTCTACCTATTTGGGTCTTGGTTGTCTCTCCTATGTGCATTTAATTTGTGTTCTAAGCCTTCTAAGGCATTTTGGTATTTAATATATGTTGGAGGCCGACTTGCAGCTCAACATATATTTAATGTTAGGGTTTAATTTAATTTGTAATGAACTGGGCTGACCTGTGGCTTAGTTGGGTATAAGTAGCGGATCTTGTGGAGTCTTTAGGCATTTATTGATTCGAAAGAGTGGATCAACGATGTCATCTGGCTTGGAGAAGAGGATGAAGTGTAGGAGCAAATTTTGAGAAGGTCTAGTAGCTGAGCCTTGGGAAACAAGGAGATTGCTTAGTGGGCTTACGAGCACAAGTTGAGATATTCCTTGGAGGTTTTCTTCCAAAGTGCAAATCTGGACTAACTGGGATTAGGATTGTGAGTTGGATCTTGTTGAATCTTGCAGAACTGTTTTGTAATTGTTGTTGTAATTGGCTCTAACCAGAAAGACCTTGAAGCCTGGCACATTGCATGTAAACAATTATATTTATGAATCAAGAGTTGTGATTTGTTATCAGATCTTGCTTTGTTGTTATGTTTCTGATGTGTGGTTGTTTGTTGGGGGCTAGGACATCTCCTTTGGGGAATCTCCTACCTTGCACTGCATAATTTAAACTTACAACTAAGTAAGCACTATGTTAGGAGATTTGAATAGGTATGTTAAAACCACTTTGTTGAGAGATCTTCCCTAATACACTAGTTAAAATGTCTCAATACATGACCCTTCGATTAGCACTATGATGCTAGATTATGGATCTTCTCCTTTCAATACTAATTTGATCTCCTTTTCTAATATACTTTGTTATGTCTTTCACTGCTAGGTTGCTATGTCTAGTCTCTCTACTTCTAACACATAAACATAGCTTCCTTCGTTATCACTTCGTCTATCTTAACATCCTTATAGATTTAGGGTTTGGGTCCCTTCTTAAATAAACATCTGGTGAAGGTTCTAGATCATGATCAACAATCTAAATTCATCCCTTTTGTTGTATATTCCTTCTATTTTTCTGATTGGTTACATGATGCAGGAGCATCCTAGGCTTTCTTGCAATCCTGCATGTTGGAGCCGAGTGCCACTGGTTTCCAATTTTTTGTTACAGTCGAGCTCTAGTGGATGCTGAGTTACAATAGCTCTAGTGCATGTCAAGTTACTGTACCTCTAGTGGATGTCGAGTTATTGTAGCTCTAGTGTATGTCGAGTTACTGTAGCTCTAGTGGATGTCGAGTTACTGTAGCTCTAGTGTATGGCGAGTTACTGTAACTATAGTGGATGCCGAGTTACTGTAGCTCCTAGTGGATGCTGAGTGAACCTGTTCATGCCGAGTTATCTGTGAGCCGACTTTTAGCATTTAATTTATGTATGAGTATTTAATTTTGTGTTGTAGCCGACTTGTGGCTCAACCTATATTTAATGTAAAGGATTTAATTTAGTTTGTAATGAGTTGGGCCGACTTGTGGCTTAGTTGGGTATAAGTAAGGGGTTTTGTGGAGTATTTAGAGAGGAGTTATCATTCCAACTTTAAGAAGGGGACGAAGGGTAGATGTGAATTTTGAAAAGCTAGGGCTACAGCTTAGAAACCAAAGGATTGCTTGGTGGACCTGAGGGTACAAGTGTGGATTTTTTTGGTGTTCTTATCTAGTTGTGTATCTGGACTAGCTAGGATTGGGTTTGTAAGTTAGATCTTGTTGGATCTTGCAGAACTGATTTTGTAATTGTTGCTTGTAGTTGGCCCTAACCCGGAAGGCCTTACAGCCGAGCATATTGCATGTAATCAATTATATCTATGAATAAAGAGTTGTGATTTGGTATCAGATCTTGCATTATTGTTTCTTTGTTGTTGTATTTCCGTTGTGTTGTTGTTTGTTGGGTGTTTGGACATCTCCTTTGGGGATTCTCCTACCTTGCACTGCGTCAGATGGTATAAGAGTTTAAGGTTACTCCTAAGTGTGTGGACAGATCATCAAAACTGAGGCAATTTGCACCAAGATTTGTAGAGAAGGTTGATCTTGTGGCTAATTGATCTTTTGGCTTTGTAGATCTATTGTTTTGGGTTTACAAAAAAAATTTGGAAGATTGGACCTTAGGGCAATTGATGATCTTAGTGATGTCGTGGAAGAAAGGATCTCAAAGAAGATAAGACTAGAGTTTAGATCTGAGATTGCATTGATGAAGAGTGACATGATCGCTAAAATTGTAAGTGCTTTAGGTGGCATACCTAGGAATGTGGTCATTGAAGGTAATTATGAGGAAGTTGTTGAAGACTTTGAAGCTACTAGATCTAGTGGTGAGGACAGAATTGATCGTATGGAGAGACATATTGGAACTATGGCTGGTCAGTTTGCTAGACATGGATCTCAGTTGAAGCTGAAGCATAAGATGGAGGTTTCTAATTTCTCAGGTACTTTGACTGCTGAAGACCTGATTGATTGGATTGGTGAATTAGAAGACTACTTTGAACTTGAGGATATTGAGAATCCACTCAAAGTGAGGTTGGCACAAACTAAGTTGAAAGGACATACTGCTCTTTGGTGGAAAGAATTGCAAAGAGATAGAGAAGAGGAAGGTGAAATGAAGATCACTAGATGGAGATTGATGGTAACTAAGTTGAAGGCTAAGTTCATTCATTCTGATTATGAACTTGAGTTGTTTAAGAGATTGTAGAATCTGAAATATAAAGATATCTCTGTGAAAGATTATACTGAGGAGTTCTACAAGTTGACTATTCGGTCTAGTCATAGAGAATTGTCAAAGGAAAAGGTAGTTCAATACATTAATGGTTTGAGATTCAATATCCAGGATGAGGTTGGTATGTTGAATATTTCTTCAGTTGAGGATGCTTATCAATATGACCTGAAGGCAGAGGATAAGTTGAAAAGGAAAAGTCAAGGTAAATGCTAGAGGGAAGGAGAAGCAGGATAGCTTGGCACAAGCTAAACCCAGTGTTGAAAGTGAACCAAAACTTGCTAATCAAAAAAGGAGGACAGGTAGAGGTAAGTTAAGAGGTAATTGTTCCAAATGTGGGAAAGAAAGGCATAGATCTTTTGAATGTACGATTGGTGGGACAGCTGCTATTATGAATGAGGTTGTAGTTCAAGACAGTCAGCCTAAACAAGGAGAAATTTTGTTGGCTCGGCATGTATTGGTTGGTGAAAGGACATTGGATTATTGTCAGAGGACTAGTTTGTTCAGGACTTGTTGTAAGTCTGGTGTTAAAGTTTGCAAGGTAATTGTGGATGGTGGTAGTATTGATAATCTTATTACTGAGGAGATGGTTCAGAAACTTGGTTTGAAGAGAGTGAAAAATCCTTATCCTTATAGGATTGGCTGGTTACAAGGTGAACATGCTCTGGAAGTGAGGGAGCAATGCCTTATTGATTTCTAGATTGGGCAATATAAGGATCAAGTGTTGTGTGATATTGTGGACATGAACAATTGTCATGTGTTGCTTGGTATGCCTTAGCAATATGATTGTAGGGTTGTGCAAGATTGTGTCAAGAATGTGTTTACTGTTGAGAAAGGTGGCAGGAAGTTTTTCCTAATTCCTTTGCAGAATGAAGAGCTCAGTAGGAAGAACTTGAGTATTGGCAACCGAGTTAAGTTGGTAGATTCTGAGAAGGTTGGAAATCAATGTGGAAAGAAGACTTGTAGCACACCTAAGATGGATGTGAAGAAGCAGAAGAAGTACAAAGGAAAGAGTGTACAAGTTGAAGATTTGGAGGATATGTATGTGAAGAACCAATTTGGGATTTATGTGTTGAATCCCAGATGATGTTCTTCCAATTTCTAGAACATCTTTTTGAACTTGGGGTGTCTGATGCAAGAGCATCCTTGCAATCCTGCATGATGGAGCTGAGTGTCAGTGGTTTCCAATTTTCTATTGCTGTCGAGCTCTAGCTGATGTCGAGTTATTAGAGCTCTAGTGTAGTTCTAGTGGATGTCAAGTTACTGTACCTCTAGTGTATATCAAGTTACTACAGCTCTAGTGGATGTTGAGTAACTGTAGCTCTAGTGTATGTTGAGTTACTGTGGTTCTAGTGTATGTCGAGTTACTGTAGCTCTAGTGGATGCCAAGTTACTGTAACTCCTAGTGGATGCCGAGTGAACCTGTTCATGCTGAGTTGTCTGTGAGCCGACTTTTGGCATTTAATTTATGTATGGGTATTTAATTTTGTGTTGTAGCTAACTTGTGGCTCAACTTATATTTAATGTAAGGGATTTAATTTAGTTTGTAAAGAGTTAGGCCGACTTGTGGCTTAGTTGGGTATAAGTAAGGGGTTTTGTGGAGTCTTTAGAGAGGAGTTATCATTCTAATTTTGAGAAGGGGATGAAGGGTAAATATGAATTTTGAAAAGCTAGGGCTATGGCTTAGAAACAAAAGGATTGCTTGGTGGACCTAAGGGTACAAGGGTGGATTTTCTTGGTGTTCTTATCTAGTTGTGTCTCTGGACTAGCTGTGATTGGGTTGTAATTTGGATCTTGTTGGATCTTGCAGAACTGATTTTGCAATTGTTGTTTGTAGTTGGCCCTAACCCGAAAGGTCTTACAATTGGGCATATTGCATGTAATCAGTTATATCTATGAATAAAGAGTTGTGATTTGGTATCAGATCTTGCATTATTGTTGCTTTGTTCTTGTATTTCCGCTATGTGGTTGTTTGTCGGGGGTTTGGACATCTCCTTTGGGGATTCTCCTACCTTGCATTGCATCATTACATTGCCTTCCTAGGGATTGATGTCCTCTAACAAAATGCATAATTACCTCCTTAGTTGTCTCTACAATCTATAAATTAACTGTAGAAGTCAGCCAAAATGGTTTACATAAGTGTTTGTGCCATCACAAACACATATGTCAAAACTAGTTTACTTGGCACTTGAATATCCTAAAGCTTAGTCCATACAGATACTTATGTTGTCTCTCGATATATGAATGCTTGGCACATACTATGTGACTTGACATGAAATTATCTTCTTTTAGCTCAACGTCCACTATCTCACTTGGCATATGTTGTCACTCGGTCCAAACTGGAATGCTAGGGAACCGAAGGCTTTCTCGGCTCACACTTGAATATAAACAAGTCCATAACATTCGGCCTTCATTGTGTGACTTGGTCGCAATGATGACGACCACCTTTGCCTAAGAAATGAGTAAGTGTTTAACACTAATAGGCAACATGGCTTAGAGATCAACAATCTCCCCCTTTGACATTAGTGGCAAAAACACTTTGTCATAACTTATCATTCCATTCAAAATTACAAAATAGCACTCCCCCTTAGGTTATGACTCGATCTAAATACATCATATATACATATCTCCAAAAATGTATCTTAAAAAATGAATGAATATTACATTGGCATACCTTTGATTTGGTCTTGTTTCCTCTTTTGGTTTCCCCTTGAGTATATGGCATTCAATCCCCTTATTTATCTTTTCTCTATTTTCCCCCTTGTTTTTGTCACTTATGGCTTTGGGGTTGAAGGGGTCAAGTTATATTTGTCCAAAAATGTTGTATGAATCTACAAAATTATCGCCAAGGCATGATCCCAACTGGACCTAACAGATTCCAAAACTTGTATTTTTATCTCGAGCTAAGTAGCGAGATCTACTATGTTGTCTATTGTAGAGAGATGTGGATCTCTCTTAACTAAATCCTTTGCAACTAAAAAATATTTTTCCATCACCTCGAAATGAGGTAGCAACATGCAATGAATAAAGATCAATTTGGCTCTAATATTGTAATCACTAGCCTACAACTCAGCTAATCTTCCTTGAGCAAAAGTCAATATATTGAAATGTATGGAGCTTGAACTTGCATTCAAGCTCAAAGAATGTCCAAATGACTTCAAGTCTGCTTGAAGTTTATCAATAGGTTGTTGATTCTCCAATGTGAAGAACTCAACATCATAAAGCTTTGTATACAAAGAATAAACATTATATAAAACTCCCTCTATGTTATTTACAAGAGTGGAAAGTTCAACCTGTTTTATTGTTATCTCTGTTGAAAATTTCTCCAAAACTTTGTGCTCATTTTTTTCCCTAGACCACTTCAACAATTTTTCATTGGCCTCAATATCATCATTATTGACCTTTTCAATAATATGAACTAGTTTGTCTGTAATTGGTGTTTCCTCATTCACATCATGAATACCACATGCATCTACAAAAATGTCTTTTTTTTTTTGCAATACTATCATTGCTGGTGTTCTCTCCTCATCTCTTCGTGTTTTGTCTTCCTTTTCAAGAGGTCTTACAAAGTTTGCATTTGTTCAAAGGTTGTTGTGTCAAGATCATACTTTGGAATAACAATTACCTCATCTAATGTCACTGGCTTCCCAAGTAATTTATCCTTTTTCTTCAACTTTTCTTTTTCTTCAACTTTTGACCTTGGAGTACTGGTACTTGATAGTGATATTTGCAAAGGTGTTGCTTCAATAATCTGTCGCTACATCTCTTGACTAGTTGTGAAAATTGATGGATCAATGGATACTGCCACATCACTCAGCAATTGCATTGAGGCTTGAATTGTCTCATGTTGCTTCTGAGATTCCTTAGTTGTTTGATGCTCAACCTCCTTGGCTCCCTCAATGTGAGGTCCCAAGGCATCATTTGCAGATATATTTGCTTGATTTTTCTCTTCTATTTCTTCTTTGTCAATGATAGTGGTGGCCTTGGCAGGAGAATTTTGAATTGTAATCATTGGATTCCCTTCCTTTTCTTTCATCTAAATTGTGAATGTAGGCATTGTGGAACTATCTAATATAGTGCTCACAGTTGACAAACTCTCTGCCTTTGGATATTGTTGAATTTGAATAAGTACATGATGAGTGCAAGAGAGAGGTGAGTTAGAGGTTACCTTAGTGAGTGCTTCACTTTTGAGGTCTTCTTCTATCAAGACATTGACATTCTTTTTATCGTCTTTTGGTATATCCTCAATGGTGACAACATCTTTTTGTTCACTCTCCTCAACCTTCTTTCTTACTGCCTCTTCCAAACTTTTAGGCTCATCCATGTCTTATGTGTTGTCCATCTCTATCTAACCTAATGTCCCTTAATTTCATCCTTGTTTGTATCTTTACCTGGCAGGAACCCAAAAATCACTTTCCAAATCAACGTGTTATGTTGAACAACTTCTTCAATTTTATTTTTCAATAAATAGAATGCTCTATATTTGGGAGCAAATTTGTTCCTGTATTGTTCAGTGAACTTTTCCCTTGCTTTGGTGTTAGTTGAAACATTACTTGGGATAAAGTCCCTTCTCTTATTTGTTTTTCAGTGGTTATGGCAAATTGTCATTGTTCATTAACTTTACTATACAGCTCCTCATGTATGAGATTACCAATTTCTATTGGTGTCATCTTGAAGGTTCCCATCATTTCTAATATGGCTTCTTCTATTTGTGCTTTATCATTTTTAGTCAATTCCTCATATTTAATAAATTTGTACCTTGACAAACCTACACTCCCTTTGATGTTCTAGAAAATTTCATCCACATTAGTTGAATGCATGTGCACAACCACCTTTAATTGGTTGACATCATTAGAATTAGTCTTTTCTTCATCTTCCTCTTCCTGCAAGATCGTCCTCCTCTTTGGCTTCTTACTGGGTTGACTCGACTCAGTCATCTCTTGTATATGTTTTCTTTTTCCTAAGCTTGCCCATTTTTCTTACCCTTTTTTTGTGGTTCAGCCAATGTTGTAGTCATTATAGCCCTTTTCCTTAGTTTAGTACTAGGAGGAGTAGGCTTCTTCAAGATCTCCTTCACAGTTGGCTTAGTAATAGTAACGAACTTTGGTTTCTTTGCCTTTGGCTTAGCCACTACTATCTCCTTACATTTCTTCTATACAACTTCTTCTTCATCCTCACTTTCTTCTTGATCACCAAATTGGTCCTCACCTTGACCTTTTGTAATTTGAAGTGGTGCATTCTTCTATTCACCTTGACCTAAGGTCTTTTCAAGATTATTCACCATTTTCTTCTTTTTCCTTTCTAAGATGGTAGCCTTCAAACCAACGGTAATCTTTTTTTTGGATTCTTCATAGTTACCAAATGGTTTGGCTTTCCCATCTACCTCTTATGCCAATAATGGTGTAATAGTTGCAGATGTTTCAGCAATGCTTACTTCATTGGGTAAAGGTCTTAACCATTGTACCCTCGATATTACAGCTTGTACATAGGTGAAGTCAGTGTCAACAAGAAAATAAACATCATCATAATATTGCTCCACTAAAGATACATGAATTATTTGCATCTTCCTCGTCTTTTGCTTAAATTCATCAAAATAACTATTCATTACATTATCAAAGTTTTCTCCTAGTTGATGAACAAGTGTCACAAGTCAATCTGGACTCAAGACAACATCTCCAAAAGTAGGAAAAGTGTTTTGCATATAGAAGAATATACACATGATAAGTGATCCAAACTTACATGAAGTATTTTTGGCCTTCCTAATTGCTCCAAGATTCTCAACTAACTGTGTCAATTGCAACTTGGCAAGATTGTAGCTATGGTCTTTCTTCACAACCTTGTAACCCAAGTCCACTACTATGCAAGGCACAATATTCAATCGGCTCGACATTTGTGAGCAATGACACGAACTGCAAATTCAATCATAAGATTAGTGATGACATCTATAGACATACCTCGGCTATTTCATTTGGCCTTTGTATGTTATTTGATGAGGTTTCTTTCTTGGCATCACATTGTCTTCACTCGATCTAGGGTAGGATACCTTGTGACTCGATGGATGATCTCCTTGGTGACCTTTATCAGACCATTCTCCAACCATAATTGCATGTCATGAAGCTGGCTCAAAAATATCTTTATCCATTCAATTTTGAAATCATGAGGAAAAATCTAGGGCACAAACTAACCCTTTGTCAGCAACAATTTTGTGCTCATCCTTCAATACTCTATTTTTTGCACAGCTTGTTGTAAGATTCCCTTAGCTCATAATCTCCAATTTCATCGATTTCACAAGTATAACATGATCTTACATCATGAATCATGAGTACCTTTGGTTGAGTCGATGAAAGGCCACCTGATGGATCTCCCTTTAAAGCAATATTTGGTATGGCTTGAAATTTTGGGGGTGGATGGGCTTTGTTACTCACCAATTGAATGTTCTTGATCTCCTTGTCTGGCTTCTTCATCTCAATAGATGTGCTCACTGCCATGTCTTCATGCTAGGGTTTGAAATATAGATTATGAGTAACTCGACAATAACAAAAATACCTTTAGTACTTCACTGAAGTGGTCGAAGGCACACTAGTAGATCTTCACACTTCTCTGCACAAATCGCTCCAGTTAATCACTTGAATTTCCTGTAAGTTCTTTGATCACTAGGTGAGAAAAAATAGACTTTAGAATTTGATATATACCCTCAAAAGGTCAAAATAGGTTTTCAATAAATGCTCCATACATGGGTAGGTGCATTACAACTAGCTCGGTCTTCACATAGACTTTGTTCATAATACTTTTTTTTTCATCGCTTCGTCATAGCCACCACTCGATCTCCATTACCATTTCCATGCTCAGCATACCAAGTTGGTTTGTATAGGAGCTCAGTTCATATAGTGATACTCAATCACTATAGACATTAATACTAATACTCGACATCAATCATTCATATGATTTCTTTTCTCAATTATTTTCTCAAATCTTTCCTAATACATATTAATTCATGCAGATATGGACTTTAAATTATCTTATGTTAGAAACTTGTGTGTAATATAACATTCAAATGTACAGTTCCTTACATGCCTTCTTTTCTTAGTTTAAGGTGGTGTGATCAACTCATCCATTAGATTGGGTGACCTCAACTTCACTAGTTCCAATACTTCCAGCTTCTACCTTCTTTTTCCAGGTTTGATTCATCTCTTTCATCTTTTGTTCAACATCATCTTTGCTTTTTCCTTTGATGTGTTCATTACTTGGTGTTGGTGCTCAAATCCTATAGTTCTTGCTCACATGTCCAATCTAGTGACAACTATAACAAACTAAACTTCCATTCATCCAACTTTTAGATTTGCCTCTAAAATGTGTCCTAATACAGTTTTCTAGAATATGACCATATTCACCACAATAACGACAACTATACCATGTGTTGTAATCCCAGTTATAGGAGTTGCCTTGTTTGGATAGATATGTTTTCCTTTTGGTTTCCCAATTGGATTTTTCTTTAAATCTACATTCTTAAGCTCTATGTCCATATTTCTAATAGTTGTAGCAATGACCTTCAAATCTAGGTGCAATTGTTGAATTACTAGCCTTTGACCTGCATTCATGTGCTTGATGTCCTTGTTTCTTGCAATTAAAATAGTGTCCATTGAATTTGGGTTTAAGATTTTGCTTAACATTCTTGCTTTTGCAAATATTAGTTGTATGCCCAAGTTTTCAACAATGATGACATGTAGGTTTGTTCCTTGGCTTTGAATTTCTTTTCTCTCCACTCTTGGATGATCCCCCTTCTTCAATGGATGAAGAGTGCTTGGAATATCCCAGTCCAAAGGTATCACTAGGTGTTCTTGGTGATCTCATTAGTTCTTCAAAGTACTTTATAGCTTCATTGGGTTTGTTTGTCCTTTTAGTGAGTTCCTTTTTAGATCTTAAATCATTCCTCAGTTGATCATTTTTTGATCTCAAATTTGCAATCTCTATGTCTTTCCTATTCAGTTCTTAATTTGCAAGTAGCAGTTGATTCATCATATCCAGATAATTTTTTGTAAGCTTCTGCATACTAGATGTCCTTTCATCAAGTTTGGTAACCATCTATCTCTTGTCTTCCTCTGTCATAATTTTATCTTCTTCAGCTTTCTTTTTCTATTTAGTGACTTCACATAGTCTTACTGATTGGATTTCATGTTCTCTCTTCAGTGTTCTTACTTCTTCATTCAGTGTGTTATTTCTTTCCAATAGGTCTGCCATTGTTGCATCACTTTCAATGGAATTACATCTTCAAGTAGTCCTTTAGTGTCTTCTTCATATAGAGTATCATTCTATAGGATAGCTAAGTCTTTTCTCTTCTTTAAGAATTTCTTTAGCTCCTCTCTTGCTACTTCAAGTTGTTGCACTATGATCTGGATGTCAAGCTTTTGGTTCTCAATGATTTTTCCCAATTTGTAATCCTCCATCTCCAAGATCTTAACTCTCAAGTTATTAGACTTCTACTAAGAGAACAAATATTTGATACCAATCATTGGAAGTCTTAATGGGAAGTTAGATACTGAGAGGGGGGGTGAATCAAAGTCTAAACTTTTAACTTCTCTTAGAAAATGAAACGCATTCACCATTACCCCATCTCATATCTAGAGCATCAATCATATAGCCATTATCGGTAATGTTGAAATACATCTAAGTATGCATCACATCCAGAAACATGAAAGAAAATGTAAACATATAACACATAAGATTTGGTTACCCAGAAACCCCCTAAGGTGAAGGTAAAATTGGGGTGTGATGACCCACAAATCTTCACTACTGTAGCAATATAGTGTGTCTGTTAAAGCTATAATGTTTGAACACTTGTGGTGATCTATCCTACGAGGGGTCTGCTTTGTTAAGAGCTAACAAAACTTATTCAATCTACCTTTATTAAAGGATTTAAACTTAAAACTAAGCAAGCACTTTGTTAGGATGTTTGAATAGGTCTATTAAAACCACTTTGTTAAGAGATTTGCCCTGATACACTGGTTAGAATGTCTCAGTACCTGATTCTTTGGTTAGCACTATGATGCTAGATTGCGGATTGTCTCCTTTCAATTTTGGTTTGATCTCCTTATCTAGTATGCTTTGTTTTGTCCTTCATTGCCAAGTTGCTCTATTTGGTCTCTTTGCTTCTAACACACAAACATAGTCTCCTTCTCTATCACTTCTTCTATCTTCGCATCCTTACAGATTTAGGGTTTGGGTCTCTCCTTAAATAAACATCTGGTGAAGCTTCTAGATCATGATCAACTGTCGAGATTCATCCCTTTTTTCATTTAGTCCTTCCATTTTTCTGACTGATTACATTTCCTTCCTAGGGATTGATATCCTTTGAAAAAATGTGTAATTACGTCCTTAGTTATCTGTACAATATGTAAATTAAGTGTAGAAGTCAGCCAAAATGGTTTACATAAGTGTTTGTGCCATCACAAACACATATGTCAAAATTGGTTTACTCGACACTTGAATATCCTGATGCTCGATCTATATTGATATTTATGTTGTCCCTCGGCATCTGAATGCTCGCCACATATTCTATGGCTTGGGATGAACTTATCTTTTTTAAGCTCGGCATCCACTATCTCATTCGGCATAAATTGTCACTCAATCCAAACTAGAATGCTCAGCAACCTAAGACTTGCTTGGCTCGTACTTGAATATAAAAAAGTCCATAATCATTCAACCTTTATTCTGTGGCATCATTAGGCCTTCATTGTGTGGCTCAGTCGCAGTGATGTCCGACCAACTCTATTTAGGAAATGACTAAGTGTTTAACACTAATAGGCAACATGACTTAGAGATCAACAATATGTATGTATGTATGTATGTATGTATGTATGTATGTATGTATGCATACGTATGTGTGTGTGTGTGTGTGTATTTATTTATTTATTTATTTGTGAGTTAATTAAAAGGCAAGAAGCGTGTTTGAAGGAACAACACAAAAATGTTTAAAATGTGCAACCTAGGGATTGATGTCCTCTAAAAATGTGTGTAATTACGTCCTTAGTTGTCTCTATAATCTATAAATTAATTGTAGAAGTCAGCCAAAATGGTTTACATAAGTGTTTGTGCCATCCTAAACACATATGTCAAAACTGGTTTACTCGGCACTTGAATATCCTGACGTTTGGTCTATAATAATATTTATGTTGTCCTCCGCATCTAAATGCTCACCACATACTGTGTGACTCGGGATGAACTTATCTTGTTTAAGTTCGGCATCCACTATCTCACTTGGCATAAACTGTCACTTGGTCCAAACTAGAATGTTCAGCAACCTAAGACTTGCTCAGCTCGCACTTGAATATAAACAAGTCCATAATCATTCAACCTTTATTGTGTGGCATCATTCAACCTTCATTGTGTGGTTCAATCGTAGTGATGTTTGACCAACTATGTTTAGGAAATGACTAAGTGTTCAACACTAATAGGCAACATGACTTAGAGATCAATAATATGTATGTATGTATGTATGTATATACATACATATGTATGTTTGTGTGTATATTTATTTATTTATTTATTTATTTATTTGTGAGTTAATTAAAAGGCAAGAAGTGAGTTTGAAGGAACAACACAAAAATGTTAAAAATATGCAACCTAGGGATTGGTGTCCTCTGAAAAAATGTGTAATTATGTCCTTAGAGACATACAATCTATAAATTAAGTGTAGAAGTCAGCCAAAATGGTTTACATAAGTGTTTGTGCCATCCTAAACACATATGTCAAAACTAGTTTACTCGACACTTCAATATCCTAACGCTCGATCTATACTGATATTTATGTTGTCCCTCGGCATCGGAATGCTGACCACATATTCTGTGACTTGGGATGAACTTATCTTTTTTAAGCTCAGCATCCACTATCTCACTCAGCATAAATTGTCACTCGGTCCAAACTAGAATGCTCAGCAACCTAAGACTTGCATGGCTCACACTTGAATATAAACAAGTCCATAATCATTCAGCCTTTATTCTGTGGCATCATTCGGCCTTCATTGTGTGGCTCAGTCGCAGTGATGTCCGACCAACTCTGTTTAGGAAATGACTAAGTGTTTAACACTAATAGGCAACATGACTTAGAGATCAACAATATGTATGTATGTATGTATGTATGTATGTGTATGTATGTATATAAATATACATACACATGTGTGTGTGTGCGCGCGCGCGTGTGTGTGTATTTATTTATTTATTTATTTGTGAGTTAATTAAAAGGCAAGAAGTGAGTTTGAAGAAACAACACAAAAATGTTGAAAATGTTGTATTTGCAAGAAGGTCCAAACATATTAGTTTTGGGATTGAAATTGGAATGGAATTGAAAGGAGAAATGTTTCTTCACATGTTACTTCATCTAGTATGTATAGTGAAATGAAATAATGAATACTCACAACAACCATCATATCCATCTATAAAATGAAATGGGTTTAACAAAAGCGTACATGGGTCCACTATAAATTTTTCCACTATGAAATGCCCCCAAAAGAGAGAACACTTGAAGGGAAATAAGCACATGACAAAAAGCGAGAACACTTGAAGGGATCTCGCAACTTTGAGATCAATATGATCATATTAGAATGAGTAATATTATATCTAGTATGAAGTGTCATCATTCCCCAAAGGAAGTAGAACTAAAAAACAACGGAGGAAAAGTACGTAAGAGATATGAAAAAGAGTCTTTTTGGGCTAGCAACATAGAGACCAAAAAGAATTGTCGCTACCATGTTGCAAGTATCGAAGAAGGCTACAGAAGGGTACATGCATGAAAAATAGCACATATACACCATAACATATAACAACATATAGAAGAAAAGAGGTACACATAGAAGAATAGGTACAACAAGTTTGATTACTTTAACATCTTGCACCTACAGAACAACAAGAATCCTCTAAACAAATCTAGACAAATTATTTAATAAAGAGCACAACATGATATTTCATTTGTCCTCATAAATGTGCATCCAACATATGGAAACATGCAACTACATTTTGCAAGGAACTAAAAAGGTTTCAATGAATTGATTAATTCCTCTTTGGCAGAAAGAAAAACTAAAATATTTAAGGGGAAAACACCAAAGACTTGAGATAAGTTCCTCAACTATTTGGTCTGATGCATATTCAACAACAATAATGAAAATTTCGTTATTGTCAAAATTGTATTTATCTAGGTAAGGTGGCAGACAATACTTTCATTTGATAAGTGAAAGTTAATTGTATTCCTAAATGGATCATTATGTACATGCTATTGATCGCTTGCCTATCTCGATCATGTGAGCTTATATACATGCAATTGTGAATGTGTATTCCTTAAATCAGTTGATTGTTAAAAAACTTGAGCTCCTTCATCTTCTTAGAGAACTTTGCAAATTGTTTATTAACTTCAAACATAAAGATGAATATTTTGTGCTCTCTAATGATCAGGTGGTGAGAAAATTGCCTATTCAAGCTAAATAAGGAGGCAATTATTAGAACCAAACATCATTTTTATTAATATGTCATACATGGAACAATGAAGGAGTTGCGGTTGTTGTTGAAGTCGATGAAAGCTCAACCCTAGAGCTCCCAAGAATCACTTGCATGTAGACACTTGTCACAGAAAGAGAGGAGTAAAAGCTATGGAGGCTAGAATTCTCAGATCCATAGATGAGACATTATTGATGAGCAGAAAGATACATTGTTATTAATCAAAAATGAATTAATATAATTACAAAAAGAGATCAACCTTATAAAAGAGATCCAAGCCCTAAAAGGTAAAACCTAGGTTACATTATAATAATAAATAAAAGAATTAATTAGTATACGCTTTAAGTTAAGTATAATATAGTTAATTAGAAAATATCTAATTACTCTAACACCCCCCACCCACAAGATAAACATAAGGAGTAGCTAAAAACCTAGAAACTGCTACTGAAAGTAGAATTGGCTCCCGACAACGAGGCCTAGTGAGATACCCAAACACAACCAAATCTTTGAAAAGAGAAGAAATAGAGAAAACCGCATACGAAAAACTCTACTCCAAAAAGAGATGGAAAAAATGTTAAAAGTACTAGTGAATGACTGAAGAAGCATCCAAACTAGAGAATGACTCAGAAGATAGGAATAAAATAGATGATCCTGTAGAACACCAGCGAAGCAAAAGACGCTGCAAATCTCTGTCAAAGAGTAACTATTGATCTAAAGAACCTCCACTGCAATAGAACCTGACCAGGCAGAGAAGACTATAATCTGCACGAGTGCTCTCGGAAGACACTACTTGAATCAAGAGGCAAACAACTAGACTTGAAGATATAGATCGCATAAAACACTAAGCCTGAAGAGATGATCAATCAAATATGGAAGCCTACAACCAAAGTAGGAACGAAAAGAAGAGTGTATATATGGTAAATGATTCATCTTACCAAAATGCATAGGTACCCAACCACTACATCTGCCTAGTACATAGGAACAAATATTAAATACATAGCTCACTCCATCGAACCAAGGAAGCATGAGAAATAACAAAAGAGCCCACCTTAAAGCAGTCAAGGGTGAGGTGACAAGCAACTGGAAAGGTGGACCAAAAGAATTCCATGTCAAGGTACCACGATCAAAATGCACAAAATAATACATATGTGTATACTCAAGTAATCAATCTTAGACACATCATAAGGCTAATATCACAGAAAGGAACTTACTAAACAAAGGAAGATGGCAAACAAAGGTAAAACATCAACCCCCCATGACACTTTAATCAAAGTAGTGCATGTACAATAAGGCACAAGATATGGTAAATACCAATAATACAATAATATGTATGAGCGTCCTCATATGACACTAATCGAATTAGAAAGCAAAATAAGGCAAAACAACTTAAATGAAAAATACATATGAAATATGGCACTTCATCTCAATGCATTTGCAAGAATGCATACAAATGATTTCTACAAATACCAAAAGAGACATGAAGCTGATACAATAGATAGTGCAACTCATGACAAATCATCTAAAGCAACAAAATCAATCCCTGAACTTGAAACAACCAAGATATCCACTAGTATGCAAAAATGTAAAAAACTAAATTGAATGTGTCTGGAGCATACTCTAGAAAAACAACCGAACTCACTGAAAAGAACTCTGAAAGACTTTCCAACAATATAAAGAACTCCCAAATCAGAGATTGGATGCTCAAGATATATCTCTTGAAGTGAAAAGTAGAACTCGTGACTTCGACAAATTTTAAAAAAAAAATTGAGAATAACTTGCACCAACACAACGGGCTTGGAACCAACTTTCTAAAAATATCTCATTTTCCAAAAACAGAGTCTGGATGAGCAAGATATGGCAAAAAAACTATAGATATGTCAAAAATGAGCCTGAAGGCTTACAAGAGGGTGATGCAGTGCTAACATCAACATGCCACTACATAAAAATTGGCAGTCATACGACTGCCATGGCAAAATGACATGGCAAATGCAGAGTAGAGCAGAGTAGATCTAAGCATAGCAGAGCCAATCTGAGTAGAGCAAGTCTGATCTAAGCCGAGTCGAGCAAAGCCAAGTCAATTTGAGTAGAGCCGCTCCGAGCATAATAGAGTCGATTTGATTCGAGCAGAGAAGAGTCGAGCATATCTGAGCAGAGATATCGGGAAGACAAAGCCGAGTTAAGCAAAGCCAAGTCAATTTGAGCAGAGCCGCTTCGAGCATAATAGAGTCGATTTGATCCAAGCAGAGAAGAGTCGAGCATATATGAGCAGAGAGATCGGGAAGCCAAGGTAGCTCTTATTGCCCATACAGACAGCTTGGGTTGCTTAGGTAGCACGACTAACCCAGGTAGTTTGACAGAAAGAAAAAAAAACCTCTAAAATCTCCAAGCCTTCTAAAGCTCAGATCTGAAAACCAATGCCAAAACTTTCAAGAATAGAATAGGGGCATGAAGATCTGAAGCTCTAGTACCTTGTTGAAGTTGATAAAATCTCAACCCCACAACTCTCAAGAATCACTTGCATGCAAACACCTATCACAAAGAGAGGAGCAAAAGCTATGGAGGCTGGAATTCCCAGATCCACAGATGAGACATTCTTGATGAGTAAAAAGATAAATTATTTTTTATTAAGAAAAATAGGTTTTGAAGAGTACCTGAAACCCTATAGAAATATAAAGATTTTCAATAAGCACAGAAGCAAAAGTATAGCAAACATAGGAAGAATCAGTCACCCCCTAGATAAAGGGTAACCACAATGACAAAAAAGCCCATCACCCTCCAAAACCAATCATCCAACTAGGAGGCTAAAAACCGAACTGAGAGATCAGCCTCCAAAAAACCAGTCACTTCAAGGGAGCTCACGATTTGCCCTTTGATTTAGAGCCTCCCTTGCACGACCGGAGGTTCATTTCTAAAGGAGTAGAGGGCTTAGATTTGTTTCTTTTTACCACAGTCCAACCATCCTCCACCTTTGCTACCTCAACAATCCAGTCCCCGGAAGAAATTGAACAGTGGAAGCCAAGGGAAGTAAAAGCAACAACATTCTCCCTAAAAGAGCCTGTAGACAACTGGCCCCCAACAGGACCAGGAAGAGCATCTAATACAAGGTCAAGGGCAGGAGAGGGAACAAGGTCCAGACCAGAAGTTCGGACTTCCTCCACTACCATTCGCACCGGATGTTTATCAACAAGGGAATCGTCCACAAGGGGAGAGTCATTCATAGGTTCCAAGGGCAAATCTATGGACTTAAGTATTGTATAGTGCTCAGAAGAGGCCCCTGACCACCAAGAAGGTGGTCGCCTTGAATTGATCTTCACAGCAGCACAACAAGCAGCAATGTGACCTGTCATATGACATTTTCTACAGTGAAAAGGTATACCTTCGTAATCCAACATTTGGGTCTAGGAGCCCCTCAAGGAATCCAAACAAATATTCTCAGGAAGGCCCTTTGAAACATCCATCTCTACAAGAATTTGTGCACACGTCGAATGTTGAACATCATAAGTGTCTGAGTCCACATATAAAAAAATCATCAATAGCATCTCCAATAGGTTCGAAAATAGAATCTAGCCATAGATGCATCGGGAGATTCTGATGCCAGACCCAAATAGGAAACCTATTAAAGGATTATGTTAGTGAATCAAAATCCATATGCCAAGGTTTGGCCATAAGTGGATATTTGTCCTACCATGAAAGATTGTTATCACACATAATAGTCTTCCTATCTTTAGCGCTTTCAAACTTTACTATGAAGAATCCTTTAGCAGTCGAAAAGATGTGGACATCATGGTCTAAAATTGGTTCTCAATGCTTAGAGATCCAAGCATGAAGGTCAGCAAGAGAGGGCCAAAAATCTCGAAAGCGAAAAATAGCAGCAAAAGAAGAGAGCTCTTCTGTCATATTGAAAATGTCATCAACTATTTGTGAGTCTAAAAAAACCCTTATAGGGTTTGAGACACTTACAGGGGAAATTTCATGGGGATGAGCAGGCCTAGAAAAAAGACTAGCACGAGGGACAGCACCATGCAAGCCAACTTCAAAGGCAACCACGTCAGCAAAAGTCCTACCCCCAAAAATCACAAGAGAGGCCAACCCAGGAGACCCTGCAACACCTAGACGAGCACCCAAAGGAAGAGGGGCGGAAGGAGGAGAATGAGCACCAGCAGAAAATGCGAGCAAACAAAACCTACCCCCCCAGGAGCAAACGTTGCAACATGAATGGTTGCACCAATAGAAGGCCATACCACACTCGGCTCGACAGCATCCACAGGAGCGAAACCCGCGACAAGAGCAGAACCAGGAGACCCATTTTGAAATCGCCCTTGGGCGCGAGCGAGAATAGGGACACGAGCGGGAGCCATTATGTAAAAAGATAAATTGTTGTTAATCAAAAAAGAATAAATTTAGTTACAAAGAGAGATCGACCTTATAAAGATCCAAACCCTAAAAGGTAAAACCTAGGTTGTATTAAAAGAATTAATTATTATATGCCTAAAGTTCAGCTTAAGTATAATAGAGTTAATTAGATAATATCTAATCACTCTAACAATTGTATCGCCTAAGAATCAGTTGGGAAATGTTATTTACAATTTGAATACAAGTGCAATTAGATCCAAATCTTTGATGATAGAACAAGGAGATTGAAGGTTGTAACTTGTGATACATTTGTACTATTAAAAGAAAAGTTTCAAATTACAAGGAAACTTTGTCGTACAAGCAAAGAGCCTCTTTTATTCTTTTGAAGACCGTCAAAATTGTTTGGACAGTAAAATGGTTACAAAGACAAAAGAAGTAGATTGATTTTGAAGGCTACCTTGGAAAATTCATTTATTTTGGTCTTTCTTGTTACAGGTTTTCAACTACCTTGGCTTAAAAAGTGAGTTACATCACTTATTGTAACTCATAAGTTAGGAATTGGAGTTGCATTTTGTAAGAGTTAATAGTTACAAAAAGCATGTATAATGTCCACACTCTAACTTGGTTAGTTACTAGCCTATAAAAGGTAGTTAAGCTAGTATTCAAGGTGAGCCTATAAATATAGGACAATTTGTAATGTAAGGGGGGAGGACAAGATCAAAGAGACTTTTTGAAAAAGGGGAGAAGCTTTGCATAATTTTTTAGAGGGACATATGGAAAACTTTTACATTCATATTTGATTTGGAGGTTTTAAAGCTTGTAAATTTTCAAAATAATAACTAGGAATGCAGTTGATTTGTATGCATCAAATGTGTTTTTCAGTTATTCTTATCGATTTCTTGTATGTTAAATTGTTAATCCCTTTGAGTACTTTGGATGTATGTAAAAGATGAGGCATATTCACAACCTCGTATCTTAGTTCGAAAATGTTGAGACTACTTGTTTCTATGTATGTGGAAACATGTTCCCTTTCTTTCATTGATTTCAAATATCCAAATTATCTTGTACTTTACTCCCTTTCATAATTTGTTGTCCTTTAAGAGTCTCATATGGTATTCCTATGTCTACTATTGGGGTTATGTCATCTATTTCTTTTAGTTTTGTTTTTTCTCCTTTTTGTACTTTCACATAAAAGGTACTCAAATAAAAACCAAATACCTCTATCATATGAGGGAGCTACCCCTCTCAAATGCAAAGGAAGATAGTAATCACATCATGATTAGATTGCAATCTCTCCAACTACTGCAACGGTTGCCATTGCTTACAAGGCTAACAGGGCCAATTTTGAAAACAATATCGTGTGACAAATTTGTTTGCCAACACACCCTTTTCCAAATTTGGAGAAGTATATATGGTTGGCAAAAATCCTGTGATTTGAGGAATTCCACCAACACTAAATCCACACTTGTTCAAAAACACTTTCTACCATTGCTTACAAGGCTAACAAGGTCAATTTTGAAAACAATATCGTGTGACAAATTTGTTTACCAACACGCCCTTTTCCAAATTTGGATAAGTATATATGGCTGATGAAAATCCTGTGATTTGAGGAATTCCACCAACGCTAAATCCACACTATTGTTCAAAAAAAACTTTCTTCCCAACTATGTTTTCACCCAATCACTCCTCAATTCCTACCCTTGTTAAGAGCTAAGTAATTGAGTTTACCTTAGAATTATTTCTTAGAGACAGAATTTCAAAATTTGGAGAACTAAAGGTCATTGTCAAAATTCCACTAGTCAAAGGAATTTTACTTGTATTGGTGTTTCCCAAATCTAACTTAAAACCACCATTTCTTCATTTCAATACTCAAAGTTGATTCTCCTCTTCCAAACACTTCAATTTGCATAAAAAGGTAAAGGTCTAGGTTAAGGCGAAGATTCCTCTAATGTCCATGCCACTAGAATGAAGACCAAATTGAGATTCATCCATTGCAAACAACTTAGAAAATGGAAGTGCTCATTGTTGAAATTCCTCTAATCTAACCCATATTGGTGTTTCCCAAATCTACCTTAAACCCACCATTTCTTCATTTCAATGCTCAAAGTTTATTCTCATCTTCCAAGCACTTCAATTTGCATAAAAGGTAAAGGTCCAAGTCAAGGCGAAGATTCCTCTAATTTCCATGGTGCTAGAGGGAGAGGCAAATTGAGATCCATCCATTGGAAACAACTTAGCAAATGAAAGCATTGTTGGCATGCATACCCTCCATCGTCACACTAAATTGAGATCTCTCTTAAAGTGGTAAGAAAATGACAATTTTGCAAAACAAATGAAAAGAAAAAGAAAACATATCTCAATGGATGGGCAAGGTGATGTTCTTCCCATTTGGTTTAAATTGAACAAATGACTTCATCCATGTGGATTGTATCATCTTGCAACATCAGGGCAGTGTAGGATACATGGTACCTAAGAACACGAAGAAGTCCATTGCTTGATTTTTCTCTTGAGGGTGAACTTGGTGTTGTGATCGAGCATTTCTTTTTCAGAAATATATAAGTTTGTAGTACTTGTCACTTCAAAACTAGAGTTCCTTGAGTTCAGAAAAGACATCAATAGGAAATCAAGAAGTGGGTATGGAGAAAGAGTCAAAAAAGATATCATTGGAAACCAAGAAGTGGATATGGAGAAAATACTTGGTGTAGTGTGCATAGCCTTTGACATTAGGCTACTTGCCAATCATGTCAAGACACTATTGAATTAATCAAGTTTCAATTGGATTGGTATGAGGAGGTGTCAACGAGCGATGGTAAACATTTCTTTTAGCTTCCAAGACGGATATCTAATGAAGAAGGGTCTCATCTCTCAAGTTGAAAACTAAAGCATGAAGAATGAAATAAGTTACAAGGTGGTATGGTTCACTTTATTCATCAAGATAGCCAAGGTGGGGGATCAACTTTAAGTCGTTAAATCAAGGACACAATCAGTTTCATCCAAGGAAGCCAAGACATATCAGAAATAGAGCAACACCTTGAAGAACTTGAAGAAGATTATCACATATTTGAAAAAGGTGACCCTCAATGAACTTTTCCTCGTGCTACAAGGTCGATATCTTGAGGCTGAGTTGCTAGCAACTTCGAACATCTTTTAAAGAAGACAGCCAGGTGAACAAGTTGAACAAGGAACTACAAGTTATTACAAGTGAATCTAAATATGAAGAGCAGTTTGATAAAGTGGTCAAAAACATCATTGCCACTATGTTCTTTGGTGGCATGCTAAATGTTCTTATGAAAGAGGTATAAAGCAACCCATTACCCAAGGCATTTCAAGATAAACAAGTTCTTGCAAGTGACATGATTTACCACCAACTTCAAAATCCAAAAATTTTACCACTTGAAATTGAATTTGATGAACTCACAAAGATGTTGGATGATCTTCCTATCAATTGCAAGGAGGCTATGCTCAATAAGGTTCTATATTAAGAAATGTGAGATGTTCCTAATGAAAATTTGTATACAAACCTAGAAGAGAAGAGGTTGGAGAACAATTTGGGTTAATGTTGTAGTGACATTGGATTTGAACAACTTGAAAGGGTAGTGGGAGAGATCATCAAAGAATCCTTGATTTTTGAGGATGCACTTGAGGTGACTCACAAGGATGTATGGTTCGTGGTGTACAAGGACAAGCCACCCAAAGAAATGGTCCAAGGGTTTGATTTCAAGATCAATCCTACCTTGACCACCCAAGAGTTTGATGTTGATGCCAAAGGGAGAATCCACCATCAGTTGCGACCTCTTGAAGATGTGGTTGATCAACAAGAATTAGAACAAAGGTTGCCACTTGAGGCATGTTAGGTTGTTTCTTTCCCTACTTTTACTCCTGAAAGTTTCGAAACTTACTATTTTGATGTGGGGATCTAGGAAGGACAACTTCTATCTGGAGTGATCATGGACCGAATCAATTGCCTCAATTACTGATATTGCATGATATATTTCTCGAACTTGAATGAGAGGTGATGAAAAAAAAGTAGAGTACGAGGATAAAAATGCCAAACTAAGAACATTTACCCAAGCCCATCTATTCTTGAGCATTCTAAAAAACCACATCAGATCAAGTGTATATACCAATCTCGTTAGTGTCATTCCTTAAAAAATCTTCTACATAGTTTGGGTAGGTTTGTCTTGAATCACTTGCCCCAAGAGGTTTAGGGTAGGTTTCTTTATTATTGGTTGTAGTTTAGTTGTCTCAGGAGCCAAAAGCATAATTTTCCTTGGGTCATTTGACTTGAGATATGTTTGAGTGGCTCAATCTATTTGTGGTTTGGATCACCTTAGTGAGTCAGTGGTAGGTTTGTCTTCAATCATTTGATATGAGTAGTTGCTTGCTTTAGTTAATTTAATCTAGTTTATTTTAGGCGTCAGCTTTGGTAGTTTAGTTGAAGGGATCCAGATTTGTGAAAAAAGGTGAGATGTCAGACAGTACACTCTAGTATTTCTCATAGTGGATTTGTTTGGTATATTTCCTAGATATCTCTCTATAAGGTTCCTTGAATTGGAGATTTGATTCCTAATAACCTTATTTTTTGAAAAGAATTTGTCCTAAATTTGGATTGAATCATGATTGTGTTTTGAGCACCTAAATCTTTTGATTGCAACATTTTTACTAACACTTTATGCTTCAAGTTCTTTGGGAGTTTTTGAAGTGAAGTTGGGATTAATGAAAGTTATACACTTGCTTTAGTGTCTATGTGGTTCTCCAAACCCTCTACAAGCTTCACTTCTTGCAAGCCAAAACAAAACATTGAAAGAAAAGAGAAATAATATCGAAGGAAAAGAAGATGAAGCATTTGGCTCTAGGTATGTGAATTTCTCTACTAGTGTTATCAAATAAAAATCACTAAAGGTAAGGCGACATTCACGATCGACCAAAACAATAACCTTGTTTGGGCTATGGATCCCTCACTAGCAGCAAGGCTCTATTTAGGATGCTTTTGGGGTAAGGATATCAGAATAGCTAAGTACAAAGGATCCAAGAGACTTTCTAGGCTCTTGTCAAGTGGGAAATAAATCTCTTGCACTCACGTGGGTAACCGAGGATGATAGATCATAGTTCAAGATGTGGTTTCTTCCATTTTGAGTGTATTTCCTAGTTGTTTGATAGGTGAAACTAGAATCGATTGAAGCTTTTGGCTTCATTACAAGTTTTATTCTTGAAATGTTCAAGAACATTTCTTTTGCATGAGCGCTAGATGTTGTGATGTTTTCACACCATTACCCAATTGCAAATGGGGACTCCCTCTTTTCGTTCTGGCAATAGGTTTTAGTTGTCTTTAAGGTCTTATAGAGAAACTTTTTTGCAATTTTTTGGCATAAGTGGAAATTTGATGATGTCAAGGAGCTCGAGCTTGAAGTCTAGGTTTGGATGACTTGAAGGTTTGGGTTTTGAGTGTTGGAAGTCCTTAGTGAATATTCCTCTGACAAGGGAATTTCTTCATAGAATTCAACAACAGAGCAAGTCTTGGCAGTTAAGCTTCTATGAAAAAACGTATACTCTTATCAAAGTTGTAATATGTTACCATGAAATGATTGATACTCCATATCTATATGCAGATCTCCATATGAAAGAAGTATAGCAAAACCAAATAAATTGAGAAGGGACACACAAACAAGGATGGTTTGTAGAAGTCTTATATTCGTCACCCCACTAACCAAGTTTGCATGTCCACTATGTTGTCTACTATGACTATGAATGCATAAGAGGAGGAATTCCTTGAAACACTCATCAGCTTGTGGGCCAGCCAACCGCTAACTCGGAGGTAGCATTTGTGGGAACCTCCCAAAAAGTATTGGCTTGATGACAGTTGACGTCTCCATGTCACTTCCCTTCAGTCATTGAGCTCAATTAGGGCCTTCAACGTAGTTATGCCCCTCCCCCACCCTATCCATAGTAACAGGGTCCCCAAGGAAATTCCTCTATGAGAGGAATCTCTATCAAGGGCTTCTAGCCACTCAAAACTTGAACCTTCAAGTCATCCAAACCCTAATTTCAAGCTCAACCTCCTTGACATCACTGAAAATTTCACGAATGCTACAAACTTGCAAAGAAGCTGCTAACTAAGACCCTAAAGACAACCACAACCTATTGTTGTGACGAAAAGAGGGGTCCTCATTTGCATGGGGTGATGGTCTAAAACTATAACAACAAAAAACATGGGTACTTGCACATCTTGCTCCTATTGCTCATGATTTTATAACTTATGAGATGTGGATTTACATCAAAGCTTGAACAAAATAGTTTGAGCTCATCCCTAAACATATCCTCTTCAAATCTTCTTCACTTCTCCGAATAACAAGACTAATTTTATCATCATGACAACTTTCTTCCAATTCCTTAACTCCAATTATCATTTAAGCTTGAAAAAAATAGTTGTAGCTCGTCCCAAAACATATCCTCTACAAAGTCTTCTTCACTTCTCTAAATAACAAGACTAATTTTATCATCATGACAACTTTCTTCCAATTCCTTAACTCCAATGGAATCATCTTTATGTTCATTAAATATTGTTAAATAGTAAACCATCATTGTTTTTTATGTCTTCTTGCTGCTCCAAATCAATTTTTTGTATGATCATAGTTATATCATCTTCATCTTACTCGACAAAAAGAGGAAGTTCATTAACCCAGACTACCAAATCTTTCTTTTCATCATGTTGTCAAAAGCTTCTTGATGTTGGCATCAACATTATTTCTTGATCTTCTACAAGGAATGGGAGCTCTTCGAACCAATTATCAAGAATCTCATGTTGAGCATCACTTTTCTTGCACAGTATCTTGTTGCACCAACTTATAATATTCATCATCCTACTACAACAAATTTGATTTTTCTTTTACCTCAAAAAACTCCTTGATTTTCTCACTAAACCAACTTCCTTTATATACAAAAGGACCTTTTGGATAAAGGTGGATATAGTAAGGGGATAAGATGGTCAACTTATTAAATCAACCAGACGGAATTGTTGGGTTTCTTCGAGGATATAGGCTCTTTAAAAGGCTACTCTTGGGGGATTGTCTGATTTTGGGCAAATGTTACATTTACTTGCAATGAATGGAATCCTCTAAAACTTGGAATTTCAAATTTAGGACAATTTAATTTTAGAGGCTTACTTTTCTTAAGCTTGGAAACTAGTACTTGGGTTCTTCTCTCATAGGCAAATGATGTTGGTCTAAAACTACAAACACAAAGAGTTGATTAAGCTTCTAGCTTTTGAGCTCGGACAAGTAATAGTCTTATTTGCTCTTCTTTTATAGCCAACTCCCTTGTAAGAGATTCTTCGTATTGTCTTCTTTGCAACTCCATCACCCCTGCTCTTTCTTAACAATCTCAAGTTGCTCTTGGAAAGGCAGTGCTATAACTTTTATGTTCATCTTGTCAATATTCTGAGGATGACTACAAGATGAGCTATGTTGGTTTGAGGTAAAATGACCTACCCACAAATGATTATGAGCATATAGAGGCATTAAGGCAAGGATAGGTAGGTAGTAAGCATATTGAGTTTGTTGATAGCTTGTTGGTGATGGTTTGTTTTGGATGGGGGCATTAACTTGTCCAATTTGATATGGTGAGTAAATAGCCACATGGACTATTGGTTTGTGTAGACTAATTAGACAAATATTGGACACTTTCATAAGGCGTGTGGTTCAGGGAAACACCCTAGAAAAAACAATTTGGGTAACTCATCAAGCATTTCAAGTTGACTCATCAACCATTGCCTAAGGTTGACATCGTGTACGTTTAGGATTAACTTGCTAAGCCAACATAAGTCATGTAATATTGGCTTAGGGTTGGGGTTTTCTAAAGAGAATATATAGCTTCTTGCAGCAGTATTGAACTATAAGGATTGAAGATTGTAACAGGTTAAAGTTACTAGATAATAATATTAGACTCTCTTTGTTTGGCGGACATAGCCCAAGATTGGGTGAAACACATTTAAATATTTGTCTTTTGTTGCATTTGTGTGCTTTATTCCTTCATGTTATTGGCTATATTTGGATATAACTATTTTTTTGTCTAAATAATCCTAACATGGGCTACATTTCTCTACACTTCAACTATAGCTCACAACTTCAATATACTTGTTTCTCTTATGTGTACTACACCTTTTAAATGAATTTGCTATCATTATTTTTAGAAATCTAATAGAAAATGAGGCATAATATGTAAAACCCTTGCTTTGGAGACCTATGGGCATGTGGAGGAGACTAGCTATGAACTTTGACATCAACGCACAATGGATAAACATGCAACTCTTCCCGCTAAGACATGTTTCTTATGCAAGTTCCAAACTAGCACCAGGTCGTACACTTCTCTAAAGTAATGGCAATGATACAACTTCAAGAATACAAAACCTAAAAGTTTCATTTTCCCTCTCTTTAACTTGACAACTCCTAAGGAAAAAAGTAATTAATATGTTTAAGCACACCACGTAAAATGTTTGGAGCATGTAGCCTTTCGTGAGAATAAATTTCCAAAAGTTTTATGGGGGCTATTTTAGTCATTTAGACTAAAATAGGTTAACATTTTTCAATCCAATAGACTAAAATAAGAAAAATACATAAATGTGTATGATGCCCCCATAAATGGAATCGGATATATCATATGATTAAGTTAATGTTTCCAACATGTTAGATTACCCAGAGCAATGAATCTAGTCCTAACTTAAAGTTCTTGACTCTTGTGGGTTAAATAATGGATAGATTACTCCAAGAGATAGGTATGACCCTGGTTGGACATTCCTAACTTTTGTGGATTCACTTCTCCAAGAGATGGATGTGGTCCTCATTGAATATTCCTGCCTCTTGTGGATTGGATACTTGAAAAGATGGATGTGGTCCTAATTGAATATTCTTGCCTCTTGTGGATTGGATACTCCAAGAGATAGATCTAATTCTGATTGGACATTCCTACCTCTTCAAAACTTCTTACTCGAAGAGATGGATCTAGTCCCGGTTGTACGTTCTTACCCCTTGTAGATTGCTTACTCCAAGAGATGGACCTGGCTCTAGTTGGACATTCCTGACTCTTGTAGATTAGTCACTCCAAGAGATGGATCTAGTCCTAGTTGAGCATTCTTGCCTCTTGTGGATTGGTCACTCAAAGGCATGGATCTGGTCCTAGTTAGACGCTCCTACTTCTTGTAGTTTGGTTACTCCAATACATGGATCTGTCCTATTTTCATGCTCCTACTTCTTGTTGATTGTTTACTCCAAAAGATGAATCTGAACCTAGTTGGACATTCCTACATAAAGACTAAATCAGAATCCTAAGTGATTGATATAGAGATATATCCATGTTGTCAGAGCTATCTACAGTAACTAATCTAAATATACTCCGTGATCATCATGTTAAGTATTTTTTACATAAGGTATCTATCACAATATCATAAGCAAAACCAATACAATAAGGCATCAATTATGGTTGATCAATTTATATCATAATAGAGTTGTTCCACCAAATTCAATTTGGAGAATATAACAGAATTATTATAGAATCTATGCAAATTTGTCTTAAATTTTAACTAATATAATGCAGCAGACACACACTTTGATCCATTTCTCCATTATCTAATTCATAAAGACGAGGTCATTGATTTTATGTACTTAAAAATTGAAGTACACATCTGCGAACATATAAATTGATAATTTGTTCAACTTCCTTTTCTCAATGTCTTGTGTTCCAATAATTAATTAGGAACATGCTCAAAAGGAAAAGACAATCCCTTTTCTTTGCTCTTTTTTTCTAATACTCTCTATCCATACTTCACTGCCATCTCCTATTTCTTTGTTACAGTAGGTACTATCATCATTTTTCTTTCAGAGTTTCATTCAAGGAAAAGCCCATAACAATTTGTATAACTATGCAATTATTGATGCATAAATCCCAGCCTAGATTGAGGATATAGGGAACATGGGTCATTAATGCTGATAGTCTTGTTTTCTATTCATGTTGACCATAGAACCTACAACCTATCCTTCTGCAAAGATTGTGATTATTTCTATTTATTTTTTTTGATGGAGGTCATCCACAAAGACATTTTAGGTACCCGATACAGGCCCACGCGTGCCTAAAATAAGAGCCAAGGACTGAGGAGCATCCACGCTGCCAAATTCGCCCGCGGCACGATCCCGGCCTCATCCCTTTTTGATGTCTTTGGACCTTGCACTCAGCAAGACTTGATCCCTGGTGGGCTCTTTGTGAGCCATTCAACTTCACCAGTAGACCAAGGACCCTTTGACTGATTATTTCTATATTGGTTGCCTTATGTGTCTGTAGTATGTATGCTTATGCACGCCCCCTTTTTTTAGCTGCTGTTGTAGGCATTCGTGTGTATTTATAGACAATAAATGGAATAGCTAAAGATGAAAGTCTAGAAACAATGGTGCAGCATGGAGGTGCAATAACAGCTCTTTATTTCTGCAGTTTTTGCCAGAATAAATACTCAGCAGTAGCATTATAGATCTATTCATATTAGCATCTCATTACTTTATGTGACTTCTATTAAAAAAAATCCTCTAACTGGACATGTCTTCAGCAATCATCTATAACAGATCATATTGTTATAACAGGTATTTATTATGATTGCTCTTCTTTGATGAGCATATGAAACTCAATTTTTTATTCCCACATCACTATGTCGGTTACTGAAAACTATACTTTCTTCTTAGGAGTTAAAGGTGCATCGACTGTTCATGACTACAAAAGAGGGAAACATTATGTAAAATGAACTATTCATAAATTTACTTATACTGGTTTATATACTCTGAAAACTATGCCAGTTTGTTCATTCTGAAAATTCTTTGAAAATACTATGAACAACGATTCCTTAATACTACACAACACCAGTACCAACAGTTATGTCATTCACATGGTTGCAATAAGTTACATAATGATGACGCAGCTTGTATTTGACAATGAAATCTGATCTCAAGATAATCTAGTAAATATTGAATCTAGATATCATCTATTACGCCAAACAAAAGGTGCTGGAATGAATATTTTCTTGCAAATTCTACATTTACCCAGCTAAAATGGTAAAGAAATGAACTTCAATGAACTTTCTTACTAGAACCACTTCATTGAACAAGAGGATTACTTCTGTTAACAAGGACGCATAGTGCCTAGTTCCTGCCGATATAGAATTATGTGTCATAGGTAGCTTGAAAATAAAAATTGACTCTAAAAATTAAGTGTGGACATATTTAGCTTGAAGAAGGAAGTCCATATTTGTGTGGTTTTCTTGTACCTAAAAATGTATTACTAAAGTGGGTGTAAAGTGGGTGTTAGTGATTTTGTATTGCAATATCTAATATCTCTAGATTGTTAAAATCTTTGTGAATTGTTTTGTTTATCTTGTTTTATAGTGTTTTGTTCCTATATACAAATTAATCTTTATGTTTAACAATTTACACGAAAGATAAGGATAATGTCTTTGTATATATAGAACGCCAATTTAATAATTATAGTATATTATAGAGATATGGAAAATGACTTATAGATTCCTAATAATACATGTGACATAGAATAAACAAACATATTTGCACATAGTTACATATTTATTTACTTCAATTGCACAATCTAATAATTCTATGAAATGCAATGAAACTTAATTGAAGTTTTATATTTAAATCTTTTGATCATAATTAATTTTAACCATTCAAAGATTTTATTATTTAAATATAATTTCACAATAACTAATTTCAACTATATGTTCTCTAAAAATACCTGTAAATATATCAGAGTTGAATAGATTGATTAGGCAATTAAACATAAAGCTAGAGATTTAAGAAATTGTCCTTGAAATGATCGAAAAACAAAAGCTAGATAGAATTTTTCCAATAATACTTTAACGCTGAAATTTTGGGCTGAACTAGGATAAAAAGCAAGAAGCTCCTGATATTCTGAAGAGAAACTTAATTGTGGAGTATGAAAAAAGAGAACTATTTCCTCTTTCTTCTAAAATGCCGCTCGTATTTGAGGGATTTTCGCTCTTTTATGAAGACAGAGAATTCCTACTGTGTGCATTTGAAAATTTTGTGGATGTGCTATTTGTTGTGTGAAAGAAAATGAGAATTTTACCTTCCTGTTTGTGCCATATTATGTATAACTATTTCAACAATCTTCTTGCTCGTATTATGTTTTGTCCATGACCCCTGGGATTACACAGAGATGCTTAAGAGGGTCAGCATTGGGTAGATTTTATTGCTTGCAATTTCCTCCTCAGAAGAAAAGTTAAGTCTAAAATGGGTAGTGAATTTCTTACGCGAAGTTGAAGAACAAACCTAGATACCATGTAGGCAATCTAAAAGAGAAGGGTATAAGAGAAGGGTATAAAGCTAAATCAAAATTTTCAATTCAAGCTGATTGCAGGCCCCAAACTCCATCATCTATGCAGAAGAGAAAATTATGTTCTATAACCGATTACCTATAGATAAAAAAGCCCAAACCTAACGCACATAAATTTTTTATGGAAGGATGTAATACCAAAGTAAGGGAAGCTCTGTCATCTGGCACTAAGCAATATAATTCTGCAGTGCCTTTAGGAATGGAACATTTTCAGAAACAAGGTGAAGTTGATTCCAATATCCAAGATGACCATGCGAAAAAGGTCATCGGTACAAAGATCTCTAAAGAACATTGTTGGAGGCAAAAGAAAAAACTCGAAGAGCTGGAGAGTACATTGACAAAGTATCTACTAAAGATGAAGGAGTTCACAAGCTAAAGGATAATCAATTGAAGGAGATAGAGAGCCAGTTCAATATGATGAAAGCTGAACTAAATTCTAGAGTCAAAAAAAACAGAATGCTAAAGAACTGATCAAGATTAAAGTAGAATTGAACCAAAAAGAAATGGCTTGGAATATCTTCAATGAAAATATATTTACAATTAAAGAGGAACAGGATAATAGTTTTTCATATTACATGAACATGTTCAAGCTCTGATAGATTCTCAGTTTGAAAAGCCTGATGGTTAATTGCAGATAACATGCATATAATCTGGAGGCAAGAGCCTACAACATATCAGTAAATTGTATGCATCTCATCGGGGAGGTCTTGGGTTCGAATCTTCTCGAGATTAACACATAATAATAATTAATCTTAACAATAATAATAAATAATCTAGGCTGGCCGATTACCTATCAAATAAATAAAATAAAATAAAAACATGCATATAATCTGGACGCAGTCCACACCATTCATAAAAATATGGAAAAAGAAACTAGAATGTGCAGTTATCCAAAATATTATTCATAAGTATTTAAAGCCACAAGTGCAAGGCTTGCTGATAAGATCAAACTGGCTAAAATTTGTATAGAATCAATAAATTTGATTGGGTCAAGGAAGGCTGTAGTTGTATTCATCTGGTGAGAGATTAATCTTTTCCCCTTGTTTAAAAAGATATAATTATTCTAACTACATTCAACTCAAGTGACTTAAAAAGTTCGATTAAAATGAATAGTTCAACAAAAGAAGAAAAATATCTGATTAAAATAGCCATGATTTGGATCTGTAACCCAAAACTGTTGTAACACAGAGTTGGATATACCGCTGTTGCAGAGTTTGATGTTCAACAATCAGCTCATGTGAAGAGTCCCTAACTACTGTTTATATGAAGATCGGGCATTTGGAGATGAGCTGCCAAAGATTGACGCACCTGAGAAGGTGAAGAAGGATTGGGATTTCTCGAGCCAGTGGATGGAAGACATCATTTTTGGCCAGAGGCATAGATTATAAACCCTTTGGGATGAAAAGGAGGAGTCTTCATTTATTGGCACCCAACACTCAGTTCTTGCTTGCAGATAATTCTCATGTTCGCATCTCTTGCATATTTTTGGAGAACTGGATAATGAATATTCCAGGATGTAATGGAAGGGAAATGAAGCTTTTTTTTGGCAAAATTAGATGTTTCTAGAAATGAAGAATGAACAGATTTTTTTCTGAGGATTAGATGTTTCCAGAAATTTGCATTAAATGCAACCACCCACTAATGTTGGATTTTTCCACAAGATTATTAGAAAACTCTAAAGTTGGGGAAAAATATTTCAATTTTGAAGCAAAGTCCCTTACAGTTCTTCGCCATTATACACCCACTCAGGTGAATCAGGCAGCATTCCTGAAAATCTGCTATAAACATGACCAATGCTTATTTTCATATTGTAGTTAAAATGTGGGCAAAGTTTACGTATGTGCATACGTCCTATTTTCCTTAACTTGACTGTTATTCTACCAGTTTTGTTCAGAATTTCTTAATAGTGTTTGTCCCTTCTTTACAGGTTCAACTATTGTTGACAACAGTCAGTTTAATGGAATTGCTTCATCTTCTCTTAAAACAACTATATGTTGAAATGGGCAACTAAAACACTAATCAAATTAGGTCTTTTATTTAGGTATGCTTATTTGTTTACTGCAAACACTACAGTGTATCACTAAACTAAAAAGGTTTTGAATAATATTAAAAAAACAACTATTCAACTTTAGGTAATGTAAGAAAGAAAACTTTTTTATTTTGGAATCTCAACATAAAAGTAGTAGTCCTTAATATCTAGTTTGTCTACACCATCCCTTGGGCTGCCAATGTCATGGGAGAAGGTGCGGGGAGCATATCTAGTATAAGTATCACCGTCATGGTACCCTTGTAAAATTAACTAAAAGGAGCAGCAACCTTAGTGAAGAAAAGAAAAGAGAATTAGAAGTTGTACGCTTGTTATATTAAGACTAATCTCCATTATGTTAACATTGTCAACTTTTGAGACAACATTTCAGAAGTCTGATATACAGAAAGTACCAAAAGAGATTCAAAAGAGCAGAGCATCCTTAGTCAACTACCAGTGATTGTCATTCTATATGAGGATGATTACCAAAATACACTTGCTCAGGTTTTAATTACCATAGTATTTACAGAAATTATTTGTATTAGCACAGGCTATATATAATATAGTATATTATTGATAATTTGTTCAACTTCCTTTGCTCAATGTCTTGTGTTCCAATAATTAATTAGGAACGTACTCAAAAGGAAAAGACAAACCCTCTTCTTTCCTCTTCTTTTCTAGTACTCTTTATCATAGTTCACTGTCATCTCCTATTCCTCTGTTACAGTAGGCACTATCATCATTTTTTTTTTTCAAAGTTTGATTCAAGGAAAAGCACATAACAATTTGTATAACTATGCAATTACTGATGCATATATCCCAGCCTCGATTGAGGATATAGGGAACATGGGTCATTAATGCTGAGTCTTGCTTTCTATTCATAGTGACTATAGAACCTACAACCTATCTTTATGCAAAGATTATGATTATTTCTATATTGGTTGCCTTATGTGTCTGTAGTATGCACACTTATGCACGCCCCCTTTTTTTAGCTGCTGTTGTAGGCATTCATGTGGATTTATAGACACGAAAAGGAATAGCTCAAGATGAAAGTCTACAAACAAAGGTGCAACATGGAGGTGCTATAACAGCTCTTTATTTCTGTAGTTTTTGCCAGAATAAATACTCGGCAGTAACCTTGTAGATCTATTCATATTAGCGTCACATTACTTTATGTGTCTTTATTATAAAAAAATCCTCTAACTGGACATGTCTTCAGCAATCATATATAACAGATCATAATGTTATTAGTTATTACAGGAATTTATTATGATTGCTCTTCTTTGATGAGCATATGAAACTCAGATTTGTATTCCTATGTCACTATGTCAGTTACTGAAAACTATAGTTTCTTCTTCGGAGTTAAAGGTGCATTGGCTGTTCATGACTACAAAAGAGGGCAACATTATATAAAATGAACTATTCAGAAATTTATTTATACTGGTCTATTTATTCTGAAAACTGTGCCAGTTTGTCTACTCTGAAATTATATTCCATAACGATAAAAGCATTGTTGAAAAAGAAATCTTCTGAAATTTAAATCATAAGAGATTAGCCAAAACCCTAAGAAAACACATAAGGGACATTACAGCAGCAACGTGTAAGATTTGGGCATCTTTAAAAATCAAAATTAAATTACTCTAACACCAGTAAGAAAGGAATCAGTTTCAATTTCTGAACATTGGACCATATAGAAAATGGGTAAAATGTCCTAAACTACAACCGAAATCACAGAATTTAAATTTCAACATTGAAATTTGAAAATGATTTATCATGCTTTTTGAACTTATAAAATTGTGTTCATAATCACAGTATCAAAACTGAAAAACATCGCCATGATACGTTTTGTCCTTAGAAATCAAAGGATTCCAACTCTTGGTCTATTATTCAAGGAAGTAATACTCTATTGATGAACAAGAAATGTACTCTATCATACACAATCAATAGCTGATTGCCTATAAGAATCCTGGACAAATAGGGTCCATCATGTAGTGCCTTGAACAGCTAAACTGACTAGAAAGAAACCACAATTCATTCTACACAGAATTTGCCCGAAGAATTGAAGAAAAGATACCAAGGACAGTAAAGGCAAGGAGGGGGCTCACGTCCAGCAAACCCATGACAGGTGGCAGCATATTCCTGAAGATATTCAAGTAAGGATCACACAAGTCTCTGATTGCACAAAGAGGCTGCGTGTCCCAGGGAATGTTAGGAAACCAGCTCAGCAAAACCCTAATCCAAACAATACTGCTGTAAATTTCCAGCCATTTGGCCATGCCATTAGCCACAACGGACAGTGGAGTCACGGGCTTCCCATCATCGAATGGGTAGCTTAGAGCAGCAAAAAGCAGGGGGCTAGATGCATGAACCAAAGAAGCTAAGCCTCCACTGGGACTGGGGTTTAAGAGCATGTATTTTTCTAACAGGGTTCGAATCACACGTACAATTAAAGTAGATATAATGGCCGAGGCAGCCAAAGCAAAAGATGGGTATGCAAAAGAGGCTGCCGGGGTTTCGTTGGGCTCATTGGTAGATAAGGCCCTGCAAGTCAAAACCCTCGTGTTTTGTTTTAGGTTTTGGAGGGGCTTTAGTGATAAATTGCAGGCTTTAAAGCTTGATGGCATTGTTGAAACAAATTTATTTCTCAACAGGATACAAGAGGGTTTTCTTGTATGGTGTACCTGATGTAAGAGCTGCTGCTGCCCATTGAAGGCCTGAATTTGGACTTTTCCATGCGAGGGCGACTGCAATCGAAACTGTAGCAGTGCTGTGGCCGCCATGGTCTGAGATTCAAATTATACTGTCCGCTTTCAAACTTTATCAAAAATAAGTATATAGGAATGGGAGAAAACAATACAAATTGCAGACCTCTGTAAGAACAGTACGGTGGCGATCCAGCAAGAACAAGGTTGCCGCCCAGGTTCTCCTATACGTGTGTGCAGACACAAGTAGAACCTAAATTTGCATTTTTTAATAAATCAAATTACGAATATTTATAAGTAATATATATTTAGGCACTTTTTATACATTTCTTGCTATCTTTTCATTTGATGATCCAAACGTTTATGCTAAAAATACATTTAGTATCCAATCCAGAAAAAATTATTTACTAGCATATATATATATTTAGCCAATAGGCTTTCCGATTGGAATTGCCTACAATCGGAACTTGTCTCGCACTGGAAATATGACTGCCGGCAAATGTATCAGGTGGCGGAAAATAGTTTAATCTCATCATAAAATATGTTAAAATCTACAATGCAATCTATTTAATCAAGTGAGATACAGCTCAATTTCATTTATCGGCATTATAAGTACTAGATTGTATAGCACAATCTTAATTTATAACCAAAATAGAAACGTTGTAAATATCTCTATCACACTTGAAGACTTTCACCAATTGCAGGATTGTAGTCAGTTGTTGTACCGATTTTCTTTTAGGGATGGATTTCCTCCATGTTTTGTTTACACCCCACTAATAATCCATTGTTCTAATGCCTCAACTGTTGTTGTACGGATTCTTCGTAGATGACAAACTATCAGTGAGTCACAGTGTCATTAAATATGACTATTATGCTTGTGAGGGGCATCCATGAATTATCTACCCTGGCTTGGGATAAGCGTTAGAAAATATCGTTTTCCTATGGTGCTTCTTTTTTACAGCATTTATTATTCAAATGCATGGGTAAATTCCACAAGGTTCTCCCATTACGATGTTAGCCACACGTCACTCCATGACAATTGCATTTTAAAGCTAAATCTTTCAACACAGATTTAATGATTTGCAAAAGGTTTTGTTTTAACCCTATTAATGTTATGTGATCATAAATTGACAGGCTTGCAAGTAGATAACTTACTTGGACTGCATATTGAGTCTTTAAATAGTGATCAGTCTCTGTTTATACTTCCCACATCCACCATTTGTATTCCTGTTCATATCTGCAACAAACAATCGAGCTCCAGGTACTTCTGGAAACTGAAAAATTGCAACTCAGGTTTATGTTTTACTTTTTTACTCTTTGTTTTTTGTGCTTCAGGTTTATGTTTTTTTTAATCAATTTTCTTAATATCATTTTTCTCATTAGCACAAATTTCATTAACAAGTTGGTTGCCTTTATTCCTTTCAATGACACCCCCCACCTCTCACTAAGCACCTTGATTCAACTGGCAACAGTATCGAAGAACCTTGCATAATCTAGGTTGAGCCTACTAGTAACAGGAGTAGTGCATGTGGAGCCTCGACATGGAAGCCTTTCCCCTCACACTCCCCGACCAATATATGAAGAATTCTAATCTAAGCCTGTCCACCTTTTGTAAGTCGTTGCTTGTTCTCTTTTTGTAAATTGCACTTCAGTTTGTACTTTGTGAGTTTTCATATTTGTAGCAAGGTTTCCATGATACTTAAAATAAACCTATCTGTATTTGACTTTGTCTATAAACATATTCTCCCACTCCATAAAAGAAATCACTTGGAGGGCTTTTCCAAAAAAAAATCCTAGTATTTTGGATTTGAAATGATAGATCATTTTTTATGTATAGGCATTTGATAACCGTGTCAAGTTCAGAGTTTTGAGGAGTGTGCATAGTTGAATATTCTGAAGTGCTCATAAAATAGATTTGTTATTGTAATTTTCAATTCTATGGAAACATAATTACGGCTTTATTATCATAATTTAGGGTTATGCACTTGGATTATGAATTATGAATCCATTAATCTATCTTTTTTTATTTTGACCTTTTAGATCTTTAATGGCAAACAAAACATCAGATCTGGAAATAAATTGAACTATTGAGCTTTATTTCATTATTCATCATCCTTTGCTCATTGAATTTGTGCTACCATTAAAAGAATGGGAAATATTTATGTAGTAGCTTGAGAAAAATTTGCAGTGGCAACACAAATCGCCTCATACTCGACGTATGGTAATAGTGTGTAACATAAATATGTCAAATATTTGATATACACATGTGTAACTGCAAAACTAGATATAATATTTGCTATAATAATGATAATGGTAATCGTGTGTAACTCAGTATACACATATATTATCTGATATACACGTACATGTATAGTTTAGTGGGCAATTTAGCTAGCCAGGTATACATCTCAAATATTATTTTCCTCCAGAAGCCATGTACTCCAGTGGTGATGTTGAAAGTATTATTTCCAGTATATGATCGGGGCATTCAAACCAAACTGAATCTTCCTCTCTACTCTCATCACCAAAAAACCCTCTTCCTTTTCTTCCATCACATTCATCATTAAATCAGATCTTCCTCCAATTGTATCTTCTTTCTCAATATTGCCCATGCATTTAGTATCCATTCTCAGTATTTGATCTGTCGAATGAATAGGAAAGAGAAGATAATCGATATTGATACACAGTTGAATAACCTATATTACCATTCTTGCCCTAAATATATTTGTTCTTTTATCTTCCCAAGCCTTAATATAGGCATTGCCTATCATCTCTTGCCCTAACCCTAAGTGCCCAGCTGCCCCTATTCATGTGATTTTTTTTTTTGAAAGCTTTATTTTTAATGTATTTGAATTTCATCTTTGAAGAATTTTTTTAGAAAATATTTTATTGTAGGTTCTTCTTTCTTTGATATATGCATTACTATAGTTCATTATATATTCAAATCGGTGGAGAGAAAATGAAGCTATTTTTCCAAATAGTTTGTAGCCCTATTTGTGGATTCAATCATCTTACTACAGTGAAATGGTATCTGGTCTTCACATCTCTTGATCGTGTCAATTACTTCTATCATCCTAGCTCATAATCCACAGCGCACCTTTACAACAGAAATCATAATTTTAGATTTATATAATAGTTTAGGATGTTAGAAATTATAAATATAAGAGCTAAGGTCTTCTCATTTATATGTTTTAGTTATAATATATAATTTTATACAATTCAATATTTATACATTTCAACCTAACTCTTTAGAATAGCATTCATTTATACATTTAAACTTATCTTTCATTAAAAAAAATACTCATGCAAATTAGTTATAACATATGGATAAATGTAACTACCATTCAATACTATCAATGTTCCTATTGGTTCTCTTTTCATATTTAACATTTGTTTTGGTTTGCTAGGTCATATATCTTTATTGTAGATTCTTCTTTCTATTGATATATGCATTACTATAGTTCATTATATATTCAAATCGGTGGAGAGACAATGAAGTTATTTTTCCAAATAGTTTGTGGCCCTAATTGTGGATCCAATCATCTTACTGCAGTGGAATGGTATCTGGTCTTCACATCCCTTGATCATCTCAATTACTTCTATCATCCTAGCTCATAGTCCACAACCCACCTTTACAATAGAAATCATAATTTTAGATTTATATAATAGTTTAGGATGTTAGAAATTATAAATATAAGAGCTAAGGTCTTCTCATTTATATGTTTTAGTTGTAATATGTAATTTTATACAATTCAATATTTATACATTTCAACCTAACTCTTTAGAATAACGTTCGTTTATGCATTTAAACTTATCTTTCATTAAAAAAATACTCATGCAAATTAGTTATAACATATGGATAAAAGTAACTACCATTCAATACTATCAATGTTCCTATTGGTTCTCTTTTCATATTTAACATTTGTTTTGGTTTTCTAGGTCATGGCTAATCCTCCCCAACCTCACCACATAATAGACATCTCAAGCAGTACATCAAAGGTCAATACTCCACAACCATCTACAAGATCTAATGGGTCTATCAATTGGAATGGGTATCCCCAAACTAAAATACATAGTCTTGCAAATTGTGCTTCTCTAAATTGTGCTCAACTATATGCACAAATGAAAGTGGCAAGCATACACACATGTGATGTTCAATAATTTGAGATCATTAGGGTTGAGGAATTTTTGCAAGAAATCAATTTGCAACAACTTGATTATTATCAATATTGCATTTATCAAAGGGAGATTCATGCTGACGAGTATTACAGACAAGAGAATGCACCTATTAGTCGTCGTGCTTTTCAAGACTATCTTAAGTGTCCATAGAACACGCTTCACTTGTGTTATCCCCTATTAGTGTTTATTAGTGGTTCCTCTAATACAACTCTCTATAAAATAGGGGTTTTTCAAACTTCTCCTATTATTGTAATAAATGAGACGGCCTTATGTTCCTCCTCTGTTATATCATATGTTGATTGAAGTTTAATTTGTACAAACTCGGTTCTATTTTGAATACAACTATGCATTACGTATATCTCCAACACCTATTGACTTTTCTTCTTCCTCTACCCTTACATAGTTTAGTTTTCTCAAAGAGATGCCAAATTTGTTTGATTATATAAAGTGAGCTATAATGTCTATGAAATTGCTCATATATATTTAACTAGAATGATTTTTTTTCATGGCACAATGTTTTATACGATATTATGTATATCACATCTTTATGCATCTTTACACACTTTTGTCTATATGTTTATGATTGCACACTTTAGACTACAAGTTTCATCACTCTTTTCAATCTATTCTCACACTTTAGTCGACAAACTTGTGCTTCACCAAAGCAATTTTGTTTATTGTTTCCTTGTATGTCTTCTTATGTTTAGACAATTGCCTTGCATATATGTTTTGGTTTGATAATAAAGTTAATAGATATAATTAGAAGTATCTCTTTATTATAAATTAATATCATGTTCCTAAATAGTTCTATCTACTAACATCAGTGAATGATATTCTATCATTTATAAAAACCAACTAGCCTTTTCAATCGCACTAACCATTTATGGAAAACATTACTCCTCCTCTAGGAACACGCTTGTCATAAAAAAAAGCGTGTATTTGAAGAAATTAATTTTGGATTGCATATTCCTAGTATGCCTTCTTGCCTATATTCCTTTTGCACAACTACGCGTTTTGTTATATAATTAAGAATCTCAAAGTATGCATTGTTTTACCACAAAGTTACATTGATGTTACCTTCCATTTTATTTGGCTTATATTCATAGTGGGAGTCCACTGTAGTTACTAATTCATTTCCCTCCTACACTTCATTGTAAGCATTCTTTCAACCATATCAAAGTCACCTAAAACTACTCTTGTTCTACTATGACCACTATGTTTGCATGCAAAGTGGTACCATACTTTAATGCTTAGGTCCAACCCTACTAATGTAATGTGGCTTATTATGACATTGACAAACACATGCTCCTCTGTGTTTACCATTTTTTCTTACTACTATGCTTGTAAATATGAACAAAATAATGATAGTTATATGTCTCAATCTATAGGGAAAATTCAATCTCTCCAAGTAATGTCTCAATCTCTTATGGAAGATGTAATCAGAGTTATGAACAATGAAAACACTCATTTGCAACTGTATCTCCAAGTATTTGGCATTGCACCATTTGGACAAGGAACTCAAGCAACAAATAGATACAAGTTAGAGATCTTTGATGGCATTCACCTACAAAAAGCAACCTTGCCAAGGAAGTTTAATGATCTTATAACTTCAGATGAAATCCAAAAAGGTTCTATAGTTCATGTCACCCGCTATTTTATTCCCACCATTTGCGAGTCGAGGTAACTCCACTTCCACTCCACTTCTATTTAATGAAACCCTTCATGTTTTATTATGCAAATATTTACCCTTACTAATATTATTATTTTACCTACATTTTTATGTGGATTGTAATCTCTAACTTAGAGGTTCTCTACACAAAACATGATACCATTGGTGTTTCCATCTTCTTATTCAAAGAACCAGAGAAAACTGTAAACCACTTCTTTGTTAGTCTATTGAGCATTAGAAAAAATGTTGAACATATAGGAACATCAGCACATATGTGTCATGCTAAATTGATGTTTGGCCTTGATGCATCTCTACAGAAAAAATGTCACACTTTAACAATCACTCCATTTAGAAGTTTGAACCCATATCAAACAATGTGGACTATTAAAGGTTGTGTGACCATGAAAAAGGAAAAATACCAATTCAACTCAAAGAATGAGAATGGTCATATGTTTAGTTTTGACATTATCGATACTGAAAGGACTAAACTCTAGATAACTTGCTTCAATGATGTTGCAGACCTCCACTTTGTTAAAGTCTAGGTTGGGAGTGTCCACACATTGTCTGGTGGTACCATAAAATTTGCAAACAAGTTCTACAATAAATTGAACAATGATTTTGAAATCACCTTAAAGGAAGATTCAACACTTTCACTATGTGACGACGACCTCTTAATTCCAACACTTTGATACACTTTTACATCCATTACAAAGATTATGAATATAAATATTAATTGTAATCTTGATCTCATTGGAATTGTCATTTGTGTGGATCTTGCCTCTACAATAAGAAGGCAAGATGGAACTGAGGTTTTCAGAAGGAGTCTCGAAATGGTTGATGTTTCTATGTCCACTATCAACATAACTTTGTGGGGACAGGCAGCTATGAAAGAAGGTGCACAACTACAAGAAATGTATCATCTATAGAAGTCAACTGTGCTTGTTATTAAAGGTGGTCATCTGGTAGAATACAATGATAGGGTCATAAGCACATGTGCCACTTCATAGATACTTGTAAATCATGATATTGATGAAGCCACCCAACTACAGTCTTGGTTTTCTTAACATGGGCATACATTTCTTGCACCAACAACCACCCTACTAGATTTGCCTCTGATTTTAACACGGAAAACCATTACAAAGATTGAAGAGGAATGTCCAACTTCCTCAAAACCTCTCCAATAGATTGTTAAAGCAACCCTTGTTTTTGTCGTAAGGAAGAAATTTTGTTATCCAGCTTGTCCCCTTGTCGTAGTAGGAAAGCAATGCAAGAAAAGGGTTGAACAAAATAGTGATTACAGGTGGTACTGCCCAAAGTGTTTAACCACCTTTCCAAATTGTGATTATATATATGTACTTGAAGTCAAGATTGAAGACCATACTAGATCATTGTGGGCAACTGCTTTCGATAAAACTGCAACTAAACTCCTTGGCATGCCTGCAAAAGAACTCTATATGCTGCAGTTTGATGATATTGAACCTTACCGTGTAGAGTTTACTATACGAATTGCTTAATACAACTAATTTTTATTCATAGTTACAAGCAAAATGGAATCATATAATGACGAGTTGCATTTGAACTCAACGATCTTGGAAGTTGCTAGGTTGGATTTCATAAATGAGTGCACCTCACTCTTTGATGGAATTATACCCCCTGTGTTAGCTACATCTAAATAGATAATGTGCCACACATGAAGGCACAAGAGTTACATTTTTTCCTAACTACTATCCATACATGAAAATGACATCTTTTTCTTATAAGAATATTTTATATGAATCACATTTTTTGTTGGTTCTCCTTAATATCCATTCTTTATGCTCATCACCTTCTCTTTGTTGTATTGACTACTATCCCCATACTGTCTACTCGTTAATAGGGTTTCAAGACCCCTTCAAAACTTGTCTTTTAATCTTCTGCTAGAAAACATTTATAGTTGATTTTTTTTTTATTATATCTATTATTTTATGTCTTCCAATGACTTATTTTTCTCTACACATTATGTACTCTTTGTTATACTTGTACCCAATGTTTGATTTGTGTTTGCAACTTCACTATTATTATCTAATATGTTTTACATTTGGTAATACCAAATACATTCCAAAATAATTATCAACCCTTTACTCTAGCTAAAGGGGCATTTGTAAAAAAAAGGTTCAACACAACTGGTACTCTTACTCTTAAACATACTTGGTTTTTCCACCTATACAACTTGCGTTCAAGGGTAGCTACTCTTTTGATATTATTGTTATTGTTCTTGCACTTCCTTGCTTTTATAATTATATAATGGTAATAGAAATACATTGTTCTTCTTACTGTACAATTTAGGATATGGCTCCCATTATTCCTAATCAAGATAGACAACCCATCCATAGTCACAGTGTTGCTATGCAATCACGCAAGAGAATTCGTGTATATTATGGCTGCCATAGAGAAGAAATCAGAGCATGTTGTTGCATTTAATGCTACCAACACTTGCAATCAACACTGAACCAACCATTCCCCTGCCACCCATAAGGTTCTATAGGTTCTCCCACACCACAACCTTTCATGAATGCACCACCAAATCCTATTGAGATAATCCCTCCTTGTCAACAATCAATGAACCACATCGATTTCCAGTTTTCCTCTAAATATATAGATGGAAACCACAATTTTAGAACTAGGATAGGTGCTACTTGTAAGGAGGGCAACCCCGGTATGAATGTGTGTACATCAAATGGAGTTATAACTTGTAAGAGATGTTTTTTTCTAAGAGGGGAATACATTGCTCCTCACAAGCCAACAACATGGGCCCCTCTCAGAAAACAATTGTGTTAAGGGTTATCACCCAAGTAGAGGAGATGCTTATCGCACGTGTTACTCCCATCTGCAAGTAACCCATGCTCACGGTGGGCAATACAAATATAGTGGGCACATAGTAAGCTTTCCCTAAGATATTCAAACAATTACAAAATATTTACCACTTACAATTGACCAGCTAGATGTCTTGATGGTTCAAAGACTAAATACAAGTATTCCAAAAGCATCGTGATTGCTATTTTAGTAGAAGCCATGTTCACAGTGCACTCTCATACAAGATCAAATTTGACCCTTACTACAAAGATGTAGAAATAGATAGTTTGGCATTATCAATGCTTTCTACTTGCAATACCAATATTTCACAAATGCTACATACAATTGATGATTGTAGTGAACCTCTAGCTTTGAAAAGTGCTTCAGTTGAAAACATACAATGTGATATAGAAGACATCTCCCAATATTCAACATCATCTATGATGAGCCTAACAAAAAAATGTCATCAACTATAGATCATAAAAGATTCTTTACAAATGGAACAAGAGACTGATGACATCGCAATTTGGCCACCGATAAGTGCAATCCCCATCAATGAGTATACTACTAAGGGCTTGTTTGATACGACCTTTCCCACACTTTTCCCAAATGATATTGCACTACCCATGCAACCTCGTGCTAGAGAAGTCAAAATCCATGAATATGTTGTGCATCTTATTCATTACCATGATAATAGGTTTGGCCAACATCCATGCTTTAGATACTTCCTTTTGAATCTTATGGTGCATCATCATAGCCAGTCTACTACATCTATATTTATTAAATGAAAAGTTCAAGACAATACACCATCCACTATTGAATACCTTCACTCCCACCTAACCAACCTACTTGACAATCAACTCGTAGAAGAGCTAATGCACTTTGGGTCTACTTTACGAGGGACAAGAGCATTCTGGAATACATGTCGTACGGAGTTGACAAGTTTGATAACCCAAATAGAATCTCCAACATTCTTCTTTACATTGAGTGCAGTAAACACTAAATGGCTTGATTTTCATAGTGTTCTTTCCCCAAATGTACCATCTTCGTTGCTTACCAACAAACAACGTATTGATAATGTGATTAATAACCTGCATACAACATCATTATATCTACACCAATGCTTCAAAAAAATTTGTGAAGAGATAATTGAGAAGCTCATGGAGGCAACTAATTATTGGTATCGCTCGGAATGGTGGGGAAGAGGATCTACCCACATACATAGTGTCATTTGGATTAAAAATGCTCCAAATATAGACACACTTGATTGGGAAAACCCTAAAATAGTAGAAAAGGCCAAAATTTTCTTTGAAAAATATGTTACAGCGATGAACCCTCACTCAAAATCATAAATAGACAACTTTCAACATAGAGCTCCAACTGAAGATCCATGTCTTTTAAACACAACTGAAATAACTTCTACTAATCCTTTAGTTGATTATGAAGAGTTCGCTAATTGTGTTCAAAGGCACACTCAATGTACTGAGACGACATGCCTACGCGTGAAAGGTAAAGAAATGAAATGTAGATATAAAGCACCTTGGAAAGAATGTGAACAAGCATCGTTATACCATAATGAAATAGGGCACAAATGCTTTGAACCAGCTAGAAATGATGATAGGCTAAACATTTATAACCCATGTATGCTATCAATATGGAGATCAAATATAGATTGCCAACCTATTACATCTTGAGCATTAGTTTTCAAACACATTGCTAAGTATGCATCCAAATCTGGAAAAAAAAAAGTGAAAACTGTGAGCATACCAAAAGTTTATGGCTAACATTGTTTCTAAAAGAGACATTAGTGCACAAGAAATGTGTCACATGCTTCAAAAATTTCCCCTTATGAATTGCAATCGTCAATTTATGTCTTTGAATGTAAGGCAAAAAGTATTTCACCGCCTTAGACAAACGAGTGCTGGTAGTAGAATAGAAACTAGCTACATACAAGCATACATGGAACGTCCAACTGAGCTTCAACAACTTACACTAATTGAATCAACAAGATCATACACATATTCTACATCTCACAAACGAGATAAATGGAGAATAAGAAAGGAAACAACAATAGTACAAGTGTATCCAAAATATTTTGCAATTTCCAAGGAAGACTCTGAGCATTTTGAAACCTTGTGTTAGAGTGAATTGCTCTTGTACAAACACTTTCATGAAATCCATGTAGATATAGGTGTGGACAAAGATGACATTATTAGACATTGGAAGCAATTAAAAACAAAAACATTAATGTTTGGCATGTGGACCACACTGAGCAAGATGAAGAGATCTTGGACGAGGAAAATGATTCAGATGGTGACATGGATATACAAGATTCATTGCAACTGAATGAGTGGGAATTTCTGTCCAAACTAGGTCTTGCCAGTAGTTCTAGCCTAAATGATCTTGACATGTTGGGAAAATTTGACTTTGATAAAAACCATCCATGGGAAGACCATAACATTCCTTTGAATTTGCAAGGCCATGCCATTCAATTTATACATAGACAAAAAAATATTGGCTCTTCTACCTCTGTCTCTGCCAATAGTTACACTTTATCACGACATCAACAAATTGCACTCTCTATCATTAGAAACCACTTTGCATCTAATTTCTCCATGGAACCTTTATACATGGTCATACAAGGAACTGTTGGAACTGGTAAATCATACCTTATCAGCTGCATAAGAAACGCACTACACAACTCGATGCCCAATACAATAAATCCACTCCTTGTTCTTGCACCCATAGGCATTGCAGCTTTCAATATTCATGCATCAACCATACATGTAGCCCTCAAAATCCCAATTCGAGAAATTAAATAACTTCAGGGTCAAGCATTAACAACATACCAAGAAGACATGAAAAATATTCAATACATTTTAATAGATAAGATGAGATTCATAGGTCCCAAACTACTTCTTAAAATTGATTCTAGGCTACGTGAAGCTATACCCCAAAAACAACACCTTTTCTTTGGTAGCATGTCGATGATTCTTGTAGGTGACCTAGCCCAATTTCCACCAGCTATGGATAAACCGCTCTATGCATCTCAGACAAATGCAAAACAATTGTGGCATAGTTTTAATACAGTGGTAACATTAGAAACAATATTTGGACAGGAAGGTGGTGATCCGCTTCGAATACAATTTTGCAGAGCACTACACAATATGTGCAATGCTAAACCAATGCTACAGGATTGGGATTTGTTAATGACTCAAACAAGAACCTCACTCCAAATGAATAGATTGAGTTTGAACATGTGACACATTTGTTTGCTACCAATGAACGAGTTTCACTTCACAACAAGAAAATGCTAAAAGAGCTCAATGTCCCTATTGCACTATGCACTACAATAAATACACATCACAGGCTTGAGGAAATGGTTGATGATGACCAATTACCTAGAGAAGTTTTATCATGTAAACTTCAACATGTCATGCTTACAACAAACCTCTAGGTCGCTACTGGTCTTGTTAATGGATCTCTTGGAGAGGTAAAAGATATAGTGTATCCAATAGGATGTAAACCTCCTCTGTTGCCTTCATATGTCACAGTAGAGTTTAGTAGTTATGCTAGTCCACCTTGGGATCCTACAAACCCAAAAACCATTATGATACAACCCATTTCCTGAGGCAATCGTACACAAATACCTCTTACCACAGCCTAGGCTATCACTATACACAAATCACATGGTTTAACCTTAGGCAGGGCTACAATTGATATCAGTAAAACTGAAAGATAGGGCCTCACCTTCACAACAATCTCTAGAGTCAAATCCATCCAAGGCCTTTGTATAGAGCACTCCTTTTCTTTTGAGTGCTTTTTTAAGATGAAAAAGAATCCATACGATATTATTAGAAAGAAAGAAGAAGCACATTTGCACTCAATCTCGCATCAATACCATATGTTTGAAGCGACTTCTACAGAAAATGGTAATGTCTATCAATCTACAAATATCCATTTGTTTCATTTACTTGTGTCTTTGTGCTGCTTCCTAAGTAATTTACTAATATTTTCTATAGGTTGACACTTGTTGGATTCAAATAAGGTTTTCACACATTAAAAAATTCTTAAGAAACTTTCAGGTATTTCAGGTCTCTTTTGATTGCTTCTAGAATTTCACTACTTCTACATTTCCTAAAATTGCCTCATATCTACTTCCTCTTAAGAATTAATTTTATTTTTTTCTTACATATAGGTCTTTGCTGCCTTACCACAAATAAGATTTCTATTATGTTTTTAGTTACAATTCCAAAAAAAATAAAAAAATCTGCAATTCAAATCAACTCTTGAACTAGATGTCCTGCATTAAATCAAATATTATAGTTTTACATTTTTTTAACCTCCAAAGAGAAATGTCAAATGTATATGCCTCTATTCTATATATATAATCTACACTACAAATTAAAAATATCTATTTTAAATTTATGTCTTTTGAATTTGTCTTTTCAAAAAAAAAACTATTAGCGTACCTCTTGCACCTCTTTCTGGAGCAAGTGCTAGTGTGTGTGTGTGTGTGTGTGTGTGTGTGTGTGTGTGAAATAAGCCAAGAGTTATCCTTCTTAGGCATTGTTGTACTGAGATAATTTATTACAATAGGTGCCTCGAGAAGGATATCTTTGCCCAAAATATGCAATGAAATCTGTTGCAGAGCTGAATAATACTCTCTAGTCATCTTTTTTAGAGGCACTGATTATGAATAAACTTAATCAATTACTCCATCCACTCTCCTCCATTCTCATTATATATTAATAAAAATTCTTAAAGCATGGAGGTTATTGTTCGCAATAGGTGAATCTTTAATCCTTGCTATTACATTTTGATTGCATGCATTATTATCAGTTATATTTGTAATGAACAAATGTAAAAATAATTATAAAATATATGACACTAAAATGAATGTCAATTTTTTTAAAAAGTAACAAAAGTTTACATTGATGAATGCTTCCATTGTAGAGAGCCTCTCAGCTTAAATATAAATATATTATGTTTATATCAATTTGATGATTTTAGATTAAGTATTTCTGATGATTTATCTTTATAAGCAATTGTTAACTCACTACATATTGACAAAAAAGTGAACAATTATTTATGAAGAAGAAATTATTTATTGGCTAATGGAGCCTCGATGTGCTTGTGATACATATCAATGCATAAAAATAAAATCATATCAAACTTTTGTATATAATTTAAAATTTAATGATGATATCGCATGAAGGGCCACTAGGGAAGAAGTAGGAGAAAAGCTACATTTCAAGGAAATATATGGGGAGAATGTGGAGAAGCGTTGGCTACCGGCTGGGCTAGGGTTTTTCCCCTAGCCTGTTCTCGGTGTTTGATCTTTACTATTTTTCTGTTCTGTTTGGATTACTAGCTACTGGACATAATTTGCGTCGGTGTTTTTGGAAATCTTCTGCAGTTAATTTTGGATTGGGGTTTTATTGTTTGCATGGCAGGGCCTGGGATTTCTTCTCCATTGGTGAGAACAGATGGTTCTTCTCCAACTATGCATGCAATGCGATCTGAATCGTTTTATTCAGGGGAGAGCTCCAAGCTGAAAAAAGTTAATGGTTGTTTTCCGCGTAGCCATGATCGCCTTGTTCTGGTTATTCCTCCAACGGCTGTAATGGAGGACATTGATTATTGGACCAAGCATGCTTTGATATGCAAATTTCTTGGAATCCGAATTTCCCTATCCGCTCTTGAGGCATGGATCCGCCGCTCATGGCAGGTGGAAGGCGATATGGAGATTATGTTGGCGGGGAATAGTTATTTTTTTGTTGTATTCTCTTGCATGTCTGATTGGGATCGTGTTTTTGAAGGAGGCCCTTATTTCTACAACCATGTGGGGTTATTTGTCAAACCTTGGCATTCAGGTTTTAATTTTGCTGAGGATCTCCCTTCAACAGTGCCAGTTTGGGTTCGCTTGCCTCATCTTCCCTTGGAATTTTGGCATGAAGACATCCTTCGACAAATTGTTGCTTTGTTGGGGAAGCCGACTGCGATCGCACATCAATCCCTCGATAAAAAGGTTATTTCTTATGCTAGAATTTGTGTTGAAATTAATTTGAATAACCCATTACCAGATTCTTTGGAAATTTGTATGGGGGATTTTTCTTGGGTGCAGTAGTTAGATTATGAATCTCTCCCTTTCCATTGTCGGATTTGTCATGAGTATGGTCATTTACTGCGTCAGTGCCCCCGTAACTCAAGTTTCAAAGGAGTGGATGGTTCTACAGCTGACAATACTGTTGGTTTGGCAGATACTACAGGGAAAGGACAATCTCAAATGGCTAATACTACCAAGGGGATGAATCCGCAAGATGCTACAGGTAAGGGTAAGGCTCAAATGCAGGATAAGGATGGATTTACCCCTGTTCGCCCTCGTGCTAAGGGTCGTGGTCAAAAGAGGCCTTTGAAAGAAAGATTATCTGATTCAGGTTTTAACCGCTTTGAGGTGCTGGATAGTATGGTTCTAGAGGAGGGTATTCCTCCTCCTATCTCTTCTGATCCAGTTTGCCCAGATGAGAGATCTGTTCCTAATGATGCTTGTGGGGCATCCCAAGTTGTAGTATATCGGAACTGTGAGGTCCCTGTAGCTCTTGTGACAGAGGCTCTGGTGACTCCTGCAGTGTTGGAGGATAATGATGTTGTTTTAGCTGACTTGGTTAAGGATGTGCTACCATCAGGTAAGGGCAAGGGTTCTCCTCTCCCCTTGGGGTTGATGTCTCGACCCTTTAAGCGGGCTTCTTCTACTCCTCCTCTAAGGAGTGGGTGCAAAACAGACCAAGAGAAGATTAAACTCACAGGAGATATATTGATTGAGTCTGGTTCGGTGAAACCTTTGGATTCTCATTTTCCCAATTCTACCCAATGATGATTATTCTCTCATGGAATGTAAGGGGGTTGAATAGCATCCCTAGACAAAAGGCTATTCATAACTTGGTGGTTGATCATAGCCCTGATGTTTTTTGTATCCAAGAGACTAAGCTCTCTGTGGAGTTTATGGTCCAACATGCCTCTAGTATTTGGTCTCGTGGCCAATGCCAGTGTGTTGGGGCAACAGGCAGTGCGGGTGGTTTAGCTATATTTTGGGATCCTCAAAAAATTTCTCCTCTTGGCTGGATGTCTTCTCGCTCAGCTCTCTCTATGGTAGCTTCTGCTCTAGACTCAGGAGAGGTAATCATGGTTACTAATGTGTATGCACCTGTTGATCTTGTGGGAAAGGAGGAACTTTGGGAACATATTCAATATGTTAGAAATTGTCATCCTTATCATCCTTGGGTGTTAGCAGGGGACTTCAATTCAGTTTTGAGTCTGGAGGAGAAGCATGGTGGTTTGGCTAGATTGGGGCCTTCTTCTGCTCTTCTTCGACAACATATATCTCGTTTGCATCTCTCTGATGTTAAGCCTTCTAATGGTCTCTATACTTGGAATAATCGCAGGACTGGTGTTGCTGCTATCTCAGAACGTCTGGATAGATTTCTTGTTTCTTGCTTCTGGGTTAATGGCACCCTTGCTATCTCTTCAGAAATCCTTGATTGGAGGGTTTCAGATCATTGGCCAATCAAATTTTCTTCTATAGGGGCTTATGTTCCGAAGCATCCTCCTTTTAAGTTCCAGTTGATGTGGCTTCGGGACTCCTCTCTTCATGATTGTGTTTTCTGTTGTGGAAAGATGGTGCTCCTGCATATCATACTGCAATGTTCTCATTTTCTAAAAGGCTTCAATATGTTAAAAGGCAGCTCAAGATATGGAATAGGGAATGCTTTGGGAACCTTCACTTTATGAAGAGGCTTGCTCAAGAAGATCTTGATGTCATCACAAGGGAGATTAGAGATCGAGGCTTCTCAGAGGATCTTGGCAAGGCTGAATCCCTTACTTCTAGAGCTCTAGAAGAATGGGAACTTCGAGAGGAAATTTTTTGGAAGCAAAAGGCTAGAGTTGATTGGCTCCAGGAAGGTGATCGTAACACTACCTTTTTCCATAAAACAATGCAATCTCGTCGGAATCAGAGCACTATCTCTTCTTTAGTTAATTCTCAAGGTATCCAACTGAATTCCTTGCCAGCTTTGTTCCAGGAGGCTATTTGGTACTTCTCTACCCTCTTCTCTGAGGACTCTCCTCCTGCTGATAATGAAGAAAATCTTATTTTGTCCTGTATTCCTTCCCTTATCACTCAGGAAATGAATGATTATCTCATGCGTCCTATTTCTTTGGAAGAGCTAGAGGAGGTGGTCTTTGGCATGCCTAAGGGGAAGGCTCCTGATCCTGATGGCTTTCCAGTTGAATTCTTTCAAAAATTTTGGGACATCATTAATCATGATTTGTTGGAGGTGGTTAAAGAATCCTATGCTAGCAAGCAGATGCTTCGAGCTTTGAACTCTACATTCTTGACTCTTATTCCTAAGAGAGAGGGTGCTAATCAATTGGAGTTTTTTAGACCAATTGCCTTATGTAATGTGGTTTACAAAGTTATTACTAAGTTTATTGCTGAGAGATTGAAAAGGTGGCTTCCCATTATTATCTCAGAAGAACAAGGTGGTTTTGTTGCTGGCAGACAAATTTTGGATGGGGTGGTTATTGCTACTGAGGCTATTCACTCTATGGCTACTTCAAGGGAGAGAGCCATGTTTGTTAAGCTGGATATGGCTAAGGCCTACGATAGAGTTAAATGGAGCTTCCTAAGGAGTATTCTTCTTTCTTTTGGATTTAGCTCTGACTGGGTGAGTTGAATTATGAGTTGTGTTACTTCTGCCTCTTTTTCTGTTCTTATTAATGGTCAACCTTCTCAACTATTTGGTGCTTCTAGAGGCCTCCACCGGGGTGACCCTCTCTCCCCATATCTATTCATCATCATGGCTGAAGGCTTGGGCAGATTCATTAAGCATCAGGTGTCCCAGAATTCTATTCAAGGCTGGTGGTGGGGTAATGGCTTACCTTCTCTTTCCCATCTTCAATTTGTTGATGATTCTGCTCTTGTTGGTCTTGCTAGGATCAAGGAAGCTGAAGCCTTTTGACATGCTTTGGACGTTTATTTGGTAGCTTCAGGCCAGAAAGTTAATGAGCACAAATCTTCTATTTACTTTTTTAACACTCCTGATTCTATTCAGCACAGGGTTGTTGGTATCCTACGGTTTCAGATAGGATCACTTCCTTTGACTTATCTTGGTATCCCTATTGCTGTTTCCAGGCAGCCACGTCTCTTCTGGCAAAATTTGATTACCAAGCTTCAGGATAAGGTAAATCGTTGGACTCATAGATGGCTTTCTACTGCTGCCCGGGTTACTCTTCTTCAAACTGTTATCCAAGCTCTTCCTACTTATCGAAGCATGGTTCATGCTGCACCTATTTACTTTCTCAAGGAGTTTGATGCTCTTTCTCGACAATTCCTTTGGAGTGGTAATTTGCGTAGTACTAAATGGAGCTTGGTTAATTGGGCAACTGTTTGTAGGCCTAAAAAGGAGGGTGGTCTTGGTCTTCGATCTGCTCTATTGAGTAGTCAAGCTTTGGCTGCTAAACTTTATTGGCGATGGTGCTCTGGACAACATCAACTTTGGGCTCGTATTATCACTCATAAATATTTTCATGGTGCTGATCCTTGCTCTGTTTCTGCACTTCCTCTTGAAGGTCGTGGCTCAATGGTTTGGCATACTTTGAAGACAGGTGCGATGTTGGTAAAGAGGGGTCTGTTTTGGATATGTAAAGGAGGTTCTCAGGCTTTGTTTTGGTCTGATGCTTGGGATGGATTCCCTTCCATTTTATCCATATACCCTCATCTTCAGCCTCTTTGTGACTCTTTTCTTGTCGCTGGATGGGATAAAGTGGCTCATTACAAGACTCCTTATCAATTGAGACCTGTTGTTGGTTACAGATGGAAGCATTCTTCTGATTGGCATCCTGGAGGTACAGACATGGATCGTCAGGAGCTTTCTCAAATTCTAGCCTCTAGAGAGTGTTCTTCTTTGCTTGGTCCAGATGTTTTGGCTTGGGGCGATACCTTGTCTGGTAAATATCATGTCTCTGTTGGGTATCAGGAGATAACTAGACAATTATTTGGGGATGCTGAGGTCCCTTGGTGGAAGCAAGTTTGGAATAAAGTTTCTTGGTCCAAGTGCAATTTTTTCATGTGGCTAGTGGCTCACAACCGTTGTCTTACCTGGGATAATCTTTGTAAACATGGATTTCAGGGCCCCTCTTATTGTGTTTTGTGTGGTAATGGAGAGGAGTCTGTCTCCCATCTGTTCTTCCATTGCTCCTATTCTACTCAGATATGACACCTTTGGTGGAGCGCTTGGGGTTGCTCTTGTCGGCATGCTTCCTCTTTGCCTGAGTTCTGAGCTCGCTTGGGTACTACTCCCTCCAAGTCTTCTTTTCTCCATGCTGCTTGGATTGTTGGCCCATCTTTCATGCTTTGGCATATCTGGTTGGAGAGGAATCGTCGCATATTCCAAGATGTTCAGCTTGGTGTTTTGCATCTTTGGTGGAAAATATCACATTCTCTTCAGGAAACTATTCTTGTGAAGTGTGAGCTTGATGGGGGTATGGATCCGGTTGATCTTGCTATTTGTAATCGCCTCAATTTTCATCTGCAGGATGGGGCTGCAGCTCATAGGTTTCCTTCTATGTCTAGGCAGCTTCACCATCAAAGGAAGGGTCGGGTTAATCGGGATGGGCACTGGACTCCTCCTCCCTGTGGAGTTTTGAAAATTAACACTGATGGTTCTTCTCGTGGGAATCCTGGTCCGGTTGGTATTGGCGGAGTGGCTCGTTGTAGTTCTGGGGATGTTAAATTTTTCTTCTCAGTTCATAAGGGTGATTATACTAACAATCTCATGGAAGCTGAGGCTATTTTATATGCTGTGGAACAGTGTTGTTTGCGGGGATGGAGTAAGATTATCTGTGAGTCTGATTCCCAGGTGGTGGTGAACATGCTTTCTTCGCAAGAGCTTGAGGATGTTAGTTGGCAGCTGGCCACTGTTGTTAAGCAGATTCTTTTCTTCTCTTCCTCTTTTCAGTTCATTAGGTTCTCGTATATTCCTCGTGAATGGAATAGAACTGCTGATTGTTTAGCCAAATGGGCATCTACTCATGATCCGAGTTGGAATATTAGGGATAGGAGGCAGCTGTCCTTTGAGATGGTGCAAGAATTTGATGATCTTGTTGCTCAGGATCGAGCTCCTTGTTGAGCTCTCCTTGTTGTATTCCTTTCTGTCTTAATAAATTTTTACCCCTCTTTTTGCAACAAAAAAAAATTAATGATGATTAATGTTTTATTATAAATATATTTTTAAAATAATATTATATTAAAACAACAATAATAATAAATAATATTTATAATTAAAATTAATGTTATATTTTATTACTATTTTTTATTTATGTAAAGTTAATATGTAAATTTTGTAAATTGGAGTAGATAGATTTTTGTAAGATTAAGAAAATAATTTATAAATAATTGTAAGCTGGCATATTGAGAAAATAAGTCAAGCGAATGAAAAAATTAAAAAATTAAAGCTACATACATGAAGTGAGATGTGGAGAGGTAGAGATGAGATGTGTGTGTGTGTGTGTGTAGGGGTATATCGAGATGGGGAGATACGAGAGGGAGAGATGGATGAGTGAAGAGAGGAATATGTATTTAGAGATTAAGAGATGAAGATACAGGGAGAGAGAGGGAGGGAGAGAGGGGGGGGGGGGGGGGGGGGGGAAGGGGAGGGGTGTCTAGAGAAGGTTGAAAGATATGAATGAAGGGGGAGGAATCAAAATATTTAGATAGTAGAGAGATAAAAGAATAAGGAGATATATACGAGAGAAGAAGAGATCCAAAGATAAATAGCTAAATAGAGAGACATCAATAGTTATACTGGTCCACCTTGGGATCCTACAAACCCAAAAACCATTCTAATACAACCCATTTCCTGAGGCAATCATACACAAATACCTCTTGCCACAGCTTGGGCTATCACTATATACAAATCACATGGTTTAACCTTAGGCAGGGCTACAATTGATATCAGTAAAACTGAAAGACATGGACTCACCTTCACAGCAATCTCTAGAGTCAAATCCATCCAAGGCCTTCGCATAGAGCCCTCCTTTTCTTTTGAGCACTTTTG